>CM063588.1:5774097-6089097 GCA_032356905.1 Salix exigua | reverse complement strand
TTTGGATGATTAAAAACCATTTAAAAGATTTAATTTTTGTATATCATTTTAAGCCATTTTTTCATAAACTACCGGTACTTGATTTTAACTTACACTAGCATTGCCCTAAGCTCCGAAAGAAGGGTGAAGCAGCCATTTCCGTTGGAGATGCTCTAACATAACCATTGATGATGTTGACAAGATGGATCTTGGAAGAAAACAGAAGAAAACCAGAATGGTGGAGAAATGCAAGCAGACACCTCATCCACGTAACATCCAAAATGAAGCAATAAACACTGACAGAAATGCTCAAATGCATCCCTCAACGTCAAATTACTTGACGTAATGCATTTGATTTTAAAGCTTCTAGAGAAGTTAAAATTTCCATAAATAGACCAGAAAAGGAGTGAGAAGGGTACAGAGATTAGTGATCCCAATCGACTGCTTTCGGAAAATCAAGAGCTATATAAGCGCCCCGGTTGAAGTAGATGTCAATAAATTCAGGCGATCAAGCAAAAACCAAAAGGATTTACACCAAATCTACATCAGAGAGACAGATGGAGTCCTTGATAAATACTGTGCTATGTGTTCTCTTCACATTTGCGTTGGTTAAGATACTTCACTTCATTGCAAGGAGAAGCAAAACTGGAAGTTCAGGAAAGCTTCCGCCAGGTCCAGCAGCTCTACCAATCGTAGGCAGCCTCCTGGATCTTGGTGACAAACCTCACCGGTCTCTGGCAAGGCTTGCCGGGGCTCACGGTCCCTTGATGAGTCTGAGGATAGGCCAAATCACCAGTGGTTATATCTTCCGCAACCCTGGCAAAAGAAGGCCTCCAAAAGCATGATGTCTCGTTTTGTAACCGAACCATTCCTGATGCGATTCGAGCTCACAGCCACCATGAATTTGGCATGCCTTGGGTGCCGATAGACAAGCGGTGGAGAAACCTCAGAAAGGTATGCAACCGCTACATCTTCGCTAACCAGAAACTCGACGCTAACCAGGACCTGAGGCGCGAGAAGATTCAAGAGCTGGTTGCTCATGTTCAAGAACACTGCATTGCTGGCAAGGCGATGGATATTGGCCAGGCAGCTTTTACAGCCACACTAAATGCCTTGTAAAATATTATTTTCTCCCTGAATTTGTCTGATTCGAGCTCCGATACTGCAAGTCAATTCAAGGAGGTTGTTGGGAGTATCATGGAAGAGGCAGGGAAACCAAACTTAGCAGACTATTTCCCTGCACTTAGATGGTTTGACCTGCTGGGTAAAAAGCATCGCCAGACAATTCATTTTGGGAAGATCCTCAGCATCCTTGATGGCATAGTCAACGAGCGGTTACGGTTAAGAAAATTGCAGGGCTATGTACCCGTCAGTGACATGCTAGATACTCTTCTCACAATCAGCGAAGACAATAACGAGGGCATCATGGAAACTGGTTGGATCAAACACTTGTTCCTTGTAAACTTCATTTTCTCCTCCTTTTACCACTTGTTTCACACACGTTTTTCATTTGAAGCTTTCGAATTTCCTGTCTGCTGCATATTTTAAGAGAATTCTCCTTGTTAATCTGTATGTTTGTCACAGGATTTATTTGTTGCGGGTACTGATACAACTTCCAACACGCTGGAATGGGCTATGGCAGAACTACTCCGTAATCCCAGGACGTTATCTAAAGCCCGAGCAGAGCTTGAGCAGACTATTGGCAAAGGCAGCTTGATCGAGGAATCAGACATTGTCCGGCTGCCTTATCTGCAAGCAGTTATCAAAGAAACCTTCAGATTGCATCCGGCAGTTCCTCTCTTGCTCCCTCGGAAAGCTGGAGAGAATGTAGAAATAAGTGGCTACACTGTCCCAAAAGATGCACAATTGCTTGTTAATGCATGGGCCATAGGTAGAGATCCAAGCTCATGGGAGGATCCGGAGTCATTCGTGCCGGAGAGATTCTTGGGGTCAGATATCGATGCCCGAGGCCGGCATTTTGAGCTTATTCCATTTGGTGCTGGACGACGAATTTGCTAACGGATGGAAACGCGGACTCGTTAAGTGATCATTAGATCACGGGAGCCTGGCTCGAAATTCCTGCCTTGGATTGGCTTCTGTGGGTTCTCAAAAATGCGCTACTTGTTAAAAGTAACTGATAAATTTGCAACCATGACAACCAGGGGAGCGAACAAATTGCAAAGTTCTAAACCCAAGCCCTGTTATGGAGCTGGGAGTCGCTGTCCTAACTCAACGTAAAGCATCTTATTCCATGACGAAGACGGTTAAACAGCAAAGGCATGTGCTCAGATGCAGTGAACATAGTAAGAAAATACATTGAGATGCTTACGCGGGGTTTGCTTGAATATCAAACCTTACCGGCAACAAAATCGTTATTACTGGATTCCCAAATGATCGTCCCGTCACATGTGCAAATCTTTTTGTAATTCTCACCAACTCCTGCACTTCTAGCAATTACTGCTGCTGTTAAACCTTTATCTGATCTATCTTCAGTTTCATATACTACCAGTGCTCTCCCAATCAGATCTGCAACTCTAAGCTTCTGTATGGTGCCCGAGAAGAAGGCATCTCCTTTCTCATCGACATTCAATGTTCCCAGGTCGCCAAGAGGCTATCAAAAAGAAACTCGGTTAGAAAATGCTATTATCACATCACTTTAATATTTGCAGCAAGAGATATGATAGCATGGGAGTTATTCGGAGAAGGCATGTGCTGATGCAAACCTCAAGTTCAGTGCCTAGATTGGGTGGATTAAACACTTTCCCAGTGCTTGCTGCTCCTTCTGTTAGATCACCAAACTCATTGATAGACCAGCCGTGTTTACCAAGTGAAAATCCAGTAAAGTTAGCTTCAATCCTGGCCAGATCCATATTCACCTGAGCAAAGCGAACAACACCAAAGATATCTGGACCTTTGAATTCAGCTACAGCAGCAGACACTAAAAATTCTGAAATGCATAGCATGTGGTAAGTTACTTGAGAAATTGTCATTGCATTTTGGTATGACACATTGCTTTTCTGATTAGAGAAGCAATGGGCTGGGGGAGGGGATTGACGGTGTGTACAAATGCCCACAAAAAAATGAAAGGAGATTACATTGATGAACTCAGAAAAAAAACAGCTATGCTTGCCAAGAGTGTCTTAATAAGTTAATGGCTCACAATCAAAGATCGGGCTTCATCTTCTCAAGAAAAAGAAAAACATAACCATCACAAAAGGAAAGAGTTTCTCCTAATTAACATGCAAACAATGGGCCGGGGGGTTACTAATGCCACACAAAATATGAATGAGAATTGCATTGATGAACTCAGAAAACAGCAATGTTTGCCAAGTGTCTTGATAAGATAATGGCTCACAATCAAGATCAGGCTTCATCTTCTCAAGAAAAAGTAAAACATAGCCATCACATAAGGAAAAAGTTTCTCCTTATTAACATGCAAACAATGGGCCGGGGGGTTACTAATGCCACACAAAATATGAATGAGAATTGCATCGATGAACTCAGAAAACATCAATGCTTGCCAAGTATCTTGATAAGATAATGGCTCACAATCAAAGATCTGGTTTCATCTTCTCAAGAAAAAGTAAAACATAGCCATCACATAAGGAAAAAGTTTCTCCTAATTAAACTAGACGTTTGTTTTATGGAAAATATTTTATTGAAACCACTTTCCTAACTTTTTTATATTTGTTTTGATTTAAGGAAAGCTGGTTAATAGAAACTGATTTCCATTCAGAGGAAAAACTTGAGACATTTCCAAAGAAAGGTGTTTTTCTTCTCTAAAATACTTCCTAGATTTTTAACACAATAAATATAAAGTGGAATTTGTGAAACTAGGGTTAAAGGGCTTTTTTGTATTTTTTTTATAATGTTTTTGTAATAATAATCAAGTTGACCAAGAAGTATTTTGTCATTTTGATAAATATAAAATATAATCTAAAAAAAAGAAAAGGTTGATGCGTGCATTGGATGCACCGTGCGTCAAACATGTTGCTGCATTTAGGGAGCAGGTGAGCGTGAGACAACATATAGTGCCTGAAGGCAACCTTTCTTCATGTATTGCATACTTTTTTCTAGTTCCTTTTTTTGTTATCAAAGTATCTCCTTTTCAATTTGTTATTCTTTCAAATTCGGTCTTATTCTTTTAATTACTATTTTCTTTATTTAAAATAATTTATAAAATAAGAAATCTTTCTAAATTTCACCATGGTTTAGTTTTTTCATTAATGGAGTTTGATTTCTTTTGATAAACATTAAAAATGATTTTTTATGGTATAGCTAAACACTAGAAAGTGTTTTTCAACTTATTTTCATGATAATGTCAAACATAAAAAAACAATTCTCAAAAGAAAACAACTGCCCAGGAAAAAAAGAAGAAGAAGAAGAAGAAAATCCACTATATGCCATGGAAAGCAACCCTCGTGCTCAAGACACTTTGTTTGGAAATCTGGTTGGAAAAAAAAATATATAAAGTGCCACTATACTCTCCCAGAAGCTTAGGTACTTCAGAAAAAGGATAGTAATTGTTTTTACTATTCGATCATATTTTTGAAAAAAAAATATATTTTTTTAAGTTTTTGGATTGTTTGGGAGTGTAAATATCAAAAATAAATCTTAAGAAATAACAAATTAAACAAGCTATATATATTAGAGTTGCATATAAAAATAAACAGAAGAAGAGGATATCAAAGTTGCATATAAAAGAACTGATAGTTCAGTTAACCAACCTTCAGGGATCCCTTGGCCAATTAATCTAGCATTTCGACCTGTCAGCTCTATAGCTTCAGTCATAGTCTTCACTAGAGACGACCCGAGGATTCTCACCACTTGATTCGCCAAATCGACCTCCACATTCTTCACTCCTAATTGGTTTTCCCATAATGGAAAACAAAACTAAACACTATAAGAGTTCTTACAAGGACAGGAAAAACTTGATTTCATACTAGTCAATGGTTGTGTATTTAAAAACTGGAGTCACGACATACCATCAACACTCTGTAACTTATTCTTGACTGAATTAACACAGCCCTCACACTTCATATCCACCATAAATTCTGTCTGTTTATCAAAACAAGCTCACAAGTCTCAATGATCAGAGGTCAACAAAAAAAAACTCTGAACAATCAAATAGATTAAAAAAACTATCAAATAAAAGATCAAAAGATGAAACGGGGAAAAAAATGAAACTTACAACTATCTCAGGCAGGGCTACATTATCCTGAAAAAATAAAATAAAGATTCAAACTTAAAACCTCAATATGAAAGGTTTTGACACCAAAAGAAATGGGTAGATGCTAAATTTGAACCTGAAAGATGGGTTTGTGATTCGATGTCGGTGTTTCCATGTTAAGGGCAGAAGGAGGCCGAGTCAAATTCTTTACAAGGCCAGAGGCAGTTGAGGAGAGAAGAGAAGTTGATGGAGAGGGAAACAAGAGATTTTGGGGTTTGGGATTTGGAGAAGGAGAGAGAGCAGAGAAATCAGGTAAGGCAGAGGCAGGTATGGCGACCCTCGCTGTGTTTGTTGGTGACCTGAGAGAAGCCATTTTATTTCTGGGTTTTCGATTCTCTGATAGTGGTTGGTGAATTTCTAGTCTCTGTATCTAGATTTTTCTTTTAGTTTTTTTTCTCCCCTTTTTTCATAAATAATTGATATTATAATAATCACGATTTTGAATTTCAATATATTTATTTTATTTGGTAAAAAGTAAATATAAAATATTATGAATATGTATATAAGTTTTAAATTCAAAAAAGTTTTACTTGAGGAAATTATTATTATTAATAATATAAATTATATTTTGAGACTTGAACTAACAACTTAAATTTTAAAATAAAATATTTTTTTTTATATATTTTAAGCTATTTTTTGTTATATATACTAATAGAAATTGAATACCCTTCCACAATTAATTTTGGAACTATTTGAAGGTGGAAATGTATTTTTTTTTAATTTATAAACAATAAACACTCAATAAATCTTGAAAAAATAAGCTGTAATTATCTCCTTTTTATCTATTAAAGAGGTCGTGTGTATTTTGTATAGATAATTTTAGTGTAATATTTAAAATTCTTGCATGTATGGTGCTTAAAATTAACCAAACTATTTTAAGCTTAGTTTGATGTTAAATGCTTGATCATTAAATATTTTAAAAAATCACACTAAAACTAAGTAGATAAATTTATAAGATTTTTTAGGATTCCTAGAAAAAATAAAGATTATTTAAAATAACTTTTACATTTTTACTTTGCATTGTTATAATTCTTTGATGTTTAAGAAATTTTATTAATGATTGTGACATCTTGAGTTAAAAATATCAAAAACTGATTGTTTATTAATGAGTTTTTGGTCAATAACAACGGTTAAATAAAATAATAATAATATTAATCCAAAATACGATAATTCAAAAACCGCAGCCTTAATAGCTCAGAGGCAAGAAATGAAATGAAACCCATTATCAGGGAAAGATCTAAGATTAAAGTTGCACATCTTTTTACTCGGGCATAGTTTATGAAGGGGATTGATTTCTTGAAGTGTTCATCAATATAGTCATGCAAAATGCTCTAGTGAAGATTAGCTTTAGAAATATGAAAAAAATAAAATAAATTACCGTGAACTATATATACAATATTGCATTGATGCTGTGTGTGTGTGTGTGTGTTTTGAGCTGTAAGAAATGTTGGCCAGCGGAAGCACGGCGGCGCCCATCTTAAAACAAATACAAGTAATAATGTTTGGCTTGACTGTTTTCTCGACGAATAGAGGAAAGTGGCAACACCATTAGGACTTAGGAGAGAGGAAGGAAAAAAAACGAACGTGTCTGCCCATTGGGCTCTCGTGGATAATGCAAGGCCACATAAATGGGCCTGGAGAGATCTCAAATGTCTTCCTGTTAGCTTATTTCCGTTGATGAATCCTCTCTTGGATACTAGGGGCATGCTTCCTAACCATTTTTGATTTAAACATATACATACATACATACATACATACATACGTACGTACGTATACGTATACATATACATATATAAACCTTAATAATCATGATTTAAACATAAGGAAATCATTTTCTTGTAAAATATGAAAAAACCCAGGCCCATATGAGTGAACATTAAAAAAAAGGATAGTGGACTCTGGGATTTTCCTTTTCCTTATTTATTTATTTATTTATTTTAATAGTCTTCTCTTCTGTTCTCTTCTCGTCTTGCCACTCCTTTCACTGCTATAAATATTGCAAGTTATTAATGTTCAAGGAATCAGAATAATGACGACGGCTAACCTTATAACAAAAATCTCAATCACAAACAACCCTATTACTTGGTCGGACCGACTCGTCACGACATGTCCCACCCCGACATGTCGTCTCAAATACTATTGTTGTTGTTCACGTTGTCCAAAACTACTGTCCGGCGCGTCACCTTCGCCGCACCGAAGTCATCCTCCCTCTTTTTCTCTCTCACATTAAAATTCCCAAACGCGAACACCAAAACCTAAAACGCACCTAATCAAACCAAACAGCCTCCATCGCCTTCTCCGTCCTTAACCTTAATCATCTATTATTATGGAAGATCTGATCGAATCATCTTCTGTTACTCCGTCAACGACACCGCACTCTCGTCCATTACCCATCCGTGAAGATTGTTGGAGTGAAGAAGCTACATCTACTCTTGTTGATGCTTGGGGGCGCCGTTATCTTGAACTCAACAGGGGTAATCTCCGTCAAAAGGATTGGCAAGATGTTGCGGATGCCGTCAACACTCTTCACGGTCATACCAAGAAAACGCACCGTACTGATGTCCAGTGCAAGAACCGGATCGACACCATTAAGAAGAAATACAAGATCGAGAAATCTCGTGTCGTGTCCTCCAACGGTACCCTCACTTCGTCTTGGCCCTTTTTTGAACGCCTTGACGTTTTGATTGGATCTAATTTTAATTCGTCTGCTAAGAAACCGCTCTCACCGTCTCTCTCTCCGTCTCCTCCGGTGGCTCTCCCGCTGCATCCGTCCTACCGGAGGACTCATCAGGTTAGTTCTACTCCTCCGCCGCCAGCGGCCCTGGCGGTGGCGTTGCCGCAGAAGAGGCCTTTGCCGGTGGATGATGGTGGTTATTTTAGGAGGAATTACTCGGCAATGGCAGCGGCAGCGGCAGCACAAGAGTCGGATAGCGAGGAGGAGGAAGAGGATTTTGAGGCAGGGGAGAGGGAGAGCGTAGAGGAGGACGGGGAGGGGGAAGGGATTAAGAGATTGGCCCGTGCGGTAGAGAGATTTGGGGAGGTTTATGAGAGGGTGGAGAGTGAGAAGTTGAAGCAAATGGTAGATTTGGAGAAGCAAAGGATGAAGTTTGCCAAGGATTTGGAAATGGAAAGGATGAGGATCTTCACCGAGACGCAGATTCAGCTTGAGAAGATCAAGAAGGGTAAGCGTGCACCGGATAATGAGAGGGATTATTGATTTTTGAGAAATCAACAACAAAATCGATCCTTCTTCATTGTGTAAAAACCTTTCGCTGTAAGATTAGGTTTTGATTTGATGAACGAATTTTAATGTTATAATCGTGGATTTTGTGCACAATTTGATAATGTTAGAGGAATTTAGTTACAGATGATGAAGTTTATTTTGTCAGATTAGTTCAATTTAGTTACTTTGTTGTCACCTATTTAATTGGCTTATCAAAAAGGTGGAGTGTCTCGAAGAAGGCCGCATGAGGCTGGACATGGTTGAAATGGAACTCTTACTGGGTATGGCAGAATTTAATGTGAAGCAGATGGCAATGTTGCTTGGTGACTTTCGGCAAAACAGCTCAGGGAAACAATACGGGGTCAACTGTTGGAGGATACTAAAGATGGGCTCCTGTTCACCTGTGGTTAGAAGGGCCCAATTTTGTTTCTAATTAATGTTTGCCGGTAGAGATGGCAATCCGAAAACCTATATGAGTACTGTGTTACACAAGAGGTTCTGGTGCCTGGTTTCAGAGAATTTTCAATAATGAACAACTAACTTGTTTACTTCCCGGTGCAAATGCTCTTCAGATTACATCATCTCGTGTATTCTTTATTTTTTCACGCATTATTCACACACGATGCACCTGAATCCTATGATGCTGTGGTTTTAGTTCTGATCTCCTGAATGCTCCTAGTTGTGGAGATTTATTTTGCTTGTTCTTGTCCGTGACAAAGTTTGCTGCAGGTTCTGTTTCTGACAGGTGCTATTGAGCTCCTCTTGTCTCAACGTGGTGCCTCTGCATAGCGATACACGATTCCATGTAGTTGCGATCTTTGTCCATTTCTGAATCGGTTGTGCACTTCATTGGTGAAATTTATTCCTTCTGGAGGCCTATTATTGATAGTCCTATCAGCCAAAGTGTTTATAGACCCTTGTTTTATTGTGTCCCCTCCCCCTCCCCCTCCCCCTCTTCTTGTCTGATGGATAGATTAAATTCTAATATGAAATTTCCGTAGCTGCCTTTTTGGTGATACGTTTTGCCGGTACTCCCCTGCGTGCTGGCTGGTACAATTATCTGCAGCAGATGGGGATTCTGGTTGAAATAGGGTTGTTTTAATATTTCTGGGATGCCGCAACTGCTGCAATTAATGTTGGTATCTGTGCCTCTTGCAGTCCTTTAGTTTTTTTGGTTAAACGACGGGGCAATTGCCCTTCTAAATTACACGAGGAAGAGTGAACCCAATCAGTCATAATACAACAAAAGATAAAGCTCTGCTGGGGGATCCGTTAGCAAATCCGAATCCCTACCAAACAAATCCCTAGATAATCCAAAATTAGCTAACCAATCAGCCACACAATTGGCCTCCCTGTAAACATGAACCTTCACTACCTCCCAATCCCTCCCTAACATTTCTCGTATTTTCAAAATCAGGCTATAATTCCTATTGACCTTCAGTACTCTTACCCTCCGAAGCCCTATTACAACCTTGGAATCGATTCCAAAACTACCTGCCTAAAGCCTTTCTCTCATGTGCATTCTAGCCCAATATAGATAGCCCAAAGCTCTGCAGTCACTGATGAACACATACCAATGTTTTTAGCAAAACCCCCTATCCATGTCCCCATATGATCTCGAATCACTCCTCCCGCACCTGCTACACCTGGATTACCTTTACTGCAACCATCCGTGTTGAGTTTAACCCAACCAACTTCTGGGTATGTCCATCTTATTAATTCCATTACCCTACCGTCCCTCATACTGCCACATTCACGCTTTGTTCGCAACCCATTATTAGCTACCATTCTCCTTATAGCAATTGTCAGCCCAAACCAATCCCCCCGCCCAACACCAAAGGTTCTATTACATCTCTCCCAAAGGTTCTATTACATCTCTCCTTCCAGATGTACCATAATGTTGTGCCAAACACTTGACTCCAGTCTCCATAATGCCCATGTCTCTTTCCTGATGCTAGATTAGTAATCTGCCATAAATTCCAATTTTGGTTAAAAAATAGCTCCCTCTCCTCGTTCTTGACGAATGCCTCCCAAACTTTCCGTGCTGTAGGGCAGTCTCGGAAAACATGAACTAAATTTTCCACTTCCGTAGCACAATTCCCACAATATTTGTTGTCAGATATCCAGTTAATCATTTATTTTTGTCAATTTCTATGTCATGCCAATATTTGGCCTCAATCAAGTGCCAAAGGTGCTGGAAAAGGTGCTGTGTATATAATAATATACACAGCATATTTATTTCCTGGCATGGAAAAGGTGCTGCAATCACCTGGAATAATTAAACAAGATTAAGATCAGCGTCCATGGTCCATCAAGCATATCGCAAAGGTTGAAACACCTTGTTGATTGCATGGATAAGCATGGCGGTGCTGCCAAGTTCACACCCTCCTGCTGTATGCAGCAATTTTGTCAAACAGGATGGAATTGACCCGTCCATCAACTTCCAAAATATTCTCACTACCAGAAATGCCGGCCGTCGTTGATTTCCATATGCATACTCTCTCTACCACGCTATATAAATTCCTGCATTCATTCACAAAATCTATCATTTTATAGTTCTTTCCCGAGGGCGGAAAACAGCAGTTCATGTTTCCAACCTAGGGGATTATCTTTCTCGTTGGTCTCATCTCCGTGTTTTTAGCTTATCTCAGGCGTACACTAAGGAAGGGAGCCACTAGGAACAATGGAAACTAATCAAGAAACCTATTTGTAACTTACCTTGTCATTGTTAAGAAGCCAGAGGGGGGAGTTTCTGCCGATGACTTGGACAGCTGGTAGCCTGGTACAAGTCATTTTTACCGGCTACCATTCCAAGTTCAAACCACCAAGAACGCATGGTGTATTCCTACAAAAATGTTGCCGCTGAGTTTGCTTCAAAACTAAGAAGAAGCAAAAACTGTGGAAGATAAAGATGGGTTTTGTCTGCAAAGCCCCCCAAATTTTGCAACGTTTGCTCTGATTTTGGTTGCTTGGACAGTGATATATTGGCTGCAATGGATGCCGCTGTTGAGGATGGGATGGTTCAGCGTTTTTGAAGATACAATGGCAGTGGGAGCTTTTGGAGCGACTCATACAGGAATTTTCATGGTTTGTTCATCAGGGAAATAAGGTTCATATAATGGTTCTTTATCATAGGCCCCATGGATTCTCACTGTTGGAGCAAGCGCCATTGATGGAAGCATAAGAGCAGATGTGATGTGGGAAATTCCAAGCCTTTTTTTGGCGAATCCCTCTTCCAGCCAAATTCACCTCCATATACGAGTCTTATTTACACAGGCTCTAATGGTTCTGAATCGGCAGCATTTTGTGCACCGGAATCACTGTCCGATATAGATGTCCGAGACAAGATTGTTCTTTGTGAAGGAGGTGGCGGGACAGCAAGAAGTGACAAAGGACAAACGGTGAAGGATGCCGGTGACGCCGCTATGATTCTTATGAGTGACAAGGAAGGATAGTGGCTACAATATCTTAGCAGATGCTCATGCACTTCATTCACATGTGAGTTATTCAGTGGGTTGAACTTGACGTTGATGAAAAAACTCCCTTTTAAGATGTTATTTTATTATTTTAATGTCTTGATACAAAAAGTTAATATATATATATATAATGAATTTTTAATTTAAATTACTTTTAAAAAGTAATTTATCAAATCTCGGGGACGTGGTCTAATCATGAAGGTTTATCATGGTATCGTATCCCAACTTTTATGGATCCCTTCAAAAGCCATAAAATCTCAAAACCATAGAAACTTTTTTTTATTCCTTTGTGTCCAACTTGGTGAAGAACTCCATTCTATCTCTCCCTCGTTAACCTACACCACATCACCAAAATCTGCTACTATGGCAACCTGATTAGGCGGCAGACAACTCTGGACGAAAGGCTTTTTACCTGCTGCAATCCATAGCAGGCCATGCCAACCCACCAGGTATTTGATAGTGTTTTAAAAATATTTTTTTAAAATTGTATTTTTTATTTTTCATTTCAAATTAAAAAATAAGTGTTTTATATCATTTCATATGTTAATGTTAAAAATAAAAAATGATTTTTAAAAATTAGAAAATACATATTATTTTAATATATTTATAAATGATTTTTTTTTCAAAAAAAACTTTAACTGTATTATAAAACAGGCAACTCAGCTGTCTATGATGTCAACTCTAATGTAAGCGAGTCACTTATCGTGGCATTTGTGCTAGAATTGGCCTCCATACCTTCACATTAATTTGACTCTGTAGATGGCGCCAGAGCCAACACAACAAAGTTTTGGAAACTCTCCCCATTAGGATTTTTTGCTGCTCACATTTGGAACTTCGATCTGTTTTTATAAGCTGGTGTGTCGAGTCAGTTTACACGCACCACAACTAATCTCCGGGTTCACTGAACATCCTACAAGTCCAATGAGCATGTAAGGCACCACAAGGATGATAGGCGTGCCTGACAAGACTTAAACCTGGGGTGAGAGGAAAAGAGAAACCCTTCTTGACCACCAGGGCAAGACCCTGCTGGCCCCCGACTGTTGATTGATAATGTATAGGCGTTAAAAAATGGTTCCTATTCTAACAAAAATACAAAAATATTTTTTCTATTGTTTTTAATATAAAAACCATGTCAAACATTCACTGATTCACAGTAGTTCTACACAGGACACTATGGATTATAATAGTAGTAGTAATAATAATAATAATTATTATTATTATTATTATTATTAAATTTTTCAGTTCATAAAATTATTTATTGTTTGGAGGTATGTTAGTATTTTTGCTTAATGAAAAGTTAAATTGGATGAGAATAAAATTCAAGAGTCAAACTCAAAACGACAAAAATAAAATAGAGAATGAAATTGACATGGTAAGTCGTACTATAATAAAAATTGAATGAAATGTGGATAAGTAATGTGAGCACAAGGATCTCACCGTCCCCCACATCTGTTAATAAAAGATAATGATCAACACAACATAGACAAATCACTCACGTCCAAATTTGTTCCCGTAACCTTTTCCTGAATTAAACCCCGGGATGTTATAATGTGAAGATAAAAAAAACCCAAGTATTTCCCAAGTGTTCTTGCCACTTTCAAAATTCTAGCATTTTTTACTCTTCTGTATATTTTGCTACTTTATTGGTTCAGTGTGCATTTTAGCTCGTTTCACAAGCTTGTGATTTCACCCTCAACCATAGCAGCAGCCCATTGGTATTCTAGCAATACAAGATAGATCAAGATCCCAAATCTTAGCTCCAACCAATTATGAATCCATTGTGAGTCTTAAAATTAAGCACGCTTGCATTTACTATGCAGAATAAATTTCCAAGTCATCAAAACCCAGAGGAAACCGAGCCACAACACCACCTTAATCATGCACATGCAACCTGCCATTACTTGCTTACAATTTGAGCTCCGGTGCACTGGAATTTTCAGATAAAACTTGGCTACGGATGCTGATGCACAAAGGTATGCTGAAAATTGGATCCCCGGACGAAGCCCTGCCTGAAAGTAGTAGCACTACAATACCAATGCCAATCATTCTGAAAAGTACTTCCAAACCTGAGTATATGCTCTTAATATTCTATTCACAACAGTTGGCTCAGAGTTATGAGGCATTGGAAAACATACTATAACGTTGACTATTTTACATCCCTATGTTCTGCTGTCCTTCAGTCAAAAGAATGTTATGCCTGACCAAAACAAAGGCATTTGAGCATCTAAATCTAGTTCAGCACTGCACAATCCCACCCTCCATCAGAGAGGAAAGGGTGAAAAAATGAAATAGCACAATTAGTAAAAATAGGAGGGGCAGCGTAGCCAATTTAATTTCTGTACAGGTTGGTCACAAACCCCCAGTAAAAATCTACTATGTAATCAGATCGTCGAATACAGTACACAGGTATACAACATGAGTCCCGATTCCTGGGATACAACCGACTGAGCGCCTGCCTTATGGTTAATTCCAACACCCCACCAGATACAACCCTGTTATCAGGAGAAACCCCAACCTCCTCAATCTCTGGTGGATATCCAATCATTTCTCAGATGAATTATGTGAGTGTGACCTTTTACGAGAGCGGCCCTGGCCAGTTACAAAACTTGACTTTCTGCAAAATACATCATTAAATCAGCAAAGATTTTATAGGATCACAAATTTGAGTTTCCAGAAATAAAGAGACATAAACTTACAAATCATCATCGTGTTTCTTATTTCTTGATGGCTCATGTGTTGTCTGAGATGGTCCAGCTGCCTGTCAAAGATAAAATAGCTCAGTTTCTATACTTGACATTGGCAGGTGTAGACTTTCTTGTTTCACTCAAAGATGCATGTCAGCACCAATATTGTATACAATGGTAAGTGCAATAGCTGTATTTATGACACTGCTGACATCAACCAATGAGTTTTCACACCATCAATCTGAAGGCCCAACTGATGGACCAGTGGTATACTTGAAAATTTGGCACATGATCAAAATTACTAATAAAACAATTCAAACTAAGAGGATGTCATTTGCTTGGGAAAAAATCAATTCAACAAATAATGGAAGATAGAAATTCTGAAATAGAACAGTGTTCACTGATCTGCAAAGTATAAACCACTTGTTACAAACATCAATTGCTGGCAGGGTACATATATATTTTGACATGATTATTATATCAATATATATCTTCAGAAAGCACACATTCAATACATTAAGATATTTGCATATAAGCATACTAACAGGGGGATTTAATCGCTTGATGCTCCTGCTATGGACTTCCAGGTACTCTTCATATGTCTGCAACAATCAGGAAAACGACAATTAAGGGCGTAAGAGATGCAAAGATAATCTCACGTTAAGTTTTCTCAACAGAAGATAATTGTGCCAATTTCACATATAATAGCAGATGATCATCTAGAAAAAGATATATATTAGTGTCAAGAACAATGAATATCAATCGCCATTCACCAAAGCCACTCTTCATAGTTATCATGAAGTACATGTGAAACCTAAGATTTATTGAGGATTCAATGTCTATTTGACCAGAGGTGTGTGATGCTTGATGAACAGTATTGTGGCATTCTACATCCTTGTTTATCCAGAAAGATTAACAGTAGAATGAATAATGAAGTTAAAGAAACAGGGGTTGGAGTTCAATTAATTAAGTAATCTACATTATGAAAATTAAATTTTTTTTCATGAGATTTGGAATTGTTAGCTAATATAAGAATAAGTAAAACAAACATTGGGATAATCAGATCACTTACAAATTGTGTGTACTTCAGCTATATAATTGACAAAAAAGTGCATTCAATATCTCATAAAATAAGACACAAATAACCAGGTGTATATAGAAATTAAGGTGGGAAACATCATACCATTTCTAGAAAATCATCATCTGTCAGAGTACTAGCAAGAGGGCTTCCTGCTGACAAACCCCAAATATCAGTTCGTGAAGGCATTTCACAGTGTATTCGCAAATTAGTGGTGTTTCGAGACTGTTGCATCCTTGCAACTTTTGAAGCACTGGAGCTAAGAACATTGTCAGTGAAACCAACACCAGTGAATCCCTGATGTGCTAAATGAAATCTATTTGCTTCATCATGTTGCTGGTAGAGGAAGGAAGGATAAGGTAAGGGTGTCCTGCCCCAAGGCACCTGCAGTGGAGGGACAGTATACTCCCCATCTCCTGTGTTAGTACAAGGATCAATGCAAGGCCTTTTCATGGGGAGCTCATCCCTGGGAAAACTGTTGCCATGAGAAGTCAAAACAAAAAACTCAGTAGCTTAATTTTGGCAAAATGCATAAGCTTGAAGCTTACAGGAAAATAATACCTTTTCACAATGCCATCGGCGTCTCCCCCGCCATCAATTAGCTCACAAAGGGCTTCTCCTATATCTTCAGGCAGTTCCTGGAAAAATAGAATTGCAGTTATACAATTAACAACTTAGAAGTGCAGCAAGAAGCATAAAAGAATCTATGAAAAAGAGACACCTGGCAGTCTCTGCTAATTTTAACAGGTTTGTAGTCATTCAGTGGATTCTTGAGATGAAGCGTCTTTTGGAAAGGTAGGTCATTTAATTGCAGCCACTTAACCTTAAAACTGCGACCCCATGGATTACTTTTACCACTTCCTTCGCTCCATAAATTGTCATGCCTCCACCCAACAGAAGATAGCATTTGGGCATACCCTTGGAAGAAACCACTCATGTTGACACTATATATTAGAATGACTCTACCAGAATTCTGCAAGACAGGCATATGCTTCTCTATAAAGCATCAAGATTAAGAAAACACCACATGGCATTTAAAATAATGGGAGCTTACACGAAAGGCTTCTTCCAAAATTGGTTCATTCCTGACTTGAGTAGCCCATATCCCATTCTCAATTGATAGTTGGATATTATGATGATTCAAACTCTTAATGATGAAATATCTTGTATGACACAATTTTCCCTTTTTGTTTGTAGATGAATTTCCCACCCGATCATGACCTGCTTTTTCGGCCATAATAGGATAGCCATCCTCATTACCTTTGTAACTTGGGCTTTCTGACAATAAACAAAGATCTTATGTTAAACTTCATATGCAGTTTTACACATGAATGTGAATGTGAGAAATTCAAGAAGAGGAGGGTTCAGAAAAGAGAGAGAGAGAGAGAGAGAGAGAATATAATCACTATCATCCTCTTATATCATCGCATGCAGTAGCCCAAAGTTTACTGACTTTAACTGAAATGTACGCCAACGCTCATACATAGTGGGCAAATCAAGCCCACATTGAACTTCTGAAAAAGTGCCCATCAATCAAAAGATATATTAGTTCTGCAATGCTGAACACAATAGTGGGCCCACAATAATGATCACTATTTTCTCTATCAGAATAAAGTCACTAGTTAGCATGAAATTCATGCCACAAAATGAACCATAAAACTTCCAAACCCCATCAAACATAGCTCTAAAGTTCCTTTGCGCTTGAACTGCAAACCATTTATTATCCTATTGTCCTCTGAATTGCCAGGTTACATAAAAAACAGTACAACATCAAGAGTAGACCTTTTCATCAGCAGAACCAACCCGATCAACACCCATGCATGGCTTCACCTTCTAGTTTACATGGTTGGAGAATAGAGGTCCTGTTAATGATTACCCCAGTCCTGTGATTTGCTCAGTATACGTATCAACATGCTTGAATCCCAACATCTGAGTTTTCGCCAATAAAATATGGCGCATATATTCTTAGGGAGTAAAATATACATTATTCTAATCTGGCTCCCTCAAGTCCAAGAAATTATCTAGGTAGCTATACAAAATTTCAAACCATTCAAATCCTCAGTATCATTTCCAATCACAATACAGTAAGCAAGGTGTACAATGAGAGCTCATTTAAATGACAAATAAAGAGCACAGTCCACCTATTCTGCTCAAGTTCAAGTTTCAACATGGCCTTTCAATACAAATTACTGAACCATAGGAGCTCACTTTAATCCATGTAGAAACCTTATTCCATGAAGTAACGTTAACAATCCCCTTATGCATAGAGATAAGAAATCAAAATCAACACCAATACATAAGTCTTCTCCTACATCCCATGAAGTAGCAAATTATTCAAAAATCATTAGTGGACACTACCTAGGAATGCTTGGACCCTTCTATCTTCCTGTGTAGGTTTGCAGAGTCTATTTTTTATTTAAATACTTGTCAATCCCAGGCCCAGTAGAAGATGAAGACAAGTAAATAGATGGCCAACAGAGCCAAGGTGCTTGGTTTGTTTGGCATAGGGGTTGCTTGGTTTGTTTGTACTAGCATGCATTCTCGGAGCTTTAATATCTACATCACTTCTGATTGGAATTATCCCAAAAGGAAAATATAGGAATTGATTAAATGATATCTATGATCCACCTATAATTTTTAAACTACCCAATAGAAAATTCTAGCCACTGAATCACTGCAGCCTGGCTGTAGTTTGGTACATTAATGTAATTCCTGAAATGAATCAGATGGATATTGCAGAGCATTCGTGAAAGAATTAACGGGCTGATACAAGAGCATCCCAAATCAATGCCTAATAAGAAAAAACATGTACTGTTTTGTTACCTGGATCATCAGAGTTTCCCATGTCATGCTTCCATTCAGTCAACGAAGAATCAACTACGGATGCATTTTCCTTTGCACTATCAGAAGACATATCCTTCTTGGCCTCCTATGTCCCAACTCACAATGCAGGACCTGTCCAAATTTTGTTTTTCATTTCAATGTATCAAAATTTAAAAAAGAACCGAAAACGAGGTGTACCTCTGGAAAATAAGATGTATACAGGGCACACAATAACACCAAAAAAAGCCAGACCAATGACAATACACAATAAAATAGTCTAGCAAAAATACTTACGCTGAAATAACCACCAAGACATTACTTAACAAGAAACCAATAACATAATGTTTTGGTTTGAAACTCAACACCAACTCCCTGAGTACTCGAAGGGAAGGAGATTACAAAGTGCCAATTGACGTCTGTCTCATTTTCACAAAAAGTAAACGGCAATACCAGCAGTGAAAATACAGATACAATGCGCACTTTCCAAACTTGCCCAGTAAATTCAATTTACTATGTAACTACAAGATAAATGTTTCTAGAAATTGAGCCTTGGATAAAAAGCTCTTTGAACATTTGCCTTCCTCACACAGAAACAGTATTTTCCACCTCCGCCAAACCATTTCATTAACCCTAAACTCTCCAGTCCAATAATCGAAATCACCACTAAAAAATTCATCACAATTTGCCCTCGTTTTTATCACTCAAAAGAAAAGGAAAGCGATCCTATCAATGAAAAGAATTATAGGAAAACAACAAAATTGCATTTGGCTCGGAAACTCCCAATTGATATTCAAACATCAGTTCATCAAAATTTTCCTGCATTTTCACATTTCTCTTATTCTCGAAGGAAAATAAACCTAATTCGAGAGGGAAAAAGAAAAACTAATCCTCTTCACCTTAAAAAAATAGAATTATAAACAACAACAACAACAACAAACAAGAACAAAATTGAGAAATCTAAAGTAGAAATGGAAGTGAGAACCCTCACCTCACCTTGACAAGAGACAGAAGCAAACAAGCGAAGCGAAGTGAAGAGAGGAGCAGTGAGGTTTTTACGCGTGTCTGTAATTGTTTTTTTCAAGATAAGTGTGTGTACTGTTGGACTAGTTTCTTGGAGCCCTAGCCTCAGCCCTTCTCTTTTTTGTTTTCCCTCTTCCAAACTGACCAATTACACTCTACTCTTACTTCCTAGGGGAGAGAAAAATCACACTGCTATTTCTGCACACATGCCCGGATACACCTTTGATTTATTTTTTTTACCGCTATTTTATATATATATATATATAAAAATTATTACTATTGTTATTGGACGGTGAGGATTGATTTGGTTAAAAAACCATCTAATGGTGATGAGCGTTATATATTACAAAGAAAATAAAAGTCGTGCCCGATTCACTGTAGCTTCCCTCACAGTGTACTGTGGACTGGAGCAGTGTAAGGGCTGTTTTACCCTTAATGAGCAGTGAACGGTGTGGGTGCATTGGGGGCTATTTTTGTCTCTTCCCTCTCTTGCAAAACACCCAAAAAACACAGCCTCTTATTCATTTGGGCAGAGAGCAAGCGACGGCCAACACAGATAACAAAAAGATGGGTATTTTATCTTTGTTCGGTCTGCGTCCATTCCCATCTTTTGTTTTCGGTCAGAGACAACTTCGGTCTCTTTGTTCAGGCTTGATCGGGCGCAATGAGAGGGGTGTTCATGGGTTGTTGCCTCGGTTCGACGGTTCAGTTCGTGGATCGATTAGGTTTGTTTCCCCCCTCTGTTTTGTGTTGATTTGTGGGTTTGCTCAGTTTATTTTCAATGGGTTCATGGGTTCGATTTCATTGCTTCTTCTCTCTCGATTTATGGTTTTTCTGGGATGGGTTTTGGTTGGTTTGTTTTGTTGGGTTGGTTTTGATTTTCAAATTTTTCTTCCTGTATAGTGGGAGCAGGATATTTCCTTTCGTTTAATTGAGTTCGAATTGCTTTTATTTTGATGTTTGTGTGTGTTCGATAGTGGGTAATTGCTTTAATTGGGTTGGGGTTCGATTTTCCCTTCAATTTAATGTTGATTGCAGTCTCGGGTTAACTTTGGGTTGGAAAGATTTGGGTTATTTGCATGCGGGCTGGTTGGTTCTTCATTTTTTGTTGTCGATTTGGTTTGATTCACTCTGGTTTTTCTGTGTTAGGGTTAATAAATTCTGTCTTGCTTGCTCTCGGTTTATTTCTGCAATTCGGGTTAATAAATGTTGCCTTTGTTGCTCTCGGTTTAGAGGTAATAAATTAATTCATTATTGTTATGTTTTGCATCCCGTTCCATTGCTTTATTACTGTTTCTCTTTCGTTCATTTAATTCAAATAGTTTTGTCTTCTGAATCAATACAGTGGTCCGTAAATCTCTTGCATATATCCATTAAGAAGCTCAATTACCAGTATTTAACTTCACTCTATTTGTACAAAAAACATGAAATAGAGGCATTTTGTCATGACATACACATATGCACCTTCAATTTGTTGTCAACTTCTATTAACCAAGAATAATAGAATATCAATTTGTGTAATGATATACACAGATAACTGCTGCCCAAAGCCAATATCTTGAATGCGTTTATTTAGGTAGGTATAAAAAAGTCATGGCCGGTATAGCTATGCATAGAATCAACTAGAACATCATGCACAATCGAAGATCATTAAATGTTCTGCAACCAACTAGCAAGTAGTGACTTATATTCATAAGAAATCTTGAGATATTCCTTGAAATTAGAGATAAAATCGATTAGGCAACTGGTTTAGCATTAAAACCGGGAAGTAGAAACCAAGCTTGCATATATTGTGCTGAGCAAAACAATAAGTAGTAATCCAAACAAACAACTCAATCCAGTTATTTCCCCCACTCTCTCTGCTGTAAAACTAGAGAAAAGCGCAGAATATGCTATCATCATTTGCATTTAGCAATGCAAATTAAGAAATTTATGAACAAAAACATGTTGTCTGGGCAAAAAGAAAGTGGTGGTAAAAGAAAGACATGGTAAACACGAGGTTCAGTAGATGCCAGTTTATCAACTTATGACTCTTATTTGACCATTTTTTCCTTACTCATGGACAGATCTGTAGAGCTCTTGCTTACATTCACAATAGTATTGGAGTGTGCCATAGACATAAAGCCTCAAAACTTATTCGTATGTTAAATAGGGTACTTGGTTTTTATCGTACTTGAAGTAGCACCTCCAATGGTGAATGTTTGTAAATATGATTTTATTATGACATTTTAGTATTGTTTTTATATGTCAATCCTACTTTGTCGTCTTTTTATTATGTGTTCACAACATTACTCTCTAATTGTGAATTTGTTGTATTTTTTTGGAACAGGTGAACCCACATACACACCAAGTGAAGGTATGTGACTTTGGAAATGCAAAAGTTTTGTTTTGTATTTACCTTTTCTAGAACTATTTCATAATTTTGAGATACATTGCACATAATGCAAATCATTCTAATTTTGGTTGTTTTTGACAGGTTAAAAGAGAACGAAACATATCTTACATATGTTCCAGGTACTATCGAGCACCTGAACTTATTTTTGGTGCAACTGAGTACACCTCTGCCATTGACATTTGGTCCGCAGGATGTGTACTGGCTGAATTACTGCTTGGACAGGTTAGTAGTTTTTTTCTTACAAGGTTTTTTTCCTGTATGTTTTGTTAGTAAATTATACAAGTAACTCCAATATTTCTGTTGATGACAGCCTCTCTTTCTGGGTGAAAGTGGAGTTGACCAGCTGGTTGAAATTATAAAGGTAATAATTGTTTCCTATACAATACCTTGATAAAATATGTAATGGCATGAAATTAAAGAAAAAAAACTTTCGGGGTTAGGGTAAGGAGGGAGCAGGAAGGAAGGTTTGGAACTATGCTTCTCACAAAAAGGTGTTAGATTGGTCTGTATAAAGAAAACATTCATTTTCAATTCGTCACTTGATTATAGATGTCATGAAAAGTGGGATGCTCCTTACAATTCCTAATCCTATGAGCCTATTCCCACCCGAACAATTGGTGAAGTGGTGAATATGTATTGTTGCATTTATATTGCACTTAGAGTGATCATTTTGGGTTATGTTGCTGGGATTGGAGATGTCAAGCTTCCATTGCAGGATCTTTTCTCCCCTGTAATTTATGTATTCTCATGCAGGTTTTGGGTACACCAACAAGAGAGGAAATTAAGTGATTAAAAATTAATTGCACTATAAAAAATTAAAAATTTAGGAAATTAAGTGCACTATAAATATGCAGATTGCATTTTCCATGCATTTCTCCATCCATTTCCTAAACTGCTTTCTATGATGACAATTCTTAATCTGCAACGTCGGCATATATGGATTGTTTTTGTTTCCAAACTGCTTGCTAAATCAGTATGCCACCTATGGTTACTCTTTTTTGTTACTTTAGTACATCGAGTTACGCTAGACTTTTTTCCAAGTCTTCAAACAGTTAATAACATGGATATGTTGGGCATGCTAATAAAGATTTCCTGCGTTGTGAGCATGTTAAAGATTTTATGATTTTTTTTTTGTATAGGTTGTTGCTTTGGTGTAACTGTTATTTTGAGACCTGAATTTATTGTAGCCAATGCTGATTTTGTTTGTTAACTTTCCATTGGTTACACTTACATAAGCTATAAGAATTTCGCGTTTAATTTATTTAGGAAATAGCTACCTTAGAGTAGCCTAAACTGTGAGTGGAAACAGTTACAAATATGATAGGACATGTCTTTGAGATGCGGGTGATATCCACTTTGTTCATTTGTATTGGGTTCGCACTCAGATTTTTCAGCTTTTGTTGAGATTGTGTTATTGTTCATTTGTATTCGGGGGAGGATTAAAATTTCGGTTAGAGTGGAAAAGGAGTGTTTTTTCCACCTTTGATATTTAAATTATGTCCATATTTGGTGTTGAGTTGGGAAAGTGGCTGTGGGAGTCATTTTTTACCCTCAAGATTCATTTACATCTAGCAGAGAGAAGAAATTGGCAGAGTTTCTTTTCAAATTGGGCAAAATACTTTTTCTATTTATTTTCACAAATTTCCATTGAACCTTAGTGTTTGTTCCATTGTGAGTTTCTTCTCCTCCTTCAATTTCTTTGCTTTTGCATTGCCTGTTGTTCGTATCTAGCTTTTGATTTTGGACAATCTTTGATGTTTTTTTTCTTGACACCCTTTGCTTCTATTTGTTTATTCTTACGTTTCTATTTACATGTTAAAAAAATTTAGCTATTCTTTAACAACCAATTATTGTTTGCTTATCAAAGATTGAATTTCCACCTTTTGACTACCTCCTTAGATGTATGAACCTATATATGCCAAATGGACATCAGAAAGATATGTTGTTTGTAGATGGATTGAAGATTGGGATGATAACAAAATTATAATCTGTAACGGGTAAGGCCCTATCTCACCTATTTCTTTGTGCATGTTCAGTGTTATTTGGGTTATCAGTGAAATTAAGTGTTGCTTTAAGCTTAAAAATGAATTATGTACTCAATTACCATTGCCCAAGACCTATTTTTCCCTTTATAAATTTTATTTTCAGGTGTCAAATAGTTGTCCACCAAGAATGCTACGAGGTAAGGAATGTTCAGAATTTTGCTTCATGGGTATGCAAAGCATGTGAATCTCCTGAAGAGTGCTGCCTTTGCCCTGTAAAAGGCATGTTCTCTTGCATTAAGTTTTGATAGGTCATAGTAATTTACATGTGATTTCCCAAAGTCATTGGATGACTAAAGTTCTGATTTGGTTAGCTTCTTTCCTTTTCTTGACAATGAAAGTAAAGAAATATTATTTTGCTGCTGAAATATAATTTACTGTCTTACTTTGGCACCTTGGAATTTGGCGGATTGATTACATCACAGAATAAATATTGAACTGATGATTATTTGAATCAAATTTTTTGCACTGCAGCACCAAACTACCAAAGCCATTCATCTAAAACAATATTATTTAGTGACCTTTATCTGCTTTCATGCTGTAAAGTTCACTATAGCTCAATGTTGTGGTTTTTTCTTATATTTGAGACCTGCTTCCGTAAGGGGTGCTCTCAAGCCAAGTGATATTGAAATAATGTGGGTTCATGTTGGTTTCTTGAACCATGAAAAAATAAAACCTGCTTTGCTGGTTAAAATAAGATGTACCTTTTATCTACTTGACGATAACTTTTAAATCCGTACATATTATAAGTTAATCATTATCAATCTAATTATATAGTATTATATACACATGAATTCCCGCGGCATCGCGCGGGCTATGTTGCTAGTATACTATAGTACCCGTGCTTCGTCGTCGCGAGCAAAACTATATTTTTTTAATGAAAAAAATATTAATTCTGTATGATTTTTTTATTATAACATAAATTTAGATAAAATAATAAATATGTATAGAAATTTTACGAAGTGCAATTTCTCTATAAAATATATGAATTTTAAATGGATATAAATTTATTTGTTTCATAGGTTTCAATGAAATAACCAGCATAAAATAAGTAGTTAATTTTTTATCCACAAAAAGATGAAAAATTAAATTAAATATCTATCCTTATGTTATTCTTATTATTATTACTATAACAATTAAATTTTTTATCAATATTACTGTCAAAATAATAAAATTTCCTTGAAAAATCATTAAAAAAAACAAAATATTTATAAAAAAACAATAAAAAACCAATCACTAACATTATCATTATTATTGCGTAAATAGTAAAATCATAAAAATCATTTAATCACAACAAATAAAAATAAGGGAAAATGAATAAAGGAAAAGGAAACAGTATTAATTTTAAAATGATTACCAATATAAATTAGAAATTCAGGATTGAACCAATTTTTAAAAAAAAATCCCAAAAAAACTAAAAGCATAGATATATAAATACGAATAAAAAACAAACATTTTCTAAGAATTAAAAAAAACTAAATGAATTAATATTTAGGAAAAACTTCAAATAATAAAATAACAAAAATAAGTAGTTAATTTCCTATTAACAAAAAGATGAAAATATAAATTATAAATATATCCTTATGTTATTGTCATTATCATTACTATAATAGTTAAAATTATTATCAATATTATTGTCAGAACAATTAAAATAATTTGATTGCCTTGAAAAATCATATAAAAAAAGATTTTTATAAAAAAAAACACAATTAAAAAATAATCACTAAAATTATCATTATCATTGCATATATAGTAAAATCATAAAAATCATCTAATCCAGATAACAAATAAAAATAACAGAAAACACCGAAAAAGGGAATAAAGGGGAAAATGTGCAATATTAATTTTAAAATTATTACCAATATAAATTAAAATTTTAGAATTGAACCGATTAAAAATAAAAATTTAATTAAAAAAGACAAAAATAAAAGCATAGATGCATAAATATGAATAAAAAATAAACATTATCTAATAATTTAAAAAAAGAAAATTAATTAATATAAAAATTAAAAGAATAAGGAACAAAATGAAAATTAAAACATATAATTAATTCCGGATAAAAATGAAACAAAAAACAATCTTGGGACCGAAATAAATAAAGAAATAAATAATGTTAATTGTTGTGTAATATATCAAACAATTAGAAGAAGAGGGACTCGAATGAAAAGGTGTAAAAATGACCAATTTTAATTGGTGGACCAAATTAAAAGAAATTAAAACATCTGTATCGAAAAAATTAAAGGAACCAAAAAGAAATCAAAAATCAAAAGACTAAGTATTGGAATGAAAACTTCCTTATACAATCAATTTTAATTAAAGGGCACAATTGAAAATAAGTAAACTTTCAATTAAAGAAATTAGTAATAAAACTGAAATTTAAACCTCATGGACCGAAATAAACATCAGGAACCGAAGCCGTATTTGGGCCGGCAGGAAAGAGAAAACGGACAACCAACACAAAAACATCCCTTGTCACTTACCAGAACTCCTATGACCGAAACGCGCCGAAACGGACGATAGAGGACATGGAGATGCACCGCCCTATACAGCGGATTGAAATTTTTGACCTCCAGGATAAGACACACGCGCCGTCTCAAAAGCGTGTTTGCGTGGAACGTCGCTGGCGTGTCCGGATGACGTGTCAGCCATTCACCCGAAAAAATAATAAAATAACGAGCATTGATGTAACAACCCATATTTTTCCCCTCTAACAAAAGTGGAATAAGCATGAATTTTTTTTCTCTCTGCGAAATTTCTAACGGAATTTCGGCATAGTCTCCCCTATACCGGGAGATTCCAAGTTATTCACAACCCAACCTGCACAATTTGAATCACATCCCATCCATAATCACATCCATTTTAATACAATCAACAACATAATTCATTCCAGAATATGCTCAAGTCCATATTCATTTCAGAACTCCATCTTACATCACACATAAAAGATAAAAATTAAAAGAGTCAATTCATACATGAAAGTTTCACATATAGATACATATATACATATACATTGAACATAACACAATTTAATATTTGAAGATAATCTAGTACTTCCTAATATCCTCAGCGTAGATTGATACATTTAATATTACAGAAATAAAATTTACAAATATACTATTCCATACAATTTACAACATGTCACCATCACTTTCTAAGTTTCTATTTTACAAAAAGGAAGTAAGACTTAAAATATATTCTTGATGAGAATGAGAAGAACCTGCAAAATATAAATTTTTCATGAGTGGAACAATTTAGTAAATACTAGTAGTTTCAGAAGAATTTGAGTAGTCTATCCATCAATTTGCTTAGATCATGTGAGATTCTAAACACAACCATATGCACTCTTTTAAGGTTATAACAAAAAGAAGATTTATTTCTTTTTGACTACTTTTTTTTCCTTTTCACATCGAAGGGACTATAGCCGACACTAATGACCTCCAATAGTATCTCTAGTTAACCGTCCTGAAATCAACTAATCAATTTCATGAAAATATTGACATGAAACTAACCGTGGGTATCATTATTTATATATATTTTAAAACAAAACCAAAGTATTTCATCCTTGTCTCGTTATTTCCTTAGGAGCTTTCAGCGTATGAAAATGTCAAAGATTCTTGATATCATTAGCTTTCATCTCAGAAGGCTAATAAATTTTGACGATATCAATGTCACATATCAATATCAACTTACCTTTTCGAAATTGAATAGTTAATCAAGTTTATACATTATGCCGATATCGACGTCACCCGCTGATATCCTTAACTATTCTGAAACCGAATAGTTAATCAAATTTATACATCATGCCGATATCGACATCACCTGCCGATATCATTAACTATTCCAAAATTGAATAGTTAATCAAGTTTATATATCATGCCGATATCGACGTCACCTGCCGATATCATTAACTATTCCAAAATCGAATAGTTAATCAAGTTTATACATTATGTCGATATCGACGTCACCCGCCGATATCATTAACTATTCCGAAATTGAATAGTTAATCAAGTTTATACATCATGTCGATATCGACGTCACCCCTCCGATATCATTAACTATTCCGAAATTGAATAGTTAATCAAGTTTATACATTATGCCAATATCGATGTCACTCGCCGATATCATTAACTATTCCGAAATTGAATAGTTCATCAAGTTTATACATTATGTCGATATCGACGTCACCCGTCGATATCATTAACTATTCCGAAATTGAATAGTTAATCAAGTTTATAATTCATACCGACTAGCTTGTTTCTTTTACACACAAACACACACACACACATATATATATATATATATATATATATATATATATGTGTTTTTTCCATCCCCTAACTTTCCTTTACCCATTTCCTTTTCCTCACCAATAAGCACCAAAATTATATCTTATATTTCAATAACCGGTAAAGTAAATAATATTATATAAAGAGAATATAGGTACCAAGTACCCACCTGCTGTGAATGTTCGACTTGCGTTACCCTGTTGTTGTTGTTGCCCTTCACCCGCGGTTCTTCTTGGATGGGATCAAACAATTTTTGGAGGAATCCTAGCCTTTTTCTCCTTCAAAATACTCAGCCACTCTTCCTCCTTTTTTCTCCAATTTCTTCACTTTCTCTTGTTACTTCTCCACCCAATTGTGCTCTTTCACTTTAGAAATCCAAGGCTTGTATGGGTTTACAAATTTTTGAGTGTTTACTCTTGATTTTTATGGAATGAATTTTGAAATTCTCCCTCTCCTCTTTCCTTTGTTTCAGCTGGACATGGCTGAAAAGAGAGGGGTATTTATAGTCCCCGTTTTTTTTTTCTTTTCCTAAATTTTGTATAATAACAACATCTTAATTATATTCACCTTTTCTTTTCCTTTGTTTCATCTTAATCTCTTACCTCTATGTATACTTTATTCTCGGGTTTCACAATTGAACCATGCATCCCTTAACCCACTGGTATTTACGAAAAAATAGGAGGGGAAAATACGTCTCTCCCCCCATTCACTGTGTGCAATTTTGTCTTTTTCGTGGCCTTTTTCTGTCTACTCACTGTGCAAAAAAAGTTGGAAAAATCAAGAGAGCCCCTGGTCCTTGTGCACTAATTTGTCGTTTTAGGGGGCATATTCGTTAATATACTATTCACAAGGTGAAAAAACACAAAAAAATAGAGCACATACACGGACGAAACACCGGAACAAATTGCATGTCTATAGTGCATTATGTCTATGTACACAGTGCCCAAAGCCACTGTAAAACAGGTACGCCTTTTATATTTTACTTAATATATATGTTAAACATACATTGCTTACCCATGTCGATTGCACTCTTTGTGTTAACCATCCATATAAGATAATTAACTTAAAGTTTTAAAATGTGATAAAATAATTAGTTAATCTTTTGTATTTTATCAAACTTAATATTTTTATATTTCATTGTAACTTAATTCTTTTTGTTGTTTTTATTTTCGCATTTACATGTTTTTGCTTTTATCTGAAATATCCTTCATCTGTAATCAAACTTTCCGATCTTACCTTTTAACTAATGCAAATAAAATTAGAAATCTAGTTAAGAAAACATAATTTAGAAATTGAAAAAAAAATACATTCAACTTTGATCAAGGAACTAACTTTATATTTTAAAAATAGAAGGACTAATTTACACAATTATTGAAAGAAAGAAAAAACATGGACTAGATCATAATTTACCCAACAAATAGTTAATAATTTATTGATGAGGTAATATAGAAAGTGTTTCAAGTAAAATAATAATAATAATAATAATAATAATAATAATAATAATAATAATAATAATAATTTTACGAAACAAAAAAGATATTAAATTGAAACTTAAATATATTTACAACTTTAACATTGGAAATATTTTAAATCAATCAATAAAATTTCTATGAAACATAACTTTCTTGGAGTGAACTGTATTACAAGTTCCTGTACATTTTTTAAAAGACAGCTTTCTAGGTGGAGTCCTGGTAGTGAGAGATGAAGGGTAGTAAAAATTACATTTACCTAAAATATATTTTATCGTTTTGAAAATTATAAAATAATTATGAACTTTCCATACTTATAACACTTTTATGTGGAATATGTGCTGATAAAAAAAGGAATATGTTAAGGGAGAAAATAGATTAATTCAAAAAAAGGTTCATTTAAAATATTTTAAGTCTATGTGTTGTTCTTGCCTTTTCTTTTTTGGATTTGAGAAAACTTTATTTTTTTTAAGTATTTTTTTTTTGCAGATTTAGGTTAATCATGTAAAATCTCGATTATCTCAAACGCTTACAAGATGAGCATATCTCAAGGCATATCTACAATTTTTCATCACCACACTACATCTCTTGAAAACTTATCATTACTTTACTACGATCAAAAAAATGATAATGATTGACATATGTGCTGGTTAATAAAATCATTAAAAGATAGAAGCTACATCATTTGTATAGTATAATAATTTTTCAAAAAATAGCTTGGAAAATAGGTACATCAAATTTAGATTCAACTGAGTAAAAAATAATTTTAAAATAAATAATAGATTGTATAAGTGATTAGTCATGCTACTACGTAGGCTAACGAATCTATATATTTAGCATATTTACAGGATGATGAACCAGGTGTTATAATTTTTTATAAATAAATTTATTACTGTATATTTTGATAATATTCAAGCAGCATGAGAATGTAAAGAAATGTAGCTTCATTACCACCAAAATGGTATCCTTCAATTTTTTTCTCAAATCAGATTCTAAATCGTAATAACGTATAATAAAAATCTCTAAAATTCATCCAAAAAACATAAAAGAAGTGGGTGTAATTTTTGGTATAAACCACGCGGTATTCCAGACAATGACCAAATAAATCAACGTTCGTATCAGGTGTACCCCGAAGAAGTAAAAATGTTCCTCAAAGAACCAGCTTCATACAAGAAGAGGGTTTGAACCTCTGGCTTCTCTTAAGGAACGAGAACGCCCTCACCACTCACATTAGGACTCCTGGGTAAGAAGTGTGGTTTATTTCACCATACATGCTTCTTCGATGAAATTTAATGCTGAAAAATCTCTGAGATTCAATCCAGCAAGTAAAACATACATGGATGTGAGACGAGAACGACACCCATCAGAGCTCCATAGCTGCGAAACAGCACCAACGAAGAATTTCTTTCCACCTGCCCGGTCTTGTGGCTCCATGTCTCCTAATTATAATAATTAAACAAATTAGTAGCATATAGACATAGTTTTCCGGCATATTCACATCATTTTTTTGTGCTTTGGGGGGTTTGAATTCTATAGAACTATTTATTTATTAATATTTGTTACTACAAGTTTGTCAACCTTCCAAATTAAATAATAAAAAATATTGATTGTGATATTTCTGGTTATCGTGGTAATAATACTTTTTAAAGTATTTTTTATTTAAGAATATATTAAAATAATATTTATTTATTTTTTAAAGCAATTTTCAAATTGAACCCATTAAAAAAACAGTTTGAACATCAAAACAATTTAACAATATAAAATAAATATTTAAAAAAAAACAAAATTTGTCAAACAAAGCCAGCCGGGGCAACCAAACATTCCAAGAAATCAAAAAACAATAAAAGTTAATTATTATGCATGCATCGGGCGTTACGAAAATCTGCATGAGCAATTAGTAACCAAGAAATTGCACGTGGAAAAAAACAAAAGAGTCGTCATGCAAGCGTCAGACAAGACCTGCAGCAAGCTCAGCCTCTAAAATAGCAGTGTTCGGTGGAAGAGAAATTTATTGTTCTCTTCCCATGGACAAAAATTACCAAAACACTAAAAGCCGTCGAAGTTTTAATGTTCGGAAAACTGTGCATTGTCTCACAATTCACTATGGATTGTGGCAGTACACAGACGGAATTGGACATGGTCATCCAGTGTTTTATATGTATTTGATGGGGGTATTTTCGGTTTTTGGCTTTTTTTAATAGCCGCAATGTGCACAGTGTATTAACGAATTTGCCCCCGAAAAAGACAAAATAGCAAACAGGACACAGGGGCGCCATCGGATTTTCACACTTTGGTTGAACAGTGTGCTGACGGAAAAAACCCCCGATAACGACAAAATTGTGCACAGTAAGCGGGGCTGGGGCGTCCTTTCCACGCCGATATTTTCGTAAATACCAATGGGGGCAGGGTTGTTTCGGTCATTCGCCAGGGGGACAGCTGGCGCGTCTCTTGGCCGCGCCAGCGGCGTTCCACGCGAACGCGCCCTTGAGGCGGCGCGTGAGGCGTCTTCCCGACGTCCGAAATGCACTTCCGTCGTGCCAAAAGATGCGCCTGAAGGTCCTCTAGCTTCCGTCGTGGCGCGTTCCGGCCATATACGACCAGTTAATCGGCGACGGACGTTTCTTTCCCGACTGTCTTTTTTTTCTCTCCTGCCGCGGCATAGTCAACTCCAGTCCCTAATGTTTGTGATGAGTTGCTTTTGGTCCCTGGGGTTTGAATTTCGTTTTGATAGCTGATTTTGTTGAAATTAAAGCTTTGTGGTTTTCAATTGTGCCCTTCAATTAACATTAATTGTATACGGAGCTTTCATGTTAGTCCTTCAACTTTTGATTCTTGATTTATTGACAATTTCATCAAATTTTCCGGTACGAAAGTTTTGATTTCTGTAATTTGGTCCTCCAATTGACATTAGTTATATATACAAATGTTGATTTCGGTCCCTCTTCTTCTAATTTTTCTCTTCAATGACAGCAATTGTCATTATTTATTTTTGGTCCTCCAAGTATTTTTTTTCTTTTAATTTTATCCTTCAATTAGAATGATTTTTATATATGTCATTTTTCATTTCGGTCCTTAGTCTTTTAATTTTTTATTGGATATTAATTCATTTGTTTTTTTTTTAATTTTTTGACAATGTTTTTTTTTATTAGCATTTATGCATTTATGCTTTTAGTTTATGACTTTAGTTTTTATCTCTTTTTCTTGAGGTTTGATTTTTAATCGGTTAAATCCTAGACTTTTCATTTATGTTTATACTCATTTTAAAATTAATATTGCTCCCTTTGTCTCTTTATTCATTTTTTTGTCTTATCTTTTATTTTTATTTGTTCTTTTGATCAAATGATTCTTATAATTTTATTATTTGCGCAATCCTAATGATAATTTTTGTGATTGTTTTTTTTATTTTTCTCTAAAAATCTTTTGAGTTTTTTTTTTAAATTTTCCTTAACTTTTTATTTATATCAGTGATCATTTTCCTTAAAATACTACTACTACTACTACTAATAATAATAATAATAATAATAGTAATCATGATTTAATTATTTTTCGTTCTTACTCTTTTGTTATTTTTTTTACCACCCAATAATTTTATAATTTTTTTTTGCAAGTAATAACAATGAGAATATGTTTTTTTATTTATTTTTATCTTTTTTTAAAGTTTCTAAGATATTTTTAGTCTTTCATTGATTTTTGTTTCTTTCATTATTAGCATAATAATAATAATTATTATAATAATAATAATAATAGTGATTATTATTATTATTATAATAATAATAGTGATTATTTTTTCTTTCATAATAATAATAAGAATAATTTTAATAATTTTTTAATTTGTTTTTCTTGCTTGTTGTTTTGTTCATGCTTTTTATTTTTTTCCCTCGGTATAATTTAATAATTTTTGTTCTTTTGATTCTGGCGGCAATAATAATTTTAAATGTTAAGACTCCGATGTTGCTATTGTTATAATATTTTAAATTAATATTGCTTCCTTTTCCCTTTTTGGTTTTTTTTGTTTGTTCTCTCTATTAATTGATTTTTATAATTTTATTGTCTGCACATTAATGATTTCAATAATTTTTTTTTCTTATTCAAATATTTTGCTCTTTTTTCTAATGTTAGTGCGCACTATTTTGCGATCGTTTATAACGCAATACCTATATTATAAAAGATATAATCTATGCTTACATGGCAAACTCAACTCAAAATTTTAAACATTTTATCTCTTAATCTATAACTTTTATTTACTTATATCATATAAATTTATAATTATAGATTTAATTATGTTAAATTATATAAAAAAAATAACCGCGACAACGCGCGGTCAATTTGATAGCAAATAATAAAAAGAAATGCCGCTGTCAATCATGGAGCCCACCTTGCTAAATATATAGTTATATACTGTAAGGCCCACGTGTGTGATCAAGGGTTTTATATATATCCTTTTTTAACTCGACCTGATCACCGATAACATGAATTTTCTTTTCCTCGTTTTATTACTGTCTAGATATGAATTTAATATCATGATTCTCTATGTCAGAATCTCAAATCTCGTGCTTCATATATGTATCCACGAGAGAGATTAAGGAGATTGCTTGTCTGAGCTTGTGATTGGTGTTTCCAGGAAGGCGAAAACTTCTGACATATCAGAAATGAGAGCAAAAGAGGAGGAGGAAGAAGATACTGTTAACCATAAAGATTATACATGATCTGCATTATCAATGGCTGATGATATGTCTACTTTCTGCAAGGTTTTTGGTTGCAACTAATGTTTCCAGATGGGAACTAAATGAAGATGCTAGACCTGTTCCATGTCCCACGCCGCGGAAGACTGCTTCCTTCATGCATGTGAATGTGAATATGAATAGATTCATGGAGATTATCAGCCCTCGTACAATGCATTACATACCATCTAAGTTTTATGAATAAATAAATAAATAATATATAAAAGAAACCCTGTGAAGATTATCATGGATTATCTTTTAGGAGGGTTTAACAAAAGCTAATATGACTACCAGCTAAGTTCCACGAGGGTTTAATGCATTGCACGAGGGCTGATCATAATCTCCTAAGTTTTATGAATAAATAAATAAATAATATATAATTACAGCTGGCATTTACTTTTTTGTTTTTGGCTTGGCTCAGTTATTAGAGAGAGAGAGAGGACACCAAAGCAGCCGGAGGCAAATAACGGCAACCCCCAAGATAAACCAATGGCTGTAGAGGCAAATCAAGAATGGTTAAAGTCAAATGGGGATCCCCATCTAGTCCTCGTGCATCGTCTCCCATCATTCAACTTCCAACTGAAGGACATCCTACAGCCTCACTTCCACCTCCTCGATCCAGCTGACTCACCTGAACCTGCTTGCTCCTTCCTGTCCAACCATGCACAATCTGTTAGAGCTCTCATCTGTGTGGCCAATACACCCCTCACCGCTGAAACTCTCAATCTCCTTCCTTCTTTGGAGCTCGTAGTGGCGTCTAGTGCTGGCGTTGACCACATTGATACACATGAATGTCGCCGTCGTGGGATTATCCTGACGAATGCTAGTACAGCATTTGCGGAGGATGCTGCAGACTATGCGGTGACATTGTTGATTGATGTTTGGCGTAGGATGTCGGCCGCAGACCGATTCCTTCATGCCGGCTTGTGGCCTGTTAACGGATGTTACCCACTAGGTTCCAAGGTTCTTTCTTTCTTATTTCTCCATCTAGTTTGCTTTAATTCATTTGTTGATTGAACTCATACATCTGCTATTTCCTTGAAACTGATTGTAAATCATGAATGCTGGCGTGTCGAATCTTGATTTTCTCTGCTGATATTAATTGAAAATAATTGTCAAACAAATGTAACCGAGTCTTTTGCTACTAATCGATAAATTGACTCTGATATGTTTTTCTCCTTGTAGCTGTCTGGTTGAGGACTTCATTCCTAAGAATTGTAAAATAGAAGAGATGATTGAAATGTAATCTGTGCAAAATATTGATCATTGAGTTGGGTATTTATACAGAAAATGTAACAAACTCTGCCTAACAATAGAATAGTGCTATAAAATATACATTTTATCTTCAACACTCCCCCTCAAGTTGAAGAGTGGATATCTTGAACTCCCAACTTGCGAATCATGGGAACAAATAGATCTCTTCCCAGAAGCTTTGTCAAGATGTCTGTCAGCTGATGTGCAGAATTCACATATTTCGTAATTATCGAACCATCTTGGATTTTGTCTCTAATGTAGTGACAATCCATTTCTATGTGTCTGGTTCGCTCATGAAAAACTGGATTGACTGCAATGTGTAGAGCAACCTGGTTATCACAGTATAACAAAGCAGACCCTTCGTGGGAGAAACCCAAGTCCTTCAACAGATATCGAAGCCATGTCAATTCACAGCAGGCCCCCGTCATTGCTCGATACTCTGCTTCGGCTGAAGAAAGTGAAATTATTTTCTGCCGCTTTGACCTCCAAGATATCAATGAAGGTCCAAGAAAGATGCAGTAGCCTGTCGTAGATCTCCTAGTAAGTGGGCAACCTGCCCAATCTGAGTCACAATAGGTTCTTAACTTAGCATCACTGTTCGAGGAGAAAAATAATCCTTTACCAGAAGCCCCTTTCAAATATCTCACAACCCGAAGTGCTGCCTCCATATGCAGTTTTCACGGATGATGCATGAATCTACTCAAGACATGTACAACATACGTTATATCAGGCCTAGAAACAGTCAAGTAAATCAACCTGCCGATAAGTCTTCTGTACTGACTGGAATTTCTAAGCAAATCACCTTCATCTGATAATTTCAATCCTCGCTTCATAGGGGCATCTATTGGAGTTGCCCCTAATAGCCCTACATTCGCAATGATCTCCAATGCATATTTACGTTGAGAAATAAAAATTCCACTCTTGGAAGTAGATACCTCAATACCAAGGAAGTATTTCAATTTACCAAGCTCTTTGATGCGGAAATTATTATGCATAAATTTCTTAGTTGCATCAATACTAATGACATCATTTTCGGTAATCAAGATATCATCAACGTATATTAGAAGAGTGGTAAAAGACTTGCCTTGCTTCTTGGTGAATAATGAATAGTCAGCCCGTGATTGTTCATATCCTGCGGAGCAAATGGCTTCTGAAAACTTTGCAAACCACTGGCGAGAAACCTGTTTTAGTCCGTATAAGGACTTGTGTAGGCGACATACTAAATCATCCTCCCCCTGTCGCCGAAGCCCTGGTGACATGTATATTTCCTCAGTCAAGTCACCATGCAGAAAAGTGTTGTTGACATCTAGCTGGTGAATGGACCAGTTATGAGAAGCGGCCAAGGCAAGCAAACAACGGACATAAATGATCTTTGTTGTGGGGGAAAAGGTGTCCTGATAATCGACGCCTTCTAACTGAGTGAAGCCCTTAGCGACTAAACGAGCCTTGTAGCGCTCGATTGAACCATCAGAAAGATGTTTTATTTTAAACACCCAACGACAACCAATAGGTGACTTTCCTACGGGGAGAGGGACGAGAGTCCATGTACCATTATCTTGAAGAGCTTTCAACTCAAAAGCCATGGCTGCTTGCCAATTAGGATTAGAGGCAGCCTCAGAATAAGAGGTGGGTTCAGTGGCCATGCTAAGCTGTGCAATAAAAAAGTGAAGAGCAGGTGTATATCGGTGATAAGATAGAAAATTAGCCATGGGATACCTCGTACCTTTACTTGGACCGAGGAATAAGGAGGAAGGTTGGTAGGAGGAAACAGTGGAGCATACATAGTCGTGAAGCTTGACTGGTGGTCCAGTGGGTCGGGTGGAACGTCTAATGGGAGCTATGACAGGGGTGTTGGTAATATAGGGTGCAGAAGGTGGATCAGGTAAGGAAGGTAACAATGGTGATTCTGTGTCTGGTGGGGAAAGAGGTGTATGTGGGATGGGATGGATCGGAAAGGATAGAGATATGGGAAGGTGAGGAGAAGGATCTGGTTGTGGGGCTGTAGTGGGCGTAGGGTAAGGATCATAGTGGTCTGGGGCCGGAAGAGGTAATGGGCTTGTCTGGGTTTGTGGGTCAGATGAAGGTAGGGAAGCATAAGGAAATACCATCTCATGAAATTTGACATCACGACTTATAAAAAATTTTCTTTGTGATAAATCATATAATTTATAAGCCTTTTGACCAACAGGGTAACCGATAAAAATTGAGGGTATAGAACGATGATCGAATTTATGAGAAGGATGGACATTAGTAGCGTAAGCCAAACAACCAAAAACACGTAAATGGAAAAAAGAAGGAGGTTTTAAAAAAAATAGTTCAAAAGGTGTTTTGAAGGAAAGAATTGGTGAAGGAAGCCTATTGATTAAGTGCACAGCAGTGAGAGCACATCCTCCCTAAAAAAGGGTAGGAAGACTAGCCTGAAATTTCAAGGCTCGAGCTACCTCTAAGATGTGTCGATGTTTGCGTTTCTCAACTCCATTTTGTTGAGGCGTGTAAAAACAAGAATGTTGAAAAATGACACCATGATCAGTAAAAAAAAAAGACAAAGGGAAATAAATTCCCCACCATTGTCACTGCGAAAAAATTTGATTTTAGACTCAAATTGGGTGTGAACATAATTAAAAAACTTTTTGAGCAGTGATTGTGTCTCACTTTTGTGTTGCATTAAAAAAAATCCATGTAAAACGTGTATAATTATCAACAATAGTGAGAAAATAATAAGCACCAGAAATTGAAGGGTGGCGATAGCGCCCCCAAATATCACAATGAATTATCTCAAAAGGTTTTACAGAGGAAATGACGCTAGGACGAAAAGGTAAACGACTTTGTTTGGCCAAAGGACAAACAGGACAAATTGTACTTGACTGAATTGAAAATTTTAAATAATTCTTTGCAATAAAACTTAAACGAGATGGTGATGCATGACCTAATCGGTGATGCTAGAGATCGGTGGTCGAAATGGTGAGGTTGCAAGTGGGTGAGATATCTGTGTCGGTTCGTTTTGTTGCTAGTGCCACCAAGTAATAAAGCCCATCATGCTGTTTCCCCAAACCAATCATCCTCCTCGTAGCCAGATCCTGCAAAATACACCAATAAGGAAAGAAAGTTATTGAGCAATTCAATCCTCTTGTCAGACGGCTAACTGACATCAAATCCACTTTGAATGTGGGAACACATAACACATTCTTTAAATAATAAACCGAATTAAGAGGTAATGATCCTCTCGCAACAATTTTTGTTTTCTCTCCGCTGGGTAATGACACAGGAGGTAATGAACAATTTTTGTCCATGTGGAAAAATAATTTTAACGGTGAGGAAACGTGATCCGTTGCCCCGCTGTCAATAATCCAGTTGCGGGAGATTATTTTAGACAAACCTGGCTTGGTAGGTGCTTGAGAAGTCGATGCCTCATTTTTATTGTCAAGCAAGAACAATAGTTGTTTTATCTGGGCCTCCGAAATGCCAAGAACTGGGCTGTTAGAAAAACCCATCAGATACACTATTCACAGCTAGCCTGATGTTGAATGGGCTCGAGCCCATGGGTCGGGCCCTTGGATGGGTGCTGGGTAGCCCTTGAGGGCATAACATGTTTGGGCCCAATGGCTCATCTGCCCACAGTGGGTGCACTGTGGGCATCCCTTGCTCGGCCCAAACAGAGGCAGCCCAAACCCATACCTGCCTCCTTTATCTCCCCTGCCAGACGAAGGGCCTCCAAAGCGTTGCCTCTCTTCTTCTCTGTCTCCTCTCTCTCTCCCCAAATCGTACCCGAGTGAAATTTTCTGGAAAGGATGAGTTTGGGTTGAAATTGTGAGACCCATTGTTGTACTTCCTCGCACCAACTGGAGAGAAAAATTTTGGGTCACCATTGCTTCGAATTGTCATGGCAGCGCCACCACCATTCTCTGCAACATGGGTCGAACTCAGGTGGCGTTACTTCTCTTCTTGGGAAACAAACGAATATGCCTGGCGAATGGAAGGTAGAGGGGTTCATCAGAAGAATTTGTCCACGAATTCCACTATAAGTATCATTCAAACCCATCAAAAAATGCATCAATTTTTGTTGGTCCTGTTGTGGTCCATTCATCACATCACTGTATGAGCTGAGTTCATCCCAAAACCCTTTTAGCTTCGTGTAATAGACTGAAACCGAGAGTTATTCTTGGCAAAAATAGGCTATGTCTCTTTGTAATTCAAAGATTCTAGGAGCATTACTTTGTGAGAACCATTCACGAAGATCATCCCAGACTTCGTTGGAAGTGGAGTAATAAATCACACTATCTGAGATTTCGGGGTCTAGTGTGTTAATGATCCAAGAATGGACCATGTCATTGCAGCGGGACCAAGCTGCGTGATTATCAGGATCTGTTTCCCTTGAAGGTTGGTTGATTGTGCCATCAACAAAGCCTAATTTGTTTTTAGAGTTTAAAGCCAGTGTCATGGCTCTTTTCCAGGTAGAGTAATTGTTCCCATTCAAGGGCTTGGAAATTAAAACCAGCCCTGGGTGGTCTGAGTGATGAGAGGTGAAGGGATTTGAGACATTGATTCTTGTTGGGCATGTGTTTGAGTTGGCAATTTCTTTGCCGTGAATGGAAGGATTTGATGATGTGTTGTCTGGGGCCATTTTGTTGGATTGAAGGAGTAGAACAGGACAGTAGATTTGATTTGAGTAGGGATTTGATTTGAGAAAAAAAATTGAACACTGCACTGCAGTTTGAGTGAGGAGGAATAGGTTAGGTTTTTTTCTTAACCTAGCTCTGATACCATGTAAAATAAAAGAGATGATTGAAATGTAATGTGTGTAATATATTGATCATTGAGTTGAGTATTTATACAGAAAATGTAACAAACTCTGCCTAACAATAGAATAGTGTGAATCTGCCTAACAATGTAACAAACTCTGTCTAACAATAGAATAGTGTAAAACTGTCTAACAATAGAATAGTGCTATAAAATATACATTTTATCTTCAAAAAGAAGCTCAAGGGGCCATGGATATGGTTTTGTGGTATTTATTATAAACAATATGAGCATAACTTCTTCGAGTACTTGCAAGATATATGGATCGATTCTTCCAAGGTTGACAAAGGAAAGACAGAGCCAGAGCCTCGATGTTGCAAGATTCATCAAGTCCCTTTAAATCTTAAATTCCTAAACTTAACAAGTCCTTTTAATTCTTAAAAGTTAAATAAATATTATAATAAAATTAATTATGCTATAGAATTAAAAAATAATAATAATAATAATGCTGTGTATCAGTCTCCTAAAAAGCTAGCTCTCGTGTTTGTGTAAGAAATAGAACTCAATCACATCAAAAATAGATTTTCAATCACTTTAAATATAACATTAATTGTAATTACCCTCCATTAGCTTGGCACAGGGGTTGCTTGGTTTGTTTGTATTAGCTTGCATTCTCGGAGCTTTGTTAGGTTTTGCCACATCATGTCTCGTAAAAGGTTTGCCTTCCTCTTGTCAACAATACTGAATTTGCTAGCTCCATTGTATAGCCTTCCAGGAGGATAAAATTTGTTATTGCTACCGGTCATCTTCTTCATTGACATGTCAGCCTTCGAAGCTATATTTCTTGCCTCAGCGAGTGTAAACAACAAATGTACTTTTATCCAAAACTTGTTTGCTTAGTATCTCTTTATTAGTGGAGGTGGTCTTTGTTAGTTTGTCAAAGATGCATGACCCCTCATCATTTCATCTTCTCCTTGTTATTTTGGTCTCTTTGTTAGCTTCGTTAGGTCTTCCACAGCTGTGTTAATTTTGTGACTGGTTGGTTTTGTCCCCTGCCGTTAGTCTGAGTTATTTTCTTCTAGGTTTTGGATTCCTCTCTTTCTTTCCCTTCTCTACTGTAAATTTTCTTTCTCCTTGGTTGCTTGCCTTTTGCTCCCAAGGTGTTTAATGATTTTTCATTGGCTTGTATATAAAAAAACAGATTCAGGGTTTACCTTATAACATTTGTTATGCCTGGAAATTACATTATTTATTATACGAAATTTAAGACAGATCAGGTATATATCTCTCACTACCTTTGTTGATTAATTTGCGTTGCTTCATTTTCATTGCTGTATGACTTTTGCACACAGTTAGCAAATTCATGCATGGTTTAGTAACATAAGATGTAATGTAATTGCAGCTAGGAGGAAAACGTGTAGGGATAGTTGGACTCGGAAGTATTGGATTTGAAGTGTCAAAAAGACTGGAGGCGTTTGGCTGTAGCATTGCCTACAGCTCGCGAAAGGAGAAGCCACATGTTCCATATCCTTACCATGCTAATGTCCTTGACCTCGCAGCGCACAGCGATGCTCTCGTTCTTTGCTGCTCACTGTCAGAACAAACTCGCCATATAATCAACAAGGATGTGATGACAGCATTGGGAAAGAAAGGGGTGATCATTAACGTTGGACGTGGTGGTCTGATTGATGAAAAAGAACTGGTTCGGTTTTTGCTGAGAGGAGATATTGGTGGCGCGGGTCTTGATGTGTTTGAGGATGAGCCTGATGTGCCTCGACAGCTATTTGAACTGGACAACGTCGTGTTGTCTCCACACCGTGCTATTTTTACCCCAGAAGCAATTGAAGCACTAAATCAGTTAACTTTCGCAAACTTGAAGGCATTCTTTTCAAATAAACCTCTGCAATCAGTCTATCAAATTGAATGAGAGGATGTGCAGTTATGTCCTGTGATTGTTTTACAAACTTATCGCATCTCTATTAAGATAAAACTGAACTACTTATCGTGCTTGTAATGATCTTGAATCATACATTCCCCCCATGCAGTTATGTCTTGTAATTGTTTGACATCTATTTTGAATGATTTGTCGTGTTTCTAGGATTGGCTGTCTACCTGGATAACAGCAACTCCAATGCAGCAATGCAAAATGCTATTTAAAAAAAAAAAAACAGATTGATAAAATAGATTACTGAATAGCTCGTGTGTGTATATATATATATATATATATATTTTATGTCAATATGTATTCCAATGGTAAAAATCATTTAGAATAGTCAAATATATTTTAGTATATATCAACCAATAATATAAAACAAGTTTTACAGGAGCAAACAATATTATATTTTTTATTATTATTTAAAATGGTACTTGAAAATACTATATAATTTTTAATTATAGTTTTTTTTAAATATATATCTTGTTGAAAATATATCATGAATTCTTACATATAAATAAATAAATTATATAAATAAATAAGAAAAATACTATGCAAGAACATATAATTTTTGGCTCAAGCAATATTATTGGGTTGGAGAAGAATAAACAGCATTATTGGCTCAAAAAATATTATATTTAAACTTTTGATTTTTCTACGAGAACATGTATTGGCTAACATTTCAAAAAACAAATGTCATATTAACGATTAATATAGCTATTAGATTGTGCATAAAATTATTAAAAATAACTTAGTCTCCTCATTTAGCATCCCGTTTGGAGATGCTCTGAGAACCTAAAAGCTCAGGATCAGAGGGGATTAAACCCCGTTCGATCTAGTTTTTATCGTCACCAAATTGTTCGCAAAGGCGTCATGGCTGTAAGGGGATGGGGATGGGGTTAATTATAATTTATGTTTCCAGTTACAAAAATGTCGACTCCGTTGTGTTGGAACTGAAGATTCATAATCCTCTCTGTCTTTGCAGCCCAGGTTGCTAGCTGATGATGCATGTGTAAAATTGTTTTTTAAATTTACCCCTGCATTTATTTCTAGTAAAAATTAATCAATATAAAACATTTTATAAATTTACTTATATTTTAAATCCAACTATTTTAGAGTGCCTAGGTAGTGAGTTCAGATGTGACATTAATCATTCCAAGTCATTTCCGGCTCTATTTTAAATTCAATTATTTTGGGGTGTGTTGGAAGTTTTTTCAAAAGTATTTTTGCAAAAAAAAATGAATTTTTTTTATTTTTTATTTTAAATAAATATTTTTTTGGTATTTTTATATCATTTTATATGCTGATATTAGAAATAATTTTAAAAAATAAAAAATATAATTTAATATAAAAAATAATATTTTTTAATTAATATATTTAATTATATATATATACATGTAAATTATACAATTTCAAAACGATATACCAAAAGATTTCAAAATTATAATATTTAATTCTAATTAAAAAAACTAATCACCTGTGAAATTGACAAGTTTGGTTACCCCCGTACTTTCCCTTCCTTCATTTTGCTCTTTAATCACAAAATACGACCCTCCTTGATATGTCCTTTTTGATAGGTAGTTCTGGCAGTGGACAGGGATGGCGTACTTATTTGAAGACGACGACGACGACGACAACCGCGTTTAATAGGACAGCTGTCCGCGTCTTTAGTTCTTCTTTGTACTGATGTTTACTAAGAAATTATGAGTATTTAAAAACAGAAAAATAAAATTATTTTTTAAAATAAAATTGTTTCAATATTTTAATATTTAAAATTAAATCCAGCAAAGTTATATTTTAAAACATATCTGATGTTATATTAACAACTAAAGTCAGAACAAAAAAAAAAACGATGTTCTTATAGCACATAGACCCAATGGAGTTCATTCAGCAAAATCACGTTTGGTTGATTATTTAATTAAATTTGTTTTTTCAAATATTTTAAAAAAATATATATATTAAAATAATATTTTTTAAAAAAATAAAATGATCTAAAAATACTAAATAATTATTTAAAAAATAAAAATTTAAAAAAATAATATTTTTACACGTAACCAGATCTACCGTGGACCCAGGTGCATGATCCGTTGTTTGAAATTGCATTTTACTATTGTTAGGGGTGAGAGAAAAAAACAGTTACCAATTACACCGATTGAAAAATTCTGAAAAGTAGCCGGTTCGGTTCGATCTTGGTTTTGTAAAGCAAAAACCAAATAAACTGAATATAACCGAACCGGTTCGGTTAAAAATGTTAATATAAAATTAAATCATATTTTCTCTTCTTTTATTTCTTTCATAACCCCATCCCACTCCCTCTCCCGGTCTCCCTCTATGGTAGCCAGTTATGCCCTCTTCCTCACTTTCTCCCCCGACTAGAAGACGCCCTAGATTTTCCACTTCGTATCGTGCAAGCAGGAGTGGAAAGGGAGAAATAAGAGAAATCATCATTGACTTCATCTACTTTTTTTCTCTTCAATATATTGAAGGAATAAGGTGATGACGAGGACCATGGAGCAACTATAAACATTGTTTATGAGTCTTTAGAATGTTTATTTGCTTTGTACCCAAGGTGTTTGATGTTTTGTCGTGTTTCTTTGCTTTCTTATTTTTCTTCAGTGCTATAAGAGAAGTTGTGGTGGTTGTAGTCCTTATGGAGATATAATACATCAAAAGAGTTTATTTTATTTGATGCAAATTGTTGCATTATCTCGCATTTTCATTCTCCTAAAAATAATTCGGTTTTTAAAATTTTTAATCATAAGAACCGAACCGAAAATTATCAGTTTTTACTAAGTTCGATCAAGTTTTGTTTGTTTTTTTTACATAAAAATGAATTTTCAGTTTGATAATTTTTTTATGAAAACCAAACTGATCCGAAATGTTCACCCCTGATTTATATTCACCAACAGCGAGATTATTGATACCATAGTTGTTCAGTCCGTTCTGTTCCGTCCGAAACGTCTCGTATTAGTAAAAAAAGAGACAAAACGATATAATTTTTATCCAGTTTTTACCAGAAATTCCAGTCAAATTCTGACTGAAATGCGCTAGAATTACACCGGGTGTGCCGTTCTAGTCTCCCACTACTCTCTCTCTCTCTCTCAACACATTAACACTATATTTATTTCTAAGATATAATAAAATATACATTTATTCTAGTCCCGCCCCTATACCTGTTATATATATATATAATTTTTTTAATTTTTTTGTAATTAATTAATTAATTAAAAACAGTATTCCGTATTCATAATAAAAATAAATTACTAACCACAACGACACTCACAACTACTCACAACTATTATTGATAACGTTTTGGGCCCCCTACCTGCCAGTAGCAACAAACAAAATAAATCGATGTACTGTACCGCTCGTCCATTGTCAATAATATATAACAGTGATGTGACCTGTAATTATTATATATATACACAATGAATTACAGGTCACGTCACAGTAATAAATATATATAATATTATATATATTAGTTAGTATCGAGTTAGGTAGCTCAGCAGCGTTACTGGGCTTTTTAATTGAGAGAATTGATTATTTGTGGCACAAATAAAGAATTTTGTAGTTGGTAGATAGCATATTGTAATTTTAAAATTATCTCTGGTTAATTTTTTATATATATTGAATTAGTTGATTGTTGTTATAAGTTGAATATATTGAATTAGTTGATTGTTGTTATAAGTTGAAGTATCCGGATAATAATTAAATTGAAATCTGTTGAAATTGCAAGCAACAAAATTTATGAAAGATGACTGAAGTTTAATGTGTATGTTGAGGAAGTATAATTAATTTATTGTTGAGTATGTATGAACTATATTGATTGTTATTTAAATGGTGGGTGTAAATTTGTGATTAATGAAATGATTGAAAGATGATTTTTGTTTTCTTTAAGCTGAGCGTCTTGAAATGTTGTGTTTTAATAGTGATTCAGACATTTGCCAGGTTTATAGCAATATTATAATGAGTAGAATGTATGAAAAATAGATTATTCGTTGTTTGTATTGATTTGGTTGATCGTGAACATCATTTTATTGGGTTGCATAATAAATAGAAAGTCGTGGTTTGTTGTAAGTAGTGATGGTTCAATTATTGTGAATTGGAAAAGGTTGTTTGATACGATGATGTTTTCTGTTTCAGTTCATGGCAGCGAGGATTTTGTAGGAGAGAGTGGGAGAATAATGACGTGGTGGTTGAAATTTTTAAAAAAGAATGAATGGTGAGTGGATTGTTGATAAAATTGGTTTGTTGGTTGTGAAGAGTTAATTAATTGATGTTAAAGAGGTATGGCATTTTGGGTTCGGAATATTAGTTGAGTGGGAAAAGAAATGATTTATGATAAAGAGGTGTGGCATCTTTTGGAGAAGAAAATTGTGCCAACGTATTAAGTGGCACTGTGGAGAAGTAGTTGGTTAAAATCCAACGCATAATTTCAATTGGGTGTTTTGTTGAGATTATTGTTAATAGATAGTGAAGTTTCTGTGAAAGAAAGAGATGCAACTCTCTGTTTTCTTTTAATGATGTTTCATGCAATTGTTAAAAAATGACATGGAATTTCTCAGTAGCTTGGTGTTGGATAGTGTCGATGTCTTTTTCTTTGTACATTTTTATTGTGGCAAAGCTTGTATGCTTCTTTTTAACAAAAATGGACGAATTGATGCGTTTTCTTCTTTTGTTATTTAATGTATAGATTATATTTTATAAGGTCCTGTTGTAGATGAGGTTGAGAAAAAAGTTGTGTTTGGTGTGAATTGTTGGTTAAGTTTTTAATAAAGATTTGTAGACTACGACATTTGATTTATAGTAATTTGTTCAATGGTTGTTGCTATATATTCAAGCAAGATAACATGGCATGATGGTTTTTTCTGTCTTTCTGTTTGTTTTTCCTTTATCAAGGAAGTTTTGTTCATGTGAATGTCACTAATTGGGTTGTAAATTTGGTATATGGAGCAATTGTATTTTGTAGAAGTCTGTATTCGCCAGAGGTGAGACAAAATGTAAAAGTTTGATTAAAGCTATAAAATTGGATGAATTTTGTGTTTTTGTGTGATTAAATACTTGTCTGTGATAAGGTATTTTTAAAATCGTGTGATGTGAAAGTGGGTTATCTGTTTAATAATTATTATTGTAGAGTATGAGATGGTAGTGGGTCAAATGAGGGAAGATAATCTGGTATCAAATGTAATGAAGGAAGAAGTTGTTGGTTGTGTAGTATTTGTTATTGCTGAATTAAAAAGTAGCGAAACGGGAGTCTTAGATAGAGGAACCCATAGTTGTGATGTTATTAATTGATTTTGTATGCCAGGATATCTAACAATGCAACGATAAATAAAGAATGTAATAGAGCGTGTGCAAATGGTATCTACTTGCGCAAAGTCATTGTTCTGCGTGAGAGCACATTGTATTCGATGGAAGAACATAAGGCTGAAAAATCAGTATCCGCACTTAACATCAAGTAAAGAAAATATCCGCATACTTGGATAGCAAAACATGAAGATCAAACAATTGAAAACAGAGCTCAATATTGAGTCGACGACATTGAGGTTAATAAACAGGTCAATCATTGATAAACAAAGAAAACAAAAATAGCAACTGTTAAGGGAAACTTGGAACCGCATATGTTAAAAAAGCAAATTGCTCAATGTTTGTCAATTCTTGCAATGCTTAGATTTCAAACCAAGTTTTAGCGAGTATGGTAAATTGAAAAAGGGTCATTATTTTTTTAGCGTGTCTACATGTTGTGCGATGACATGTATGCGGACATATGCGAGACAATATTATCCGAGATGGAATATGAAGTTGGCAAAATCAGCGTGCAGTTGGAAAGCAAAACATTATGATAAAACAATTGTAAGCAGAGTGGAAGATTGAGATGAGCATATTTTAGAATGAAATCTTAGAACGGCTTGTCACGATTGTGCATGGTCAAAAGACGAACAACATCTTACTTATTAAAAAACAAAGAGGGAAAAAATTAAATGAAATGATTTTCCGGTCAACCAACGTTTGTTAATATATAGGGCATTGAAATTGAATGATATGAATGTGTATGAAAATGAAATAATTCAGGAAGCAATTGACCATTGAAATTGAATGAAATGAATGTGTATGGAAATGAAATAAGCTGTGGGAAGAAAGCAACATCTGAATTTTATTCGGGAATAAAGCAACAATAGTTATATATTAATAGACTAAAATAGTCTGAAGTTAAAGACTTATTTTTGTGCTAAAAATTTAACCAAGCACTTAAGATTTCTACAACACGTATAAAACGCTTTTGTATTGAAGAAAAACACTGGAAACAACGTGTATAAGGAACCTGGAGAAGTTAAAGGAAAAAAATTAACAAATGTAAATGATTATTGAAAACATGCAAGGCCCTAATTTGGAAGTTAACAATTAAAAATTTGTGTAAGGAACACGGAGAATAATATTGAAGGTGTTTGTTGGGGTTGAAAAAGTTATTTCAAAAGCATAATCATATTTATTACTGCTGTAAATAGTTTATTTTAAAAGCTGGTAACAACCAGTTCAAAACTCAAGAATACTCACCTATTAGCACCATAGTACTTCATTTTGAAATAAGAGAAATCGAAAATCAATGTATTGATACTCAAATTGAACTGCATGAAATCCAATCATTAATGTTTTTTAGAACTATATAGAAACAGATATTGTTGACAATTTTTAATGATTAACATTCAATTGAAGACGATACTGGCAACAAAGGAAGAGTAACTGGTGCAAATGAAGAAGCGTAGAAATAGAGTATCAATGCAAAGACAGAATTATCAATTAATACAAAACTAATCATCAATTGGAGAAGAATTAAACTCGCATGTTAAGCGTAGTAAACCAACAAATTATACGATGAGGTACGTATGGCTTTCATGTATATATACTTGGAGAATGAAAACAGAACATAAGCAAGTAAAATCATACATCGATTCTTCTTATCTAAATTATCATTATTTTAAAGCTTTTAAGAACAATAATTTCTAAAGTCTATAGATATTATGTGTTAAAACTGTTATATTATTAAAGTGGTGGATCTATTACATTGTGCATATTTAACATTCAAAATAGTTGATAGATCGACCAAGCGATTTAAGAGGTGAAAGCATAATAAAAGTAACATATGATGTCATCATAACTCAAAGATGCTATTACAACGCCAAAAAGCACTATTTTTTTAAGAAACGATAGTGACTCGCAAATAGTGCAAACAGGGATGCAAAATTATCGAAGCGATGTTTCCAGGAGGTCCCGCCAATGAAAACGTATATAGATTGATTGAGATGTTTATGATTAGAAAAAACTATGAAATGTAGTTTAATTATGCATGAAACTTGAACTGTGTTTTCTCAATTGACATTTATGTTGTTGGTTGGTTAGTTTGTTCTTTGTGGATTTGAAACTTCAATAATAGTTTTGATCCAATATATTACTGAAGCATCAAAGTATATATGATTTATGAGCCGATTACATTGATTTTTCTTTCTTGTATAAATTATTTTGTCCTATATTATATGAATTTTATTAGCGTATGAAACAACTTTTTTGCCTCGGTTAGAGAACGTATGAGGTAACTTGAGCTCTGCCAAGATTGGCATTTTGTCAATCTTCCGGTTTTTAATGTTTTGTTTAAATGTTTTGTAGTTAGCGTAGATTGTATGTTTGTGGGGAAACACTGTTGAAGAAATTGGTTGAGTTCGAGAATCACGAGTTTAGAGGCTTAACGAGTGTGTTTTGAGAAATATTTGGTGAATTCTTTGTCTGCAGATGTTAAAAATATCACATTATAGTGTGTGGTGTCTTGAAATATCAAATTTATGAATGATTATAGCTCTAATTGTCTAGTTCGTTGAAAAGTTTAAAAGTTAAGCTAAAGAAACATATTAACCTCTATTTTGGCTAACAATATGTTGCCTGTGGATGGCCAAGCAGTGCAGATGGGTGGGCAATAATAGTTAGTGTGTTGTTTTGTTGTTTATGCGGAAAGTTTAATCTTGGTTTGTATAATTTAGTGTCTGTTCTTTTTGAGGAAATATTGGGGAAAGAGGTGATAAAAATGTGCAACGTTTGTGCGGACTATGGCCACTATTACCACTTATAATTTTAATTGTTCTGCGTAGAACTAATTAATAGGGACTGAAATTTGACAAATTTTCTTTTTCAAAGGTAAATAACATGCAACGATCAGTTGTATTTTTTCCCTTGGTGTTGTTTTTCTATTAGCTTCAAATGTAATAAAACCATTGGCATTTAAGAATTTTTGCCATAACGTTATAATACCCCTTTCCAACTAAATAAAGAAAGACTTTTCGTTTGAGGAGAGTATAAATGAGAGGTGGAGACGGGATTCATTAACAAAGGGATGGGGATAAGGAACTATGGTCATAAAGAAACAGAGCGAGGAAGATAACGGATGTGTAAAACTTTCAACTTCCATGGATATGTCATTGTAATGACCTACTTGTGTAAACTGATTATTTGCGAATTATTTGCATGGTAATTTTTGTGTGAGCTGAAAAAGCAATGAAGATAAAGATGTAGTTTATGAAATGGTTTAAATGAAGAGCAAGTTGAAACTAACCTAATCATCAAGTGATTTTGATGTGCATTGGCGTTTTTGGTGGTTCATCTTCCTTAGAAATTGTTGATACATCGGGATTGACTAATGGGATCATATCCGGAGTTTCAATTGCAGTAGTTGTTGTTAAGTCTGTCACTTGAAAAAAACACAGATTGTGTGTTTAGTATTAACAAAATAACAATATATAAATGATACGATTGTAGTTTAAAGGCAAAGTTTTGAAGAGAGAAATAGACATATGACCTTTGCATAGGTGTGTCATCTTCAAATAGCGGATGTTTCTTAGCATGTGATGGTGAAGGAGAAGCGATGTCGACTCTAGATGGTGGAATAGGTGTTGGGGTAATAGGGTCTTTTGAAGAGGAAGATGTAGAGGCTTGTTCCATGAAAGTAACATTTGGATCATGAATCTCCGGTGCAATATGTTGTGGAGATTCAACTTCGTTATGTCATCGAAAACATTGGCAACGATGATATCACAACGATTCATCATTGAGCGAAAGGTTCCAAATCGTAGCTGAAAAATTTTGGGTTTTTGTAATTTGTCTATCATAGGAGGTGGAATCGAATCAATGAACCCTTTATCATAGACATAACTATGAGCAGAGGAGCCAAAGAAGTTTTCTGCAGTTTTCCGACCATTAAAAATGTTGTGACGTCGGTCTGTCGGTGACAATACAATCAACTCTAAACCTGTGAAAATGTTAAAAATGAGATAATCAAATATGAGACGCAATATGAAGGATGTGTAAAACATGTATAATGTAGTTGTGGAAGTGAAAAGTAATGTAAAAATTGAGCTTACCATGGAATTGGTGTGACGTCATTGTGTTCAATGCATTTAAAACCTGTGCCTTTGTTAGATCATGATTTTGTACACAATGGGCAGCTATGGTACCACCATCCTCGATGAAGATCATAGTCGACTATTGAGGCTTTACATGTAAATCTTTCGGATTGCAATTTTTGTAATAATAGATAAAGACAAATATATTACTTGAATAATTAACGGGATCACAAATGAAGACTAATGTGTGAGCGAGAAAAGTGTAAATCATTGTTGGCATACTTTATATTGGTATGGATCCATGCAAAGGATTTCTTTGATTGTTCTTCTATTCTCTTTAACTGCTGGTCAATGGTCCGAGCGGTTGTTGTAGAAGGGAGTTGATGAACCTCAACGGGAATATCCTTATAGCTTAATGTTGAAGGTGTGTGTTATGAATAAGTTTATGAAGCATTAATTTATAATGATAAATAAAGAGATAGAACGCTCACTAATGTTTATATGGAAGGATTTCTTTGATTTCGGGTTGAAATACCATAAGGAAGCAACATGATCTTTGGTAAGATTTGGTTTTCTGCGAGTTAGAAAAAGATTGTATATCTTGGGATTAGTTTATATTAACTTTAATAAGGTAATAAATGTATAGAGCTATTAACATTAATGAATGATTGAATGATAAGAAATTACAGGAAATGGTTTATGAGAAAAACCTTTGAACTCGATGAATTCGAAAGCCAACGAAAGACAATTATAAGTGGACTTGATTGATTGGCTAGATCGGAATCATTAAACCTTTTGCAACATCACCCCAAAGAGTAACCCTGAGCTCTTCACCCTCGCATGAAATTTAGAGTTTTAAAGAAAATGTATTAAGGTGATAAATGCATGAGATTAAGATTGTAAACCTTATATTTTCAATGATAAATTCTCTTTTGTCCGTCGGATCTTGACCTCGAACCATAATTTGTTCAAGCGGCTGAACGCCTTTTAATCGACCAAGCACATCTAATATAGAGAAAAAGGTTAGTTGTAAAAGAAATGTAATAGAGGTATAAAAATATAAAGAATGTTAGTTTGCGATGAAACTCGTGAGCACTCCGATTGTCTTCCTGTAGTGAACAGATGTGCAAAGTCGATGAAATTAAAGTAATGGCGTGGTATTGGGGGTTATTGGATCGATTTTTGTAATTTTGGTGTCGGACTTAAGATCAATGATTGCTTCGTGGAAACAACGGAATTTGTATATCTGTTTTCAAAGGTGTAAAATCCATAAACTCGATAATAATCACCTTCAATAATTGAAGCGACAAATGGTCCTATGTTTTTGCCTTTAGCAGATGCCTGTATTGCATTACCTGTTTGATGAAAATGTAAACTATTGGTAACTAAATTAAAAACATTATGCATAAGTAATTAGGCTTTAAATTATACTGAAACATTGTTGAAATTGTTGTTGAAGTTTTTAAATGGTAAAGCGATGTTTTTGAATGTTAATATTTTTGACTTGAGGTAGGAGAGATGGATTATGTAATGATTTTTAAACTATTACAACGTTTTTGTGCTCTTTACAGAGGTTCTTAAAAGGAAATAAAAATGGCTTTAACTCTTTACGGTGATATATTTATGTTTTACGTAAATGCACCAAAGACATTGAACTCGACAACCGCCAATTGTCGATAGATTTGGTGAGATTATTCTTGAGTAACATTCTTTCAACTGATTTCTTTTGGGGCATGGCTTGTGATAAATTCATTTAAGTAATTGATGCAAAGCGAAACAATAGTGGAAAGGTTTGTCTTACTTGTTAATGCTAATGTTCACATATAGGTGGTGTACTTTGTGTGCGAGTTTTCAGTTTTATTGCTACCAATGAATTTCTCTGTTCTCTGCAAGATAATTTATTTTTAAAATTATTTTAAAATGCGTATGAAGTATTTTTTTCTTTTTTGTTGATCGGATGGAGCAGCTTAGTGATAGCCTTTTGTTGTACTACTGAGTGTCAAGATTTTGTATAGTCTGGAGAAACGGCTTTATACTGAAATTAAGACACATAGTGTAAAGGTGGAGCATCCTTGGTTGTCTTGGTCTCGGAATATGGTTATGTAGAAGAAGTGAAAAGGCCAGTTGATAAATCTATATGATGAGCTTAAAAGATGTGTATATTGTTAGGAATGCAACGTACCCATGGAACATTAAATTTAGCATTGCAAAAATCCAAGTGGAGCATTGGAGAAATAGCAATAATGAGCAAATCCAGCAGAGTTAAAGCAGACAAATTAATTAACGGTAGTATTCTAGAAATTCAAGTGCAGTATTCTAGAAATGGCAACAATGAACAAATCCGAGCAACAAATAAATATTTAATGCAGACAAGTCAACTAATGGTAATAACAATCAAATTAGACAACGAGGACATAAACAATAATCAAGGCGACAAATCAATTCGAACCAATGGTAACAAAAGAGGAGTCCATACAACGGATCCTATTTGTAATGAAGAAAACATTTTCACAATTGAAGAGAAGATTTCAGTAAAGCCATAATAGCAGCAGAAAGATATAATGATTTCATAAAATTTCCTTTATTAATTAACTTAAATATTTAATATAGCAAATCAACTAACGAGTAACAACAATCAAATTATACAGATAGGACATGAACAATAATCAACGCAGACAAATCAACTGGAACCAACGGTAACAAATGAGGAGTCAATACAGCGAGATCTTGTTTCTAGATGTTGTTTATTCTATCAAAGGATATAATGATTTGATAGAATTTCCTTTATTAATTAACTTAAATATTCAATGCAACAAATTAAGCAATGGTAACAACAATCAAATTACACAGCAGGATATGAACAATAATCAAGGCAACAAATCAATTCGAACCAATGGTAACAAAAGAGGAGTCAATACAGCGAGATGTTATTTGTAATCAACAATAGATCTTCACAATTGAAGAGAAGATTTTGTAAAGCCATAATAGCTGCAGAGAGATATAATGATTTCATAGAATTTCCTTTATTAATTCACTTAAATCTTTGTATTATATTAGTATAATTATCCTAATTGTATAGCGTAGTAGTTGACGTTGAAGAGCATTATCAATAAAGAAACATTAAAGCAATTTAGAAAAAACTCGTTTCTTTTCAATACACCATTCTACGCCTTTTTCCTTTAGATATCACACAATCAAATAACTTATGTTTTGAGAAAGAATGGTGTCTTTGGTCTTCTACTGAAGAGAAGTAGGTTACTCTATGTCAATTCACGATGTTGAAATGTATAAACCGGGTAAAAAGTCAAGCCCGATTGCCTGCTTTGCTATTCTGTACATACTCAAAGACAATGGACCGTAAGAAAGCTTTTTGCCTCTTGTTACCTGTGAAGTCCATTTGATAGAGGTGTGGCCTTTTCAAGTTCAATTGGTGTTTCTTCTAAAACCAAATTGGGTTGTATATGCATAAATGTTTTATGCATCGGTAATCGATTTATATTTACGCTGATTTTCATGTGCAAAAACGAGTTTTTCTTCATGTAATTATAGGATTATGCATCAGTAAGCGGTTTATATTTCTGTTGATTTTCATGTGCAAAAACAAAGTTTTTCTTCATGTAATTATAGGATTGGTGTGATGCAGGTGTTATTCCATATAAAAATCCAAATATAACGTTTTCAAAGGAATAAATAGAAGTATTTGGAAAAAACAAAAAGAAATAGAAGATGTAATTACAATAAATGGATTGTAATAGTGGAAAAAATTTGTTACTAATGTTAAGGCAAGTGTTTTTAGAAAGTAAGTAATTTATAGTATTCGATTTACTCATTCATAATGTATACTTGGATGAAAGTATTTCACTGGTTTTAAAATAACGTATATAATTTTTGTATTATAAAAATTTGATGATTAAGAGTAAAAATTTGTGCTTGGCATTGGATTCGCTATGATTATTTAAGAATAAGGTATGGTATGTTGTAACAAAAAGCAATACGTAAGAACAAAAACATGATAAAAAAGTGTATTAAATGTAAACTTACGAGTGGTATCAACGAAGAGGCAATTATAATCGCTATTTTGACCATTCATTGTTGGGATCCAAACACGGCACACTCTTCCACGTAATGATTGGTAGAAGTTGTATTTTTAATGTTTTCAATTGATACCGCCATTAGTCCGAAAGCAAAAATACAAACAATGTAATATAAGAATCAATAATGATAAATCAACAAAGAAATTTAACACATGATGGATAAACAAACATAAATTGTTAAAAACATATATAAGCATGATGCAAACCTAGGGAAAAAATTAATAACGTTGATGAATAGTGTAAATATAAAGGTAACAAATGCATGATTTGCAACTAATGGTTAAAGTTGATGATAAGTAAAATATTGATGGCGAAACAATTTTTTTTAGATTGAATGAATAAGAAAATATTTCAAGAAGTAAAGTGCAATGGTTGTTAAATGCAAAATATTCATGAGTTAACAATGAACAAAAATTTATTTTGGTAAAGATTTAAAAAGATAAAGGACCTTTAGGAAGAGCGCTTATAATGTCCTTGTAGACAATATTTTTGCATAGGTAGAAGGACGACCTTCATTGTCACATGAAATAATCTTTAAACCTTTTTTGAAGTGACTCTTGAGAGAGCGACATAAAGTCGACCGTGGGTGAAAACTTGGTCTTGAAGATAAACACCGACAATTTTTAAAGATTGTCCTTGACTTTTATTTATTGTCATAGCATAACATGGCTTTAAAGGAAATTGACGCCTTTTAATTGTAAAAGGACATCCGATTTCATTGATTGGAAAGATGATTCTTGGTATGAAGACTTGATTGCCAATGTTAGATCCTGTTATTATTTGTGCTTGGATCACTTTTGATGAAAGTTGTGTGATGATAAGTCTAGTTCCATTGCATAGACCAATAGATGGGCTTATATTTCTAAGCAACATTACTCGGTGTCCCAATTTTGAGAGCAAGTTCATGAGATGGGACCCCATTGAATTCCAATTGATTTATGTATTCTATGGGATATAATGAGCTTGCATCATCACTCTGTTGATGACGTTGAAACAGTAATCAACGCTAAGATATACACGCTTTGTTCCGGTGTAATGCGAAGAACAAAATCATTGATCTCAAGAATCGTTGTATTTTTGTTGTCACTATAGCTCTTTCTTTATAATAGCTAGGGTCAATCTGAACATCACAGATATTTGGATAAATTGTTGAAACAATTGTTGGAATTGGATCACATGAAGCACAAAGGAGAAGATCGAAAGGAATAGTGACAAAACATTCATCGACTTCACTAAGAGAAGGCAAATCAGAAATTTGACCATTACCAACACTTAGAATCCATTCAGAGAACTCTTTAATTTCAGCCTTTTCTTCTAAAGACAAACCATCCGTGGACAGACGCATGTTTTCTCGTAAGAGTCATAACGATAAATTTTGGCCATAAAATTGAGTCGGTTAAAGAAGCATTGATTATTTGGTCTTTGCTCGCCACCGGAATAATCGGCAATATTTGTCGAAAATCACCACCAAGTAAAATGGTTTTTCCACCAAAAGGTAGATCTTTGTTATAGTTGGTTCCTTCCGAAAGAACATCACGCATTGAACGATCAAGAGCTTCTAAACAACATTTATTAACCATTGGTGCCTCATCCCAAACTATAAGAGCGGTTTTTGAAGAAGGTTGGAAAGATGTGTGTTTTTTAATGGCACATGTTGATGATTCATCAATAGAAAGTGGTATTTTGAATCTTGAATGGGCGAGTGCGACCATTTGGAAGGAGAAGAGATGCGATACCGGATGATGCGATCTGCAAGGACAATTAGAGACTCGATCTTACACGATTTATGATGGTGTGCCATAAAAAGTCTTGCCAGTTCCTCCATGACCATGTACAAAGACCGGAGCTTGTTTTTAGCAAATATGGTCGTAATAATTGAATCATATATAACTCTCTGTCGATGGTTGAGAGAAGCAAAATTCAAGGAATGTTGACTTCTAAGTTCGAGATAAATCATAATCAAGCTCTTCTCTTAGAAGTTTGTTTGTAATTTCTTTAAGAAGATGGCCATCAGGCATGGGCAAGCTATGATCTTGAAGCGTTGTTGCGAAGCATTAAAAAGTTGCTCAAGCTCATATAACACATAATTTTTCAGCTGATCATCAGGCAAAATCAGGTTTGGCATTCTAAAAGATGATTTTAACTTGTAGAGGATATCATCATGCATTGATCGCCAAAACTGGTTGAATAGGATCAAAGGGTCAGCAACCTGGCAGAATAATATAATACCAACAAAAAGCTGTCTAAGCTGTGGTGATGATGCAGTTCCTATTGCCTCACAGAAAGCCTCAGACCATTCTTTATCATCTCCTAAAAGTCCATGTGCTTTACAGGCAAGTTGAAATGTTGGATGAAGAACCCCATGTACATTTCTTAAATCCGCAAAGTCGATAGATCCTTTAACATGGTTTAAAAGCGACCTTAAGAAATAAAGTTCTCCGCGACGAGGTGCACATATGGTATACGTCCAAGGCTGAACCCTTTGGACCTCATAGTCCACTGTTTTTGCTTAGAATCCCAAACATATTTCTTTGGAAATTCAGAATAATACAGCTCCCTTGCATCAGGAAATTGTTTGTTGCATTCAAACCATTCTGTAAGCATTGTGTTCCTGATACCTGGTCTTCTAAGAACAGATTGAAGAGATTCGCTGCCTGAGAAAACAATATTTTGCTGAAAAGGCAAATGAATTTGAAGCCTTTCAATTGGGGGATATCTTGAATGAATTGGGAATTGAAAGATACGCCAAACAGCTTCATAAGGACGGATAAATCGACAATTGAGATATGCTTGGACCTCATCATTTCTCATCTATGTCAGATACGGCTCGACACTGTCGAGGCTTTTATTGACATATTTGAATAAATACTTGATGAGCATTGATTGACAAGCATATCTCAACATTAATATGGGCATTATAACGCATTAAAAGTTCTTTGTTGTATGGGACAACAGAGTCGTTGAACAACATAATTCCATTTTTTGCACAAAATTATCACGAATTCTCTTCTTCTATAATATACAAATCCATTTTCATCCAAAGTAGTTGAGCTTCGAATTTCTTCGGGAATGACTTTGTGCATATATTTCCGACATACATTGTGCGCTGGCTTTGCAACACCACATGGACCATGAAGCATGAATTTGGAGACAATATCATGACATAAAGGATCAATGTTTTTATCCGGTATCTCACTGAGACAATGGAGTCAATATCGCGAAGTTCTGAATTTGAATTTCGAGGCAAGCCAAATCAAGATATGTGTATGTGGAAGGCCTCTTTTGGAACTCAATTGAATGGACATCTACAAAAGTGTTAAACGGAATTAGTTTATGTAACAAATAGCAGAATGTGAGAAACAAATTGTGATAGTTGCATTACCAAGCAATTGTTTCACCGAAAGGAGCACCAGATTTGATGAATTTTAACATATCAAGAAGTTTTGTTCGAAAACCCGTGTAATAATATCAGGTTTGTCTTCGACTTTGTAACCTCTGCTTTTATCAAGTTCTTCTCGATTTCAGGCCATTTTGTATTGCAGGTGAATGTAATGAAAAGATCGGGATTTCCATAAGTTCTGCAAATTGCCATGGCATCTTGGTAATTATTAATCATATATCGTGGGCCACCAGTGAAAGAAGATGGAAGGATAATTTTTCCAGTTAATGATCCTTCAACATCTCCTTTAAGCACAGCTTCACCGATATTTTGATATAAATCGGATCGAAGATCATTTTGGTTCATTCTAATGTAATCAAGCCTATCTTCTTCAATGTTTGCAAAAGCATCAACTAAAAATTGTTGGTATAATCGCCCACCTTTTGTGAGAGTGTCTTCACCATATTCCCTTTCTTGAATAATATAAGCATAAAAGCCTCGCATAGGGACTCTTTGACGCTTTCCAGAAACATTACTGTTATTATCTGCAAAACTAATATTAGTTCGATAACCGTCTTCACCAAATGGAAATAAAAGAGGATATTGTAAGGCCATAAACTTTGGATGTAGCTTCGAGATTCTTTGGAAAGTGTTTGAACAACTTTCAATAATTATATCTCGTTCAGAACGATAATCACCAATATCGCCAACAATTAAGCCACCAATATCATCTGAAGTTGCATCATTATATTCTCTCGTTGTCATTTGATCTTTGACACAATAATTGCAATTTATATCCAGGATTGCCAGGTTCTGAGAGTTTTTGTGATGCATAACGAAATAAGCCAACCAAGCAATTTGTTGAGGCAAGCATTTTAATAAGATCACTAACAATAGTTTGATCTAAGCATGAATCGGAGGTTGAATGTGGAAATTGTGACATCCGATTTGAAACTTCATTTGAGACATCATAAATATAGAGTTGTGCAAATTTTGGAGCATTCTCATCGAAGGTAACAAAGATCCCATCAAATGATGACAATGTCCATTTATCTTAAAAACATATGGGCCGATCGACGGTTAACCGATTGATCAATATTAACTCCCATTGATGTAAAAGCGAACATAGAGTTGTAAGCGCGAATACATCTCACGAAACATCTTGGATTTCGACCCAATAAACTGTTCAACAAGTCATCAAGAGGATAAGGAGTTGGTGGTGGCCGTGGAAGTTTAATTTTTCCACCAAGACAACAAAGAGAGAATTTTGGATGACGCTGGCTTGATTGTGCAAGACGCTCGTTGACCCAAAAAGCGCCATGCAATGACGAGCATTTGAATGTTTTATCTCCAAAGTCAATGTAAGCATACTGAAATTCCGGGCACGAAAATTTAGTGTGAAATGTGGTTATAAATACATAGGAATAAAATGTATTGATAAATTAGAAAGAAGTTAAATAAGTTTTGAACGAACTTGCTCTTTTTCTTTGATATGAAGCCTGGCCGATTGTTTCGTAATCATTGATAGAAAATCCAAGATCATTAGTGCAAGGGGCTAACTCTGGTGGAACATTATCTTGTACTAATGATAGACATGTTGAATATGATGGTGATGATTGTGTTGATTCCGAGTGGGCAATGGCGCATTAGATGAAGAAGCCTCATCGTGAAATAATGGATAGCGTTGACTATTAGTGCGAAAAGGATTATGATTTCTTTGAAGCGGTGAAGATTGTGTCAATACACCATGTGACGATGAAGGACATTCATTCTCTAGTTGCGGTGTATTATATGAATAATCTTCCTGATTAGTAAATATATGTGACTCTTGCAATCGCTGTCGTTTGTAACTCATTGGTGCATGTATTGAAGCTGGAGGGATTAAACAATGTAAAAAGAATTAAAATGAAATGGAGACCAGAATTTAGTTATTGGAAAAGAAGCATAAATATTAAGGTGATGAGCGAGGTGTAACAACAACTAAAGCTATTTATTAATCTTAGAATGAAGAAGACAATTATTTGAATTATGAGCATAATAAGTTATATAATTTGGTTCAAAATGATGGCTTGAATTTTTGTTAACTAAAGAAGGTAGTTGTTATTTGGAAATACAAAAGTTATTGCTAATTTGAACATGCAAGGATAACATCTTTGATAAATAATAGAAAAGCACATAATTTTTTTATATATAAATATGAGTTGTTCCATTGATTTTCAAAGATGATTAATTGTTGCAATTGTCTAAAAATGTTGTTGATTATAATGTGAAACTGAATGCAAGCAACTATAATAGTAAAAAAACAAATAATAAATAAATAAATAAATAACAACAAATTGAAAAGCATGAAATTAAATGTTGAACGTACGAATGAAGAAATTGCAGGAAGTTTTAGCCTTAAGCAGTGGGGTAATGAGAAAAAGCTTGTATCACCTGTAAAAGAAACAAAAGCAATTGAAAAGGAATTTACAAAGTATGAACAACAAAATAATAATGAAATTATTAATTAAGCAAAGAAATGAAAGCAGTAATAGAAAATCGAATAACCATTTATGTGAAGAAGTTTAAAAACAGAAAACGAAATTGAGTGTTCATCGAACAAAGTAGTGATGAAAACAATAATAGAAATGAAAATCGGAGAGCACCAAGTGACAACCTAATGAACAATGTTTTTGAACGGGAGAATAATGAGGATGAAATCAATTGTAAGACATTAGCAATAGCTGGATATTGTAAAGTAGAGAAATAAATGAGTTGCTGAACTGTTAAACAGAAAGAAAGAATGAATTTTTTTGTACAGATAGAAAAACAATATTAATTTCAATGGTATCATGGCAGACAATAAAGAAGACAGCAAACAACAATTTTGAAGCATGGCAGCATGCAACAAATTGTATTCCAACATGCAGCCGCAAGCCATTTATGAGTTGGAATACAGAAGAAAAATACTAACCGATTGCAGTAGCAGTGACAGATGAGCAATAGATGGAAGCAGCAAACCGAATATAGAGCACGTTTCGAACTGTGCAAAGAAAAATTGAAAATGAATAAAACGATTGTTAAAAAATTATTATCAAGTTTATTGAATATTGTCAAGTTTATTGAGCCAGGCAAGCTATGGAAATCATTTAAGTTGAACATATGAGGGAGCCAAACAAAAAACTTACCGTAGAAGAAGGGATTGATGGCTGATAGCTGGTGAGGAAATAAGTTGCAGACAGACAGAGCAACAAACTGCAAAACAAAATGGACACACAGTGTACAAAAAAACAAAGAGCATAAATGCGAGGAAGGAGAAACAACAATAAAAAATCGTTGAATAGATTGCATGTTTAAATGAAAAATCCAAAATGAACAAAACAACTGTGAGAAAAACAAATTTGTAGATTGTATTGAGATACCGAAGGCAAGGAAATTATTCAACACGAAGATATGATGGATAGGAAAGAAAACAGTCTCACCGTAGAAGCAGCAATTGAAGGCTGAAAGCCGGTGACGGAAGAAAGTGGAGACAGAGCAGGTGAGAAATTGGAGACAGAGCAAGTGACAAATGGGAGAGAACAACGGATAGAAAGACCAGAAAAAAGGAAAATGAAACATGTGAGAAAGGAGAAGTGACATGAAAAACCAACGGGTGAATAGAGTGCATGGGGAAAAGATAAAATGAAACTGCAAGTGGTGATTGACAATGCCAGATGGCAACGAATTTTGACGCCGTCAAATGCACTTATCGTCAAAGGAAATTAATGAATGTGCAGGCTGATTTTTTCTTTTGAGTGTGAAGTGACAATTAATCATGGCATGCATTAAATAGGTGTGTAACGGAGCGAAACCTTGATTGAAATTTCTAAGCAGCCGAAACCTTTGATGCATGAGATATTAATTGTTTAATGAAAAACTCAATTGATAATGAGAAGCATTAAATATCATCTGGCGCAGTATAAGTTTGAGTTGAATTTTCAGTCTGTGTAAATTTCGAATCTGTTGAAGAACCATCGCTTGATGCCGCGTGTGTGCAATCTTGAAAAGAGAAGCTGCCTCTCATTAAATCAACGGAACGCCTACGTTAATTGTTCAAACAACGACTGTGTGTCGCGTGTGGTTCCACAAATTGCAATAACATTTGTGTGAAATGGGATTTTATCAGGCGTTGTATGTGAAATTGCTTGGCACGTAGATGACAGTGCGCTGTGATGAAATAGATTACACGCTGCAATTTTTGATTTCAACTGCAATCGACTCAGCGTGAGTCTGTGTGTTTTGAGGTTTTAATTTGCATAAACAGAGTGCATGGCCGCGTGGAATGTGAGCTTTTAAAATGAGTAGTGTATATACGCGTCAAAGATAGAAATTTAGAAAGGCACTGCATTGGGCGCATTTGGAAACAACGCAGATTTATTTTGCGCGTCTGTTCCAATTTTATTTTGATAAAAAATTGAAAGATCATTTGCGTGAATTGATGTTAATGGAAAGTGTATTTTTGTCAAATGTTTGTCTATCAAGATTTAGGGATTATTTAAGGCAGTTCAAATTGAATAATTCCAATAGTTTGATTGAAATGAAAATGAATATTAATGGGAAACCAATTAAGCGAAATATAGAAAAATATTGTGAAAAATAACAGCCCGTTGTTGCTTCGTGGAAAAAGAAAAGAAAGGTGCATTAAAATGGCAGCCTCGGTCTGTCTTTTTAGATTTTGAATATGTATAAACAGTAGTGTATACATCATGTTTGACATGCTATGTTCTTGAAATGGTAACATACTGTATTATATTGAAAATAACATATCATAAAAACAAAATTACAATGTAATTAACACAGTGTTAAAAATGTTTAAAACAGTTGTTTATTCAGCATTATAGTTGTTTAAATGAACAGCATATTAAGCAATTTATAGTGGATTCAAATATGTGATAATAGTTATAAATTAAGTTATTTTTGTTGTTTTATCATTAACACTAATAAGATATTAAAAGTGGTAGTCTGTATAAATTGGCTTTGATATTTTAATTAATTATCAAAAATTATATAGATGGTTAAAAGAACATGAAAAGTGTTGGAAGAATACGATGAAAAGTGTTGGAAAAATGAGTTAAAAGATTGTATTTTGTTGTTTTAATATATAAGTAGTATATTGCAATTGATAAAATCTGTTAAAAATAGTTATTTTCAACCAAAATGTGATTGAGTATTGCTATTGCTAGAAAACTTTTGATAAAATTTGTGAAAATATGTGTTAAGAAGGGGAAATGATTTATTAGCAATTTATTGTCACAGATACTCTAGTTAAAAACAACAAAAGAAACCCGGTTAAAAAAGAACAACTGAGTTGGATAGTAAAAAATCAAAAATACATGTGAAAAAAAGGTAACCGTTTCTTAAAAGAAAAAAACAAAGGGTCTAAAATATAAATTTAAATTCAAACACAATTTTTTTATAAGATTGATTCATCGTTTTATTCTAATTAATGAAAGTGGCAGAAATAAATCAAAGAAAAAAATAGATGGAAAATAAAATTATTAGCAAAAATGTAACAATTATTTAATAAGCATTAAAAATTTAAACAGGAATATTTTATAAGATTTATTTTTCATATTATTATATTAAATGTATCTAAGAATGATGATATTAATTTTTTGTTGCAAAAATTTGAAGTCATTTTTTTATCTCTTTATATATTTTTAGGCGATAATATGCAATAAATATTAAAACATATAATAATGACTTGTTTGTTGTTTAAAAGGAACAATGTAATCGAGACAAAAGTGACTTGCATCGTTTTTAATTGTAGATAATCTAGGTAAATTTGTCTATTTTTGTTCTTGAGTTGTCTTTTATTCCCATTTAAATATTACAAAACAATTAAAATTATAAAATTTTAACGGAAGAAAAAATACTCAAAAACATTAACAACAAAGTAAGCAAGAAAAAAAACTATTATTATTATTATTATGATTATATTATTATTATTATTATTATTATTATTATTATTATTCTAATTAATGAAAGTGGCAGACATAAATCAAAGGAAAAAAATCGATGGAAAATAAAATTATTAGGAAAAATGTAACAATTATCTGATAAGCATTAAAAATTTAAACAGGGATTTAAATAATAAATCAAAAGTTGAAGGGCTGAAATGAAAATAACATTTATTATCAATTTCAATCCAATGATAAAATTGTAAAAAGTAAAACCTGTGTACCGAATTTAATGACCAATTTGGACCCAATCCGGAAATAAAATGTTCCAGGACCGAAGTGAACGTTGCACTTTAATTAATTTCACCCTGAAGGACGAAAGCGTAGCAAATTAAAACTAATGTAACCGAAGTGACAGGTGCAAGAGAGGAAATTGCAAGTTCAGAAACCGAAGTGTAAAAGGTAACAAAATGGGTACACAACGACAATAACTCTTGAGAAATAGTTGGTGGCCAAACTCTGTTGGAAATAATTTGAATAAAATTCCATTTAACACAAATGTTATTGCAATTTTTAGAACTACACGCAACACACAGTCGTTGTTTCAACAATTAACATGGGCTTTCCGTTGATTCAATGAGAGGCAACTTCTCTTTTCAATATTGCACACATACGGCATGAAGCGCTGCTGCTTCAACAAATTTCAAATTTACACAGACTGAAAATTGAACTCAAACTTACACTGCGCCAGATGATATTTAATGCTTCTCATTATCAAATAATTGAATAATTTCAATCGTATTATTGAAATCCAAATGAATATTAATGGAAAACGAATTAAGCAAAATATAGAGAAATATCGCGGAAAATAACAGACTGTTGTTACCTCGTGCAAGAAAGAAGAGAATGGTGTATTAAAACGGCAGCGTCAGTCTGCCTTTTTTGCCTTCGAATATGTATAAACAGCAGTATATGCACCATGTTTGACATACTGTGTTTTTGAAATGGCAACATATTGTATTACATTGAAAATGATGTATTATAAAAAAATTAACAGCGTAATTAACAGTGTTACAAATGTTTAAAACAATAGTTTATTAAGCATTATAATCGTTTAAATGAACAACATATTAAGTAATTTATAGTAGATTTAAATATGCCTGTAAAAGTTATAAATTAAGTTATTTTTGCTCTTTCACTATTAACACTAATAAAATATTAAAAGTGCTAATGTGTGTAAATTAACTTTGATATTTTAATTAATTATCAAAAATTATATAGGTGGTTAAAAGAACATAAAAAGTGTTGAAAAAATACGTTAAAAGATGAAAAGTGTTGGAAAAATGAGTTAAAGGATTATTTACAGCATTGTAGATTAGGCAACAAAAAACAAAAAAATTGCAAAGGAAAAATGCACAACGACTAAGCTTATTTAGATACCTTAGTTAAAAAAAGGCAGAAAATGTTTGAATGGAATAAGAAAAAGGGAAAACTATAAATGAATAGAAAAATTGTTGTGAAAAGTAGTTATAGTGTGCGTAAAATGGTAAAGACATGTGGGTCAATAAATGGGAGAAACTGTGAACCCATAACGACTATAACTGTTAGGGAATAGTTGGCGGTCAAACTCTTTTGGAAATAATTTTATAATTGAAATATTGGAAATTTATTTTTAAAAGAAATAAACATTAACAAAAAAACTATTGAAAAATAATGCAAATCCATAATATGCAAAATAGTTGTGTTTTAAAAGAAATAAATATTAACAAAAACTATTGAAAAATAATGCAAATCCATAATATGCAAAATAGTTGTGTTAGCGCGTAAGATTGTTTAGATGCATTAATTATTTGACGAAAACATTTTTGTTAAAGCAAATGTAATTTTAAAACGAAATCAATTTGGAAAAACAAATACCTAGTTTAAAAAGAAAAGGAGAGACAAAATTTTATGTTTTTTCAAAAAACAATACTTGAAAAAAATGCCTAAACATTCTGCACCCGCGTGGCCCTGATATGGCAACACAAAGAAGACCATGCGGAAAAAATAAATTTGTTGTCTTTTTGGGAAAAGAAATTAAAGAAAAAACCATTTTTTGTTTTTGACAAAAATACATATACGCGTGTAAAGCATTGGCAGAAATTGTTTGTTAATAGCTAGTGCCCAAACTCTTTTAATATTTATGTTACATCTAAAATACAACGAATTTTTTTTTAGAAAAAGCATTATAAAAACAAAAGTGACACCAAAATATATGTTATATGATTTTATCAAATTTATTCATAACATTATTATATGAAATATATTTTCGAATGTTGATAGCAATTATTTGTTTTAAAAAAGGTGATTTTTTTTTATTTTATTATAATGGTTAGCATTATTATTATGATGATGATTATATGTATTTGAAAATGTTGATAGCAGTATTATGATTACTATTATTATTATTGTTAATATTTAAACGAATGTAAGCGGCAGAAATAAATGAAACAGTGAGAAAAATGTGCCGAAAATGTAACACCAGTGAAAGACAAAACAAATTCTAAATAAAAATTATGACGAAAAAGTAGAAATTATTTGATAACTAATAAGAAATTCAAAATTGAAAAGCTAAACTGAAAAGGAGCTATACAGGGGTTGGAACCATAAATGAGAAGGGCTCAAATAAAAGTAACTTTGTTTTTGAATTTCCATGCGAGGATAAAATCGAAGAAATTCAAAACTGTGGACCGAATTTCTTAAGCTCTATCGACCAAAGACGGAAATAAAACGTTACAGGACCGAAATGAAAGGCGAAATTGAACCAAATTACGACCTAATGCAACAGATATAAGGGCTAAAACAAAAATTGCATATTCAGCGACCCAACTGCAAACGGCCGAAAAACGTGGGCCTCTCCTGCACTGCAACGTGCAGGGAGAGAGACAAACGCTTCCGCCATCTTCAAGGCTGTCTACACACATAGTATGGTGAAACGCACCGATGCGGGAGCAAGAGGACTCCAAGGCGCACCGATGATGATGTCGGTTTCCGTTTCCGGTCAATGTATGACGACAGACGCGCCGGATCAACAGGACGTGCGGCGAAAACTTTATAGCGCGTGCACTGGACAACCTGACATACACCGAGAAAAATGATTTAAATATAGGGTCCATTACTTACCTGCTCTGTCCCTTGAACACCGCTTTTGCCGTATGTAGGGACAAAATCGTATATAGCCATCTGCAAAAATTAATTTAATAGGCGACAAACCGGCTGGACAGACCGGACAGAGTCGGTTCCACTGTGCAATTACAACGCAGCCCCGGTCTGGCAACCTTCTTTGTCTTTTAGGGGGTCTGTTTGAAAATACATTGTTCCCAGAGACGGAAAAAGAACGGGTGTACATGCTCGCGCGACGCACGAACGCCAAATGTCCAGTCCACAGTCGAACTGAGTCATGCGCTACAGTGGCATACCCGAGCTGTTTTAGCTCTTTTGTTAATGTTAATATATGAGCTATCTCCTGCACCCACCACAACTACTCAGCAATGTAGGAGCAAAAGCAAATAAATACTAGGGTATGGCTCAGTGGTGGGAGTTCCTTCTTTCATTGGAACCAGGTTTGAGTTCTCTCTCTTGTTACAGAGTGTATCCTGCAGGGTATATATGTCATTCACACAGTATTTTATATATTTAATAAGATTGTAAAATATTTAATGAATCCAGAAAATAGTTGAAATATACAGCTATATACAGCTAGACACCCAATCATAATAAAAAAAATCAAGGAAATTGAGCCGGAGACAGCATTGAATGCTCTCTGTGATTTAAGAGTACATGTCAGATTGAATTTAAAAGTGCACGTTAAATAAAAAGGTAGTGTTTTTCAGGTGTGTTATTATTATAATATTTTAATTTCCAGTATTATAAAAATATGTTTTCCTTTCTATTTTTTTATAATCAATTTATTAAGAATTTCCATGTATCACAGACTAATATTTATACTAATCTTTTTTTTGATATTTTTTCTGTTTTTTATTCTACTTATACATATTTTTTTTAATTATTTTTATAATTAGATATCCAGGTGAGTTTGTGCAGACCACGATTTCCCCCTGTTCATTACTATTTGAAAATGATATTTTCCCATTGTATTTTTTTATAACCATACTTCCTTTTTTATATATAACCAGGGTATTCGAGGCACCTTCTACTCACTACGACTAATTTCTGAATCCACTTTTTTTTAATATTTTTTACCATTTATATAATTTTGTTGTTGTTTTTAATTAGGGTCTCACATTACAAACACCATGATTTTTTTTAACGTATTAATTTATTTTTTATAACCGGGGTGTCCGTGCCAAATTATGTGTGTCACGAATAATCCCTAGGTTCATTTTTTTTCTAAATCTTTTTTTTTTCCGCTTATATGTTTTTGATAATCAGGGTGCTTGGACCACCTTACGTTCACCACGACTATTATTATTAAAAAAAGAAGCTATATCAGCTCGATGATTCATTGTACACATAGACTAAAATTATTATGGATTGGGATAAATTATGGAGTTTTTTCTCTAACAATAATTATGGTTTTATCAATTTTTATTATTTCTACTAATATTAAGGTTATTTTTTTGAATATTTACATTTTAATTTCTGTTGGTGGTTATTTCAAAAATGATATTTTCTACATTTTCTCCTTTTTTGTTCTACGGTTCAAATAATTTTTTAAAATATAATAACTTTTTTTTTGAAACACTGTACAACATGCCCACAGTTCATCTGAAAAAATAATAAAATAATGGTTAATTACCTAAACACCCATGAACCCATTGGTATTCACTAAAAAAAACCTTATGAGAAAATACGTCTCTGCTCCCGTTTACTGTGAGCTATTTTGTCATTTTCGGGGTTGTTTTCGTCAGTGCACAGTACAAAAAAGTTTGGAAAAACTGAGAGACCTCCTGACTCCTGTGCACTATTTTGTTGTTTTCAACCGGCATATTCATTAATGTACTATTTATAGACCAGGAAAAAAGACAGCACATGCACGACATGAAGCACCGGATCAATTGTCAGTCTAGAATGCAATGTGTGTGTGTGAAAAGTCGGAAATGCATAGTAAATGTGGCATGGAATTTATTTTTTAGTTAATATATGAAAAGAATAGCAGTGGTACGTAGCACTTTTACAAGGAAAGAAAGTTTGTAATTCTCGCATAACTTGATGCCATTACAATTCCAAATTTGAAAACTAATAGCAATCACTAAGCAACTATACTAATCAATAATGAAATCCAATATATTATATAAATCCTTCTACAGACATTATATTGAAGATTTATATATTCAAAATTACATTTCCTTCAACAATTGACCTTCCAATAAGAAGAAATGGCAAGTCTTTATTATTCAAGCATATTAAACCAGGAACATAATTTAGCAACGAATTATAAAAAGGACAGGCACATATCCACGGTCTTAAGCCTACCACACACTATTAGAACAGATCACGACAGCGACTTATAATAACAGAAGACATCACAGACATCTCATAACGAGCCTCGTTTCTTCTTCTTGTTGTTTTTTTTTAATAGTCCTGTATGAACCAGGGCAACATGCACAAGAGCATGAAGAACAAGATAGGATTCCATTAATCAGCTTTTCGGGGGACGAGAGAATCTTGGGTCTTCCTGAAAAGCTTATGCTCAAGATGCTGAGCAAAGGTGCGTGGAGGGAACAATGGAGGCTCAGCCTCAGTAACCAGCTCCGTCAATGGCTTGAGGATGATTTTCTCCTTCGGTGGCTCGCAAAAAACTGCCCAGGAAATCCTTACCTTTTCCTTGTTAACAAGTCCCCTGTGAAGAATACTCTTGTATTTTCCATTGCTCAAGATCTCAACAGTGTCGCCAATGTGCATGATGATAGAGTTGGGGACACATTTTGCTGTTACCCACTTGCCTTCATAGAAGAGTTGCAGGCCAGGTACCATGTTGTGGAGAATAAAAGTGAGTGCACTTATATCTGTGTGAGCTTCGACGCCTAGAGCTAGTTCTGGCTGAGGGCACCTGGGGTAGTAGTTGATCTTCATTTGGAGCAGCAACTCTTCCATCCCGCCGACCTCCTTTTCTAGCCTTCCTTCTTCCAATCCCAGGCCAAGTGATAGCACTGACAGAATTTTGGTCGCTAAACTTCTCAGCAGCCTCGCATATTCACTAGTGACTTTACTGCAAAGTTGACATTTTTATCCTTTTTATTGTAAGTTTGGAGATGAAGTTGAGTAAACTGCAAGAACTTGACTTCTCTATCACCAACTACTATGTTTTCTTTCATCCTTGGATTTGCCTTGAAGTCAATTTTAGATAAAATATAGAAAGAACAGCCAAGTCCGACAGGGGTACGTACGACAGCGAGTTTCGGACATGACCCCATGTAGGACATGGATCTGGAGTCCGAGCAACGTAGCGTTAATTTAACAACTAAAAAGAAAAGAAGTCCCAGAAAAGGAAAGCTTACGTATAGTCATTTGGTGTCTTAGGCCATACGGAGAGGTCACGCTTGTCCTCGGGGAAGATAAGATGGAAAAAATAGTCCTCCCACTCGAGCTGCCCACTGGCATTGTTAGCCAGCTTGCTTCCATACCCTTGAACATTTCCTGAAGCCTGATCGTTTGCATGCTTCTCTTTTTCCTCGATTGGGAGATCAAAGAAAGCCTGGCCAGCTTTCCTGACACGATCGATTAAATCACCAGGAATTCCATGGTTGACAAGGTGCATGACACCCCAATCTTTAGCTGCCTTGACTAGTTTTTCCCTGCATTTTTCCTGGACAGCTTTGTCCTCGGATTCAATTTCCATAAGATCAATGGTTGGGACCTGAGGCCCTCCATCTTTCTCCACTTCTTCGAAAACATTGCCGATGTTATTTAACTCCTCTTGGGGCCGAATATATTCTTTTGGGATACAGTTAATCCCACTGCTCGACAGACTCTCAACTCTTGGAAATAGCACCGAAGAGGTCACCATTACAGCAATAGCTAGATGTTTTACGAAACTTCTACTCTGTTTACAAAAAACCCACAACAAATACAAATAAAAAATCTTTTAATGGAATGCTGCGTGGTTTAAGCAAACGCTCGGCGCCACTTTATAAGTTTTACGGGACACGAATAAGGTCGGGTAGTCACGTGATGAATCATTTCACCTTTACCAGACTCGTGCCCCACAGTATCTCAAAGGGTTGACTGGAGGGTTGATCACGGGGGGGGGTGAGAGGCCATGCCTATCGAACCCTCTCAATTCCACTTGCCAGCGGTTGGCGCTTAAACTAATTCCCATCGACCCTCTCAACGGATATTTTGACCGACTCTTTTTATAATATTATCATATTTGAAGGTTTGTTTACTCGTCCAGTCTTGTTCTTTTCCTCAATTAAAGCATCCAATCACTATACGCCAGCCATGGCTGCTTGACACGTGTTTTATTTGGACCCCACCCTGAATGTGTACCGCCTGTCCGGGAGTGAGAGTGAGAGGGTGCTTAAGTTTAGTTTGTGATATAAAAACAATAATTAAAAAAAAAAAATCTAAAACCTGGCTTGAACTCCTAAACCGTCCCTTTACTTTCTTCGATCTGTTTCTTTCTTTCATGTTTTTTCACTCCCAGGCTGAGACAGCGAGAGATAAGAAAATAGGGGTAATGAAAAAGGTCACTTTCTTTGATTATATCTTCAGTTTTTATGATTAGTTTTTTTTGTCCTTACATTTTTTTTGCTTTGAAAATTATTAAAAAAAACTAGTGTTTCACTGTAGCAATTACAGCATTTTTTTTTATAATATGTTAAAATTTAACTTGACATATCATATTTTCATTAAAATATATGATATTTATTATATGCAAAAATTGATATTTTTTAATTTATTTAATTCAATGCATGCATAGACTTTTTTTATAATTGATGTTGCATATTTTTATCAACACACATGATATTAACTATACTTTAAAAACTTTTTATTATATGAGAAACATATATTTTAAAGCAGTATTATTTATTTTATATATGCAGTTGTTTTTAATAAAATACTTTTTACCAACATTTTTATTTTTGAATAAAAGCTAAAGAAAAATAAAATAAATAATAATAAAGAATTTTAGTAATTTACACACACACGAGAATAAAAAATTGGATGACTGGAGAGTGAAGGCACGACACCTAACGGTTCTATTATTGTTCACTTTTCAGAGAAGCAGTTTTGCAACATCTACGCTCTCAAACACACCCGCTATTGGTTTAGTGTGATGAGTGAAAAAAAATTATTTTAAAATTGTTTTGATTTGCTATATTAAGTGGATATTTGGCGTTGTGGTTCAACCTGTGTTTGCATTGAACCGTAGCTCCAATAACATCCACTACCAAACAGGACCCCAACCTTTGGTTACGGGTTCCACTTTACTTACTCTACACCAGGGTTCAAGTCTAATCATGCACGTCTATCACCTGCGCGGTGTCTTACATGCTCACTGGGTTTGCAGGATGTTCAGCGAGTTCGGGGATTAGTTGTGGTGTGCGTAAGCTGACCCGTAAAGCCCGGTTATGTAAAAAAAAGTATCACCGGCCCATTACATCAGTAGATGGATGGTTCATTAGTATGTAGATCGATGGTTCATTAGTATATAGCTAAAAGATATCAGCCAACTAAACAATGTTTTATACTGTTCACCAAAACTCGGGTACATTGTGGACTGGAATAATAAAAGTATATAATTAAATAAGTATTATTTGTGTACTAGAATAACAACAAAGTGACTTTGACCAAGTGGTTAAAGCGGCGTTTGGCTGTGGGTCCCACCAAGAAAATAAAAAACATGTCGCAACTGCAAAAGCAACTGAGAGTTGCTTTTGCAGCTGCGGCACATGACAATACACCGAAGAAGAAAACATAATTCACGTGAAAGATTTGATCATCGTTCTCTCTAATTCAAACTCTTGTCTCCCTCATTCATCTATCCTCTACCTCTCGTCTCCATCATCTCCCTCGTCTCCCACACAAACAGAATTGAGGCACTTTAGGCGGAGCGTGCGACGTCTTTTCACCGTAAAAAAATGAACTTTCATCGTTCTAGAAGATGCGCCTGAAGGTCCTCTCTCTTCCGTCGCAGCGCGTTCCGGTCATATATATCAGGTTAATCGGCGATGACTGTTTATTTATCGACTATCATTTTTCTCTCTCCTACCGCCGCAAAGTCAGCTCCGGTCCCTAATGTTTGTGGTAAGTTCAGTTTGGTCCCTGGGGGTTTGATATCGTTTTTATAACTGATTTGTTTAAATCAAAGTTTTATTATTTTCAATCGTGCCCTTCAGTTACAATTGATTATATAAGAAGTTTTAATTTCAGTCCTTATACTTTGAATTCTTGATTTATTTTTTATTTATGCAATGTTTCTGGTACGGAAGTTTTGATTTCCTTAATTTGGTCCTCCAATTGAAATATGTAATATAGACAAAGTTTGATTTCAATCCCTCTTCTTCTAATATTTTTCTAAAATGATAGCAATTATCATTATTTATTTTTTGTCCTCTAAGTATTTTTTTTTAATTTTATCCTTCAAGTAGAATCATTTTTATATATGTAATTTTTCATTTCGGTCCTTATTATTTTAATTTTTGATTTTTTTCTTAATTGTTTATATGTTATTTGTATTTATGCATCTATGCTTTTAGTTTTTGTCTTTTGTTTTTTTTAGGTATTATTTTTAATCGATTCAATCCTGAAATTTTAATTTGTGTTGGTAATTATTTTTAAATTAATATTGCAGATATCCGAGTTTTCTTGTTTTTTTAATGATAATAATAAATTTATACTGGTTATTTAGTTTGAAAAATACTAAACAGATAAATTTATTTCGAATTAAAATTCATATATTTTATAAAAAACCTTGCACTTGACAAGAATTCTACACAGATTTATTATTTTAGCTAAATTTATATTATAATAAAAAAATACACACAATTAATATTTTTTAGGTTGAAAAAAATATTATGCCGCCCGCGGCGAAGCGCGGGGGCATTGTCTATAATTCTTATTTATATTGGTAATCATTTTTAAATTAATATTATTCCATGCTTCCCTTTATTCATATTTTTTTCTCTATTTTCTCTTATTGTTATTTCTTATTTGAATTATATGATTTGTTTTTTTGCGATTTGCGCAATGATAAAGATAATTTGTGTGATTTTTTAATTGTTTTCTTAGAAAAATCTTTTGTTTATTTTCTTAATGTTTTTCCAAGGAATTTATTTATTTTAATTGTTTTGATAATAATATTGATAATGATTTAATTGTTATAGCAATGATAATAAAAATAACGTTGGGATGAATTTTCGATTTATGTTTTTGACTTTTTGTTAATAGAAAAATAACTATTTATTTTTCTTATTATATATATTTTCACCATTTATATTTTATTTGGTTTAAATTGAATTACAAAATAAACTAATCTTAATGCTGTAAATTTAATAATTCAAATATCCAAATCTTTTTTGCTTTTTTGATGATGATAATCAATTAATGATGGTTATTTTGTTAAAAACTGCTAAACAAATAAATTTATAGTGATTTAAAATTCATACATTTTATAGAAAACTTGCACTTCACTGTATTTCTGCACAAATATATTATTTTGACTCAATTTACAATTCGCACCATAGAGCATCCTCACCAATGTTTTTTTTTTTTTACATATTTGCTATATTTTCAATTGATTCACATCAATTTAATGTTCATTTCATTGAATAGCTTATGATATTTTTTTGAATAGGAAAATTCGCAGGGAGATTAAATGTCTAATTTTAAAGAAAGGTTTTGAGTTCATTCTTCATGTCAATATACGTCTTTTTTTTCAATGATCCACAAGCTATATAGTTCGCACTCTTTTGTGATCTTTTATGACGTAGTACCTATATTCTATAAAATGTTATCTATGTTCGCGCAACAAACTTTACTTAAAAATTTATACATTTTATTTCATGATATATAATTTTTCTTAATTATATCATATAAATTTATCGTTGTTGATTTAATTATGTTAAATTATATATACAAAAATACCCGCGGCAATATAACTAGTATGTATATATATATATAAAAGAAATGTGTCTGTGGGCAGAATAAATGGAGCATTGTAGTTTCCGAAATGAAATATGTGGAGGGCAACCAGGGAGTAGCTGGCTACCATTAAAGACCTTTGTCGATGGATGAAGAGGTTGTTGAAGAATCGTGCTCCCAGCTTTCAGTCAGCAGTCAGCACCTCTCACAGCATCTGTCTTCACCTGCTCCATTTCTTTCTCTTGACCCTTTCTCGATGCTTCGCTTTGGAGATTAGAATATTACCAGTTGAGCACAGGAGTGAGCTTCTTCTTTTCTTTCCGTTAAAAAAACATAATAATAATAATTAAAAAGTGACTATGTTATTTTCAAACTTAGTACAGCCCATCTGGCAACGGTCAGAAGAGGGGAAGGCTAGGTGGTTGCTTATTCATTCGAAATAATTAGCTCCCACTTGGATAACCCATGAGGACTGCACATCCTACAAGTACCATTTTTTTTTTAATAAATAACAAAAAGACGCTTAAACATCCCACTATAGTCTATAACTACAATATAATAAAAACAGTGGTACTACTACTACTACTAATAATAATAGCCTATTAACATTCCCAACCTCGCACTCATCAACTATCTATTATTATAAAATAAATTAAAAGAGATTATATTTTCATCCTATATTGTTCGTGAAGACATCATGGATTGTGATAGTATATTTTTGAATTAGTTTGATTTTTTATTATAGTTCATCTATTTACAAAAATAAATTATATTTATTATTGGAAAAAGACAACAATAACAACATTATCAAGGAGGGTGCACCAATAAGATAAAAAAACAACGTTGTTTCGGAGAGATGCCTGAATACTATCGGTTGTGTGTAGCATACTGTGCGTGTGTGCGCTACACACAACCGACAATATTCGGCCTCGCGCCCGCTTCGGGTGATGTGTATAGTGTCTATCGGTGGCGGAAAATGACCATCTAACATCTCACCTGATGTGTTATCTGTTGTTCACGGATTAAGGCAACTATGCAATAATTATAGCAATTCTAAAATCAATTACTTTAAAGTAAAGAGATAAGAGAGAGAAATTGCTAACTCGGTTTTTAACGTGGTTCGGCAATCCTACATCCACGACTCAAGTACCAACCCGTACTTGAGTATTGTATTCTCTTACTAGTCCAAGTAACAAGATTACAATTTCCGCTTGATGAATCCACACCAAGACTTTTACACCACTTGAAGATATGTCCTCTTCAAGATTTCCTTTTTCCCACTTGAAGATGTACCCTCTTCAAGATTTTTCCTTGGTGATGTTCCCTCACCAATACCGAGAGTTTTATACTCAACTCTCAAAAGTTTCACAATGGTTGTTTTTGTAAAACAACAATACACTCTTAATAGTGTAGATATTACAAATGAAGATCTATGATCTCTTTATCTCACTTAATAACACTTAGAATATTTGAAGGTGTTTAAGTGTAGTGAGAATGAGAAATACTCTTTGTGTTAGGATGTGAAGATTGATGATATGAAGGTGTTTAAGCACTACTTATTGCCTCACTATAAGATATGAAAGTTGTGTGTTCTTAATTTTGCAATTAAGAGGCCTATTTATAAGTTTCAAAGAGAAACTAGCTGTTTGAAACTAGCCGTTTATAGCCGTTTGAATGCAACTGTCATATCAAGCGGTCGACCGGTTCACAACGGATAACCCAAACGGTCGACCGGTTCAGCTCAAAAGGCAATTTGTCTTCCAAGCGGTCGACCGGTTCACTTGGTAACCCAAGCGGTCGACCGGTTCATGCAGAAACTATATCTTGACAAATTATCTTTTCTTAATTTCTTGAACCGATTGATTATGACATTAACCTCTAATCATCAAACCCTTTTAATGCATGCAATGTGAAGTGTGTGAGTTCATTTTAATTTGTGCTATCAAGGTAGAAATTGAGATTTACATAAAGCACTAAAATGAACACTTATTCTAAGTCTTCACTTGCTTGCATCTTGGACTTCCTGGAGTGATTTCTTCGTGTACTCCATTATGCTTGTTGATGTATTCTTTGTATAATACCTGTTTATAGCTTAATCTCATCCAAGCATATTATTAGTCCATTTTCTTTTTATTGTTATCATCAAAATATATAAAGCATACAAAGTATGACATTATATGTCAACATTATCATGTCCTCTTCCTCCTGGTATTGCGCATCAAGGCACGTGGTAGGCGATTTCAGAATGGTGGTCAATTGAAAGTTTTTGTTTTCCCTTTCTCTCTCTCTTGCATGCTAAAGTACAAAGCATGCCCTCTATTTTATGATATTTTCATTCCAGTCTTTTATTTTTTAATTATATGGCATGGTCCTAATATTTGTTATATAAGTTTTTGTTTGTTTCAACTGGATCCTTCGATTAAAATTGATTATATATAGGTTTCAATTCGGTCCTCATTCTTTTAATTTTTGGATTGATTTTAAATCCCTTCATATATTTAGTACACAATTTTTGATTTTTTTCAATTTTATCCTTTGTTTTTATAGATTGTAAATGAAAACGTTTTGGATTGTGATAGTATATTTTTAGGTTGGTTTGATTTATAATTTTTTTATATTTATTTGTATAATAAAATAATCATTTAATCCTTATAAAAAGACAAAAACAACACATTGACTGGGAGGGGTGCCATGTGAATTTTATTAAAAATAGCTAAATATTAATTTGCCACCAATAAGACAAAAAAACAACACTGTTTGGGAGGACTGCCATGAGAATTTCATATTTTTTGAAAATAGCTAAATATTAATTTGTCCCATAATAAGACAAAATTGAAGAGTTTGATGTATGACAGTTCCTGTAAAATTCTCCTCCAATTTTATCCTTTAATTTAAATTGATAATATATTTGATTTTTAGTTTGACCTTTATGCTTGTAATTTTATATTTAAATTTCTTAATTTTTTTAAAAAAATTCTCTATTTTTTTTCCATGTTTATATATGTGTGCTCTTAGTTTTAATTTTTAATTTTTATTATTTTATTATTTATTGAGGTCATATTTTTTAAAAGATTTATTTCTTAAATTTTAATTTATGATCATTTGAAAATTGATTATTATTTTTTGCTATTTCTCTTTCTTTTAGATCTATCTTTTATTTCCAAATCAATTTATTTTTTCTCACCTAATAATTTTTAATTTTATAGTATCATTTATTTTAATTTATTTTTTCTCTTTTGTTAAAGTTTTTAGGCTTTTTTTTACTCTTTAATGTTTTTTCATTATTAACACAATAATAATAATTTTATTTTTTTATTGGTTACTTTTTTTTATTAATGTGATTGAGTTTTTTTTTCTCTCAAGATAATTTAATAATTTTTATTATTTTCGCTTGTTTTGAGGAAGTACTTTTTTGAAAAACAATTATTCTTAAATATTATTATTTGAAAATTTATATTTCTTATTTTTTTCTATTGTTATTTCATTTATTTTTTTTCCATATCAAATGATTTTTTCTCCAGCTAATATTTTCTGATTTATTTTATTTTTTGTTTTTTTATTATGAGTTAATAATTTTTATTTTTATTTTATAATTTGTTTTATTTTTTTGTTGCTCTCTTATTAAAGTTTTTAGGTCTTTTTAGTATTTGATTTAATTTTTTTTATTATTAACACTGTAACAACAACAACAATAATTTTAGTTTTTTTTCTGACTTAATCTTTTGTTAAAGTTGTTGATTTTTTTCTTTCTGAGTAATTTAATTTTTTTATTATTTATCTTTTGTTGAGGTAATATTTTATTGAAAACATTTGTACTTACATTTTAGTTTGTGTTAATGATTATTTAAAAAAATTATATTTCCTATTTTTTCCCATTGTTCTTTTGTTTAGTTGTTTTATTAGTTTTTATTTATTTATTTTCATGTCAAATGATATTTGTTTTCAGCTAATAATTTGTATTTTTATATCATTATTTATTTATTTTGTTTGCTCTTTTGTTAAAGTTTTTAGTGTTTTTTTTGTATTCTTTGATTTTTTTTTTCATTATTAACACAATAACAACAACAACAACAACAATTTTAGTTTTTTTTAGTGCTTTCTCTTTTGTTATTGTTTCTGAGTTTCTTTTCCTCGGGGTTGTTTAATATTTTTTTTTATTGATTTCACAATAATGATATTAAGGTTTGGATATTATTGTTGTTACAATAGGATATATTGATATGTTTTATTGTATAAAACCTTGTATTTATAAATTTTACATTTTTATTTTTGAACTGATAAAACCTAATAATTAGTTCAATTCCAACAATTATAAAAATTATTTACTAATCCCGCAACATATTGCGGCAATTTGACTAGTTTCAGCTAACGTATAAAGAATACATTAGGGTATGTTGCGGCCATTTGACTAGTTTCAGCTAACGTATAAAGAATACATTAGGGGTGTTTTGCGTTTCAAAATAACATTTTATTTTACTTTCCTCTTAAAATATAAAAAAAACAAAGAAAGAAAAGTGAGAATATTTATTTATTTATTTATTTATTATTATTATTAAATAAATAGTTTCTCCGGCGATCATCGTGTCATACTTATCATCAAAGAAAACTTCACTACTCACCGAACATTTCACTATCAAACAGAAGAAGACAAAAATAATGATCGAGGATATGTATTAGCAATTATTATATATATATGAGAGACCTTGCAATATCTTATCATTTGACTCTTATATTATAATATTGTATTTTTCAAGTGTTGCCTAACTTTAAAACTAACTTTTTGAATTTTAATTATTTTCTTACGTTTTAAAATAATATTTAGATGGTTGGCAATTTATTTATATTATTTAATATAAAATTAATCTATCTTTAGATTTGACTTGGAATCATATATATTAAATCAATATTTTCATTAAATATATTTTATAACAACAACACCAATTAAAATACAATTAACAACTCTGATTTTAAAAAAAGGTTATAAATCCTGATTTCCAATAAACACAATGTAAACATGTGATTGAATTGATCTGCCGAACATGTAAACCAGTTATTGGAGCTCATAAAATTTGATAAACATGATTTTATTTTCAAAACTATATTTTTAACCGTTTGATAAAAAATAAATAATCAAGAAACTTAATCCAATGAAAAAATGTTTACCCCATCAAAATAAATAAATAAAAATTAGGCAAACCGGGTTATCCCAGCTAACCCGTAAACCTGCTCATATACTCCACCAAGGTTTGTAACTAGGTTCTTCTTTTAGCTTCCGAGATTATTCTTAATTTAACTATATGTTTTAAAAAATATATATGATCATAAAATCAAGCGAGAGCATTTATTTGACATTATGATAACCATATACGAACAAAATATAAATTATGAAACATAATTTCCAGTTAATTTAATATTAAAAAATAAAATTAAAATAAAATCTAAAAAAGAAGCTACTAACCATTTTTATTTTTGTTTGTGTTTCCTTTTCCTTTATTTTACCTCATAACCTATGTCACTCTTCCTTCCAAGTTTCATATTTGTTTTTTCTATGCTTTAATTCAAGTCTATCTACTCTAAACTTTTAAAATAATAATAAAAATCATAAAATATCTTGCAAAATTGATCACTATCCCAGCATTAGCACAATTACTCGATGTAATTATACATACAGCTAAACTGTAACATGAAAACACTATTCATTCACACTACTTTTACTGTGGATATAAATAGTGATTTCAGTGCATTCTTTTCCTGCTGTTTCTGTTGATATCTGTTAACGCTAATGCAAGTTAACGTTACTTATCCAAGAAAGGTGGCAACACATATCGCTACGTCAATCTTAAATCTCTGTGTGGCAACGCATATCGCTACGTCAATCTTCAATCTCTGTTTTTGATCTCTCATAATCCTAAACAAAGTGCCTTATCTTTTTAGTTTTCAAAAATATACTACCACTGCGTTGTTAGCAAAATGACGACAGAGACAGTCCTAATTTCTTGGGGTGAGGTCTTCAATTCTTTTGATCGCTTCGTGATCAAGGATATCTCAATTCGACACTAACCAAAGTTAGAGGCAGGCCCCTGGGGTTGAAAAGCTTCTTTTTGACGGCTGCTGTTAGAAAGAGGAAGAAGCAGAAGAACAAAATGCCCTTCAATCTATAGCTTGCCCAGATTTCATCTTCGGTTCCTGCAGCTTTCCAGATTTTTTATTTTTCGCATGGACCTTCAAATCATGTTTAGAGCCTGTGTTATGACCCACTCCCCTATTTCTTTTTATTTGAATAAGGCTGGAAAGAGTGAAGTTCAGATAAAGGAAAAACCAGAAGAAGAAAATGCCCTTCAATCTATAGCCTGCCCAGATTTCATCTTCGGTTCTTGCAGCTTTCCAGTTCTTTAATTTTTCGCATGGACCTTCAAATCATGTTTGAGGCCTATGTTATAACCCACCCCCCTATTTCTTTTTATTTTAATAAGGCTGGAAAGAGTCAAGTTCAGATAAGGGAATGCTTTTCCCAACCATTAAAGGAAAGACTCGACGAAGCAGGGGAGGCAGGGGAAGGAAAACACTTTCGGGGATCGAGATTTTATTTGTTTTTCATCGAAAATGAAGAAGACCGAGGATGGTCTACAATGCGTGTTATCTGAAGGGCTTAGAGTATTCAATCATAAGGTGGGTGGTGGCAAATAAAATCATGCGTATGCTGCTGTTAAGAAGAGAAAGAAGCAGAAGAAGAAAATGCCCTTCAATGCATGCTACAGCCTGCCCAGAATGCATCCTCACTTCACAAGTTGTCCACGTGAGTATGTATCAATATCCAGGCAATGTAATTCACGATTACCCAGTGGTGAGGAAGATGTGGGTGAATTATAGAGGAGGGATAATTAGAGTTTTTAATCATAAGATGAGTGGTGGCAAATAAAATCATGCCGATACTGTTGTTAAGAAGAGGAAGAAGCAGAAAAACCCTTCAATGCTTGCTACAGCCTGCTCAGATTCCATCCTCAATTCACAAGGGGTCCACGTGAGTATGTATCAATATCCAGCCAAGGTGGGAAAATATACAACTAATGAACACTTACGTTATCTCCATCGAACGAAAGAAAGTAACTGATTTGGGACAACCTCAGCCCCTACTTCGATCCTAAAAGTTAATATTGGGACCGGGAGCTGCTAACATTCCCAGATCCTGTCAAAATGAGAGTAAAAAGGTGCAGAAAGAATTATAACTGATTTTGCTAATTGGTGTGCCACGCGTGGCTGCCTTAAATGCCAATTCTCTATTTCTAATTATTTATCTCGAGCAGAGACAATACTTAGACAAAAAAAATTAACAAATATCTAGAGTGACCAGACATCTTTGCCGCTTCCTTCTATAAAACTTAACAAATTTCAACCTCTCTTTGCAGATAACTTTTCACCAGTTGCGTGTATGCTTACATTTCTTCTTACAGTTTATTAATGGTTTTTGTCCTCAAGTTCGGGATATGCAACAAATACTGAGATATTCTATCTGTTAGTAATTAATGCATCGTACAAAGTCTGATGAGTTAGAAATATTGTTTCCGCAACATGTGGCTGTCAATTTTGATGGTTGCTGTTATAAAAATCAATGACAGTGAAATGATTTTTTGTAAAATATCTATGTCGTTCATATCTCTTCTCATATTATAAATATCAATGCAATAAACAAATTGTTTGTCACTTCTCTGCAATTGAGTTCATTTGCTGCGTCAACAAATTATTTCTCATTTCTCTGCAATTCAGATCATCTGCTCTGTGTCAGGTGTGTTTCTTGCTCTCTATTTACTTCTCTGCTCTCTGCTCTCTGTCATATTGTATGTATATATAATTTACTTCTCTGCTCTCTGTCATATATTGTTTCATTGGAGGAAACTATCGATGGCCACTAAGATAACTATGCAACTAATGCATGCCATAACATTCTTAGACAATCATGTTGACCGAATGTATGGAGACTTACAAATAACAGTTGCAGACAACTTTGCAATATTATGTACAGAATGCTTGCATGCAGTACAGAATGCGTGCGTGCAATTTTTTCCTTTATATGCGGTGTTGTTGTTCCTAAAATTATTTGCGATAAAATCATTGTTCCCTTGCTGTCTCCAAATTTATTGCTGCGTCAACAAATTATTTCTCATTTCTCTGCAATTCAGATCATTTGCTCTGTTTCAGGTGTGTGTTTCTTGCTCTCTATTTATTTCTCTGCTCTCTGCTCTCTGTCATATTGTATGTATATATAATTTACTTCTCTGCTCTCTGTCATATAGTGTGCATACTATTGTCTTAAAAAACAGCATGCCGTAGGGTTCACTGTGGAGATTAATCACATATTAATGCATGACAACAAGGCTGAAGTCAATCACATAAACATGAAACCAGTTCATTATACATTTTAAAGGACTAAGAATCTGCGGACGGTTGAAGTTATGTTTCATATGTAATAGAAATTAACATTCTATCATGCAACTTTAGATAGTTTGTTAATAAGGATACTAATAATAGAGCTGATACCAATTTCTGATTCATCAAGAAGCCGAAAAAATTGTTTCATCAGAGGAAACTATCGATGGCCACTAAGATAACTATGCAACTAATGCATGCCATAACATTCTTATACAATCATGTTGACCGAATGTATGGAGACTTGCAAATAATAGTTGCAGACAACCTTGCAATATTATGTACAGAATGCTTGCATGTAGTACAGAATGCGTGCGTACAATTTTTTCCTTTATATGCGGTATTGTTGTTCCCAAAATTATTTGCGATAAAATCATTGTTCCCTTGCTGTCTCCAAATTTATTTTCCAATACGTATATATGTGACAAATTCAATTTCAACTTTCACTGTAATATTATTATAGTTAAATATTCCAAGGTCAACTCATCTTAAAAAACTGATAAAGTAATTTATTAACACTGTAGTTTAGTTAAATATATAGTTATATCTATTTAATATATTTATAAGTTTCTCCGTTGAATGTTTTAATGTGCATGTTATAGTTGCAAAATCCTCAAATTTATTTTTATAGATATGCACTTTGTTTTTCACTTATAATTGTTTTGTCTTATTTAATGTCTTATTTCTTTCCTTTCAAAGTCATGGCGTTGACAATCCAAAGCATTAAAAAATATAACTTCATACATCTTTGAATGGAAGAGTTTGTCGTGTTTGGCTCCCTAAGCTCAATGAACAAACAGGCAACTTCAATTGTCTATTGGTTGATTGCAAAGTAAGATTTTAATGTACTATATATTTATTCCATCCATTTCTTCAAATTTCCATCTCTATTTTTTACCAGTTTATATTTATGTACTCATTGTTAATGATTTTATCTTTGATCTAACAGGGTAACGCAATCCAGGCGTCTGCTAAAGGCAAAAACATACAACCCTTTTTAGCTTCTATTATTGAAGGAAATTATTATCAGATTTCTGGATTTTATACCTTTGAAAACAGATATACAAACTCTGTTGTCACCCATGAAACAATTATTGATCTTAAGTCTGACACCAAAGTTACAAGGCTTGATCCATTAAGACCCCCCATATCGCGCCATTACTTCAACTTCATCGATTTCGCACATATGTTGACTACAGGAAAAAGATCAGAGTGCCCACAGGTTTTATATAAAAAAAACAATTTCATGCTTTTTCATTGTTATGTTATATTTTGTTTCAGCAACTAATTTTTTTTATTTGACATATATTCGATGTGCTTGGTCGCTTAAAAGCTGTTCAACCACTTGAACAAATTTTAGTTAGGGGTCAAAATATGATAGATAAAAGAGAGTTTATAATTGAAAATATCAGGTTTGCTATCTTAATCTCATACATCTTTCATCACTCTTAATACCTTATCTTGCTAAAATTAATCTTATATGCAGAGGGGATGAACTACGAGTGACTCTTTGGGGTGATGTTGTAAAAAGCTTTGATGATACTAATTTACAAGACCAACCAAGTCCATTTATAATTGTTTTTGTTGGCTTTTGAATCACGGAGTTCAAAGGTTATTTATTCTAGACATCTCATTTGAATTTGTATTTATTATTATTTATGCGTTCTGTATATATCACCTTCACTTACCTAAATATTTTTTTTCAGGAAAACCTAACCTTGCAAGCACTGTTGCCTCATTATGGTATTTCAACCTAGATATTCCAGAAGCTCTTCCATAAAAACATTTGTGAGGTTCCTTATTTTTTGGTTGTCTTATGTCAAATATTTATTTTGTATGTTATTTATATTACACTACTTTTATAATCAACTATAAAGATGTTCCTATTGAGGTCCATCAACTCCCTCCTTTACAACTGCTCAACCCCTTCATCAACAAATAAAAGAAAACAGAAAGACAATCAAAGAAATCCTTTGCATGGATCCATACCAATATAAAGTATGTCAACAATGATATCCACCTTTATTTTTCCATATTACCTTTCATTCAATTCTCTATAAAAATCTTAATAATACATATTAATTTTTACTTCTTATTGAAAAAAAAAGAATGAAAAATTTACATGTAAGACTTCAATAGTTGACTATGATCTTCATCGAGGATGGTGGTATCATAGTTGTCCAATATGCACAAAGTCGGTTTCTGACAAAGGAACGAGTTTTAGATGCATTGAACACAATGAAGTAACACCCATTCCATGGTTAGCTAAGAAAAACATTACTTCTCAAGTCCATTGACTATCCATATTGTTCATTTACTTTTACATTGCATTTTATATTTAAATATCTCATTTCTTATGTTTTCATAGGTTTAAAGTTGATTGCATGGTGACTGATGGCACTGATGTAACAACTTTTCTTATGGTCGGAAAAACTGCTGAACACTTTTTTGGCTCATTTGCCCACAGTTATGTCTATGACAAAGGTTTTATTGATTCCATTCCACCTCCCATGATTGACAAATTACAGAAACCAAAAAATTTTCAGCTGAGGTTTGGAACTTTTCGCTCAATTATGAACCGATGTGACATCATTGTTGCTAATGTTTTTGATGACATTATCAACATTGAATCAACACAACATGTTGAGCCAAACCTTCATGATATGGATGTTAAGTTCGTAGAAGATGTTGTAGATTCTTCGAAAAAAAACCTTTTGACACTACAACAGCATGTTGACCCATCCCTTCAAGAAAAGTTTGTAGAACAAGCTGTTGCAGATTCCTCTACAAATACTCTTTTATCTCCACAACAACATGTTGAGACAACACTTCATGATATTAATGTTAAGTTTGTGGAGGAAGCTGTTACAGATTCCTCTAAAAAAACCCTTTCATTAGACCCAGTAACTCCATCATATATTCCACCGTCAAAAGCTTATGCTGATACTCCTTCACAATCACAAGTTACTGCAAAATATCTGCAATTTGAAGATGAAACATCTCTTAAAAGGTAACATATTTCTTCCTTTCTTCATACTTATCACGTTTAAATTTTAAATATATCTCTTATATATGTGTATTTTGTCAATTCTAAACATATAATTTATTGGTCTTTTCAAAATTAACAGCTCTACAACAGATATATTCCCATTGCTCGATGATAATGCATCGACCATGTCTAAAGACAAAGATCCACAAAAAAAACGTCAATGCAGATCTAAATCAAAAAATGATTAGGTAATTTAAACTCACTTTTCAATTATGTTGTTTCGCCATCTATATCATTTTTTTTGCAAATCATTTTCCTAAATTCATGATAATGTATTGACCTTTTCAACATTTAATATAACTTAAGAAAAAAAAATTGCCACATTAATAATATAATTAATCCATATCCTAACAAACTATAATGAATTTCTATGGGAAACATTGTTTTCTTTTATGAATCAATATCAATATTTGTTTTTCCACAGGACCTCCCAATAAACACCATCTTTGGTCATTGTGCATGCGTACATGCTCTTTTTCAAGGACACTGCACTCTCTTAAAAAGCAATGTCACTTCTTCACATTGCTTTAGTATCATTTTGTTATGTTAAATTAGTATGTTTCTTTTATTATGCTTTGAACTTTTAAATCCATTTACTATTTTGGATGTGAAATATTATACATGTAATAATTTTGCGACTCTAATTATGTAAATGCTTTATCGTATGATCGTTATAATTTGATGTTTCTGTTCTTGAAGAGAAAAATTCTAATAGATTAATTGTTTTTATGCTTTTTTTAACAGTTAAAATTTGCCTCAAAGAATATGGGTTAAATATTTGTTTATTACAAAAAAAAAATTCATATTAAGTTCTACATCGATAAGTATATCAATCAATTATAGTTTGCACTCTGTAAATTAAATAAAACAAAAAGCATCCTCATCATACAGTAACCGTTGCCATCAATCTCCAATGCCAAGCGGGTCATGGTTTTAACTTCTCTGTCATTTAAAGTCAAGACATACCATATGTTTGTAGATGTGTCTTTTGGTTAAAAAAATTGCTTTTACAGCCAACAAAGAGCCGAAAATACATTATTACTATCAACATATTGGAGGAGAAAGATGGATTGTTAAATTCACTGACAGTTAATCCCACAACTGCATTAGGAGCGTTGAACATTTCCGTTCCTAAACAAGAATATGTACATCATGAACCTGATAAAATACCAATTCCCACAGCATTTATCTTTTCATGAGCTTGGCAAACACACACAAAAAAATCCTTTATGTCAATAGAAGTGGAAAGGGAATGGCGGGTCAAACGATATTACTGTTGAGGTGCTAATCCAAGATGATAAATGAGAATGCATATGCCTACCTGGACCCGTTGTGCCTGCTAAGGCTGGAACCGTTGTGCCTGCAAACCCCATTTTTCACCTGCACCTTTCAAATGCAAGTGTGGGAGATGAACTAAAGGAAAGGATTATCCTGTATTTGTTTGCAAAATGATGGCAATATGGTAATCGGTTCGTTTAAATTTCAACCTATAGGCAAAAAGGCAGATACAGTCCTAATTTCTTGGGGTGAGGTATTCAATTCCTTTAATTGCTTCGGGATCAAGAGTATCTCAATTCTTCTTTTCATCTTACTAATCAAAGTCAAAGGCAGGCCCCTGGGGTTGAAAAGCTTCTTTTTTGCTGCTGCTGTTAGAAAGAGGAAGAAACAAAAAAAGAAAATGCCCTTCAATCTATAACTTGCCTAGATTTCATCTTCGGTTCCTACAACTTTTCAAATTTTTTATTTTTCGCATGGAAGCCTATGTTATGACCTATCCCCCTATTTCTTTTTATTTGAACAAGGCTGGAAAGAGTCAAGTTCAGATGAGGGAATCCTTTTCCCAACCATTAAAGGGAAGGCTCAACAAAGGAGAGGAGGCAGGGGAAGGAAAACATTTTCGGGGATGGAGATTTTATTTGTTTTTCATCGAAAACGAAGAAGACCGAGGATGGTCTACGATGCGTGTTATCTGAAGGGCTAAGAGTGTTCAATCATAAGGTGGGTGGTTGCAAATAAAATCATGCGCATGCTGCTGTTAAAAAGAGGAAGAAGCAGAAGAAGAAAGTGCCCTTCAATGTTTGCTACAGCCTACCCAGATTCTATCCTCACTTCACACAAGTTGGGAAAATATAAAACTAATGAACATTTACATTATCTCCATCGAATGAAAGAAAATAACTGATTTGGGACAACCTCAGCACCTTCTTCAATCCTAAGTGTTTATCGACCAGAAGCTGCTAACATTCCAGTGCAAAATGTGACTAAAAAGGTACAGAAGGAATTATAGCCGGTTTTGCTAATTGGTGTGCCACGTGTGGCTCACTTAAATGACAATTCTCTATTTTTACTTATTTATCTCGGGCAGAGACAAGACTTAGACAAAAAAATAACAAATATCAACGGTGACCAGACATCTTTGCCGCTGCCTTCGATAAAACTTGACAAATGTCGACCTCTGCTTTTTGCATCCTTCAAATAACTTTTCACCCTTGCGTGTATGCTTAAATATAGACTTACATTTTATTAATGGTTTTTGTCTTCAAGTACGAGATATGCGAGGAGTCCTAAGATATTTTGTTGCCTATTTATCTCTTCATTTGTTTCTGTAATGAATTGTTTCGAAGACATTGGCTGCGACTTTCATGTTTACTGTCATTTTTTACAAAATATCTATGTCGTTCATATCTCCTATCATATTATAAATATGGACGAAGCTAACAATTTATTTTCATTTCTCTTCAATTCAGTTCATGCGCTCTCTTTTAGGTACGCTTATCCTTCTTTGTTTACTTCTCTGTTCTCTGTTTTACAAAATTAGCATGCCATACTTTACAAGAAAACTTAAGATCAATCAATAAGATTATGTGGGAGAGATGACCAAGTGGTTTAAATCATAACATTGGAATTGCTATGTAGCCTTTTGTTTACCGAGGGTTCAAATCTCTCTCTTTCCGCCAGTGGGAGTTGCAGCCCTTTTCCTGGAAGAGGGAAACTTCATAACATGCCGAGATTCCTTCATTTCACCTGATTCCTGGGAAGTTAAAATCTCAGCTGAACAAGTTTAGAGCAGAGTTACTTTGCACGTAATCAATTAACAAAACTATGTAGTTAGTCACTCTTGATTTTCATACCAATTGTTGTCTTGATGTCTCTCATAAAATCAGGGTGGCTACATAAATTCTCATAAAATCAGGTTATTTTTCAGATATTCTACAGTTCTAACACCTCCAACACCTAAAAAAACGGTACCCATTAAGTTTAAAACAAACACGAACAGAAAAACTTATTAAGATTTTTTTGTTACAACTTATTAATTAAAAAACTTACAAATTAAAAATTTCCAATATGGCATAAAAATTATATTCGCATCGTTCTCTCTTTCTGTATATATTAATTTGTTTAACCCTGCTCTCGCCATGATATTTCACCAGCAGATGTGCGATGGAATGTGGGTGGGACAAATAGGGTGTGGTCATAACTCCTCTGCCTAATGCTAGCTTTGTAATTATGTTGAAATGAAAGATGGCCATAGATTACTGATAACCAGAAAATAATTCATTAAAAACACATATCACTACTTAAACATCACTCACAGTTTATCTCTCTTGCGAACTCTATTTCTGCCTCATCTTTTAAGTTGAGAAGAATGCTTAACTATACAAGACTTGGTTTGAAGGAGAGAACTTAGACAATCAAACTAGCTGAAACCGCATCGGTTTGACATCATTATTTACTTTGCCACCCTTTTAATTTTATAAAATAATAGCAATATTCAATAAAAAAATGTCTGAGGCAATTATTTTATTTTATAATTATCAAGTTAAAAATACAATGTTGTTTAATTTTTTCACTTGCAAGTTCAAGATACAGTGTTGTTTAATATTTTTACTTACACATAATATTTAACTTATGTTGCAATTCACCAACTTTTTTAAACGCTGTTTTAGCCTTACAATTAATAAATGTATTATAAATCTTTTTAGTTATCCAAATTTCAAATTATTATTACAAAACATGCTTTATAAATTCATTAAACTCTCCGTAAATAATTTATTGTTTCATTGCTCAATTATGTTTTTTTCCCACTAAAATACAGTAATTTAAAATGCAATTTCCTGTTGTTGTTGATAGTTTACCAGTTGCTGATTCATCAAGTGTTCCTGCCTATTTACTAATTGGGTTAACAATTCGTGTGCGAACTTCCTCCAATTGCTTTATTGGTATGTCTTCGTTTCTCTTGCTTTCTTATAAGTTTTTATTCTCTTCATTGTTTTTCAAAAACAAAATGTTCAATAAAAAAAACATGCATCAAGCAATTGTTTTATTTTATAATTGCACATCATATTTAACTTATGATGCATTTTTGTTTCGCAAATTATCTCATCGTCAACACTTTTCAAGAGGGCTACTTTTTCAAAATTAATTGTCAATTTCATTGTTGATTTCCTATTCAAATAAATATTAAAATCACTACTTTTTAACATGTTTCGATCAATTGTTCGGAACAGTAACTAAACAGTAATCAAATCAGCAATTCAAATAGCAAACACCAGATAATTAACTTAAACAAAACATTGAAAATAAACCTCAACTTGAAAAGTATACACAACAAATCATCAATTCAATCAATAATTAAAATCAAGAACCAAATCAGCAACACAAATCCAAACAACCACCAGCGGAAAAAAATTTAAAACTCTCTAACCACAATAGATCTTCAACGCCATATAATCTAACTATGACGTAACTAATTGAGCTAAGAGATTGACAATAAACTTAAACTTCAAATGTGTCCAAATGTTACTGTCAATTAAATTGACACTTACATTTAAAAATTCAAGCAGTAAAATAAATCAAAAGAGCACAAAACATCAATTAAAAAAATGAAAAATGAGTAAATGAAATAAAAACCTGTCAATAAACATCAATTTTAAAGGTATTGAAATCAAAACATCAATTAGAGACATAGTGAAAATCAAAAACCAAACAGCAACAAAAAATCCAAACAGCAACCAGCGGGCAAAAATGTTAGAACTCTTTAACCAGATTTGCTCTCCAGCATAACAAACAAAGTATGAAATAACTCATTGGAATAATAAAATAAAAACAAAGTTCAGCCTCAAATAAACTTTTAACTTGCTAACAGCTTCTTAAAATATGTTTAGCCTGATCAAAATATGTGTAATGAATCTTTAACCTATCAAATAAACTGTTAAATAAGAAGTCCAATAAGAAATTCAAAAAACAGCGTTAACCTTAAAGATACCAAGATCAAAACAAAAAATAAATCGAAAATTAAATCACTACTTCTTAACATGTTTAGATCAAATGTTCGCAACAATAACTAAAGAGTAATCGAATCAGCAATTCAAATAGCAAACACTAGATAATTAACTTAAACAAGAAATTAAAAATAAACCTCAACTTTAAAAGTATACACATCAAATTAGCAATTCAATGAATAATTAAAATCAAGAACCAAATCAGCAACACAAATCCAAACAACCACTAGCGGAAAAAAATTTAAAACTCTCTAACCACAATAGATCTTCAACGCCATATAACCTAACGATCACGTAACTAATTGAGGTAAGAAATTGACAATAAAATTCAACTTCAAATCTGTCCAGATGTTACTGTCAATTAAATTGACACTTACATTCAAAAATTCAAGCAATAAAGTAAATCAAAATATCACAAAACAAGGACAAAAAATTAAAAATGAGTAAATAAAATAAAAACCTGTCAATAAACATCAATTTTAAAGGTGTTGAAAGCAAAACACCAATTACAACGACAGTGAAAATCAGAAACCACAACAGCAACAAAAAATTGAAACAGCAACCAGCGAGCAAAAACTACTTCTTAACATGTTTAAATCAAATGTTCGCAACAGTAACTGAACAGTAATCGAATCAGCAATTCAAATAGCAAACACCAGATAATTCACTTAAACAAAAAATTGAAAATAAACCTCAACTTTAAAGGTCTCAACAGCAAATCAGCAATTCAATGAATAATTAAAATGAAGAACCAAATCAACAACACAAATCCAAACAACCACCAGCGGAAAAAATTTTAAAACTCTCTAACCACAATAGATCTTCAACGCCATATAATCTAACTATCACGTAACTAATTGAGGTAAGAAATTGACAATAAACTTCAACTTCAAATGTGTCCAGATGTTATTGTTAATTAAATTGACACTTACATTCAAAAATTCAAGCAGTAAAATAAATAAAAATATCACAAAACAAGATAAAAAATTAAAGATGAGTAAATGAAATAAAAACTTGTCAATAAACATCAATTTTAAAGGTATTGAAATCAAAACATCAATTAGACCCACAGTGAAAATCAGAAACCAAAACAGTAACAAAAAATCCAAACACCAACCAGCGGGCAAAAATGTTAGAACTCTTTAACCAGATTTGTTCTCCAGCATAACAAACAAACTATGAAATAACTCATTGGAATATTAAATTAAAAACAAAGTTCAGCTTCAAATAAACTTTTAACTTGCTAACAGCTTCTTAAAATATGTTTAGCCTGATAAAAATATGTGTAATGAATCTTTAACCTATCAAATAAACTGTTAAATAAGAAATCAATAAGAAATTCAAAAAACAACATTAACCTGAAAGATACTAGGATAAAAAAAAATCGAAAATTAAATCGCTACTTATTAACACGTTTATATCAAATATTCGCAAGAGTAACTAAACAGTAATCGAATCAGCAATTCAAATAACAAACACCAGATAATTAACTTAAACAAGAAATTGAAAATAAACCTCAACTTTAAAAGTTTACACAGCAAATCAACAATTCAATGAATAATTAAAATCAAGAACCAAATCAGCAACACAAATCCAAACAACCACTAGCGGGAAAAAATTTAAAACTCTTCAACGCCATATAATCTAACTATCACGTAACTAATTGAGGTAAGAAAATGACAATAAACTTCAACTTCAAATGTGTCCAGATGTTATTGTCAATTAAATTGACACTTACATTCAAAAATTCAAGCAGTAAAATAAATAAATAAAATATCACAAAACAAGAAGAAGAAAAATTAAAAATGAGTAAATGAAATAAAAACTTGTCAATAAACATCAATTTTAAAGGTATTGAAATCAAAACACCAATTAGACCCACAGTGAAAATCAGAAACCAAAACAGCAACAAAAAATCTAAACAACAACCAGCGGGCAAAAATGTTAGAACTCTTTAACCGGATTTGCTCTCCAGCATAACAAACAAACTATGAAATAACTCATTGGAATAATAAAATAAAAACAAAGTTCAGCCTCAAATAAACTTTTAACTTGCTAACAGCTTCTTAAAATATGTTTAGCCTGATAAAAATATGTGTAATGAATCTTTAACCTATCAAATAAACTGTTAAATAAGAAGTCCAATAAGAAATTCAAAAAACAGCGTTAACCTTAAAGATACCAAGATCGAAACAAAAAATAAATCGAAAATTAAATCTCTACTTCTTAACATGTTTAGATCAAATGTTCGCAAGAGTAACTAAACAGTAATCGAATCAGCAATTCAAATAGCAAACACTAGATAATTAACTTAAACAAGAAATTGAAAATAAACCTCAACTTTAAAAGTATACACATCAAATCAACAATTCAATGAATAATTAAAATCAAGAACCAAATCAGCAACACAAATCCAAACAACCACTAGCGGAAAAAAATTTAAAACTCTCTAACCACAATAGATCTTCAACGCCATATAACCTAACTATCACGTAACTAATTGAGGTAAGAAATTGACAATAAAATTCAACTTCAAATCTTTCCAGATGTTACTGTCAATTAAATTGACACTTACATTCAAAAATTCAAGCAGTAAAGTAAATCAAAATATCAGAAAACAAGGACAAAAAATTAAAAATGAGTAAATAAAATAAAAACCTGTCAATAAACATCAATTTTAAAGGTGTTGAAAGCAAAACATCAATTACACCGACAGTGAAAATCAGAAACCACAACAGCAACAAAAAATCCAAACAGCAACCAGCAGGCAAAAACTACTTCTTAACATGTTTAGATCAAATGTTCGCAACAGTAACTGAACAGTAATCGAATCAGCAATTCCAATAGAAAACACCAGGTAATTAACTTAAACAAAAAATTGAAAATAAACCTCAACTTTAAAGGTCTCAACAGCAAATCAGCAATTCAATGAATAATTAAAATGAAGAACCAAATCAGCAACACAAATCCAAACAACCACCAGCGGAAAAATTTTTAAAACTCTCTAACCACAATAGATCTTCAACGCCATATAATCTAACTATCACGTAACTAATTGAGGTAAGAAATTGACAATAAACTTCAACTTCAAATGTGTCCAGATGTTACTGTCAATTAAATTGACACTTACATTCAAAAATTCAAGCAGTAAATTAAATCAAATTATCACAAAACAAGACAAAAAATTAAAAATGAGTAAATAAAATAAAAACCTGTCAATAAACATCAATTTTAAAAGTGTTGAAAGCAAAACACCAATTAGACCGATAGTGAAAATCAGAAACCACAACAGCAACAAAAAATCCAAACAGCAACCAGCGGGCAAAAACTACTTCTTAACATGTTTAGATCAAATGTTCGCAACAGTAACTGAACATTAATCGAACCAGCAATTCAAATAGCAAACACCAGATAATTAACTTAAACAAAAAATTGAAAATAAACCTCAACTTTAAAGGTCTCAACATCAAATCAGCAATTCAATAAATAATTAAAATGAAGATCCAAATCAGCAACACAAATCCAAACAACCACCAGCGGAAAAAATTTTAAAACTCTCTAACCACAATAGATCTTCAACGCCATATAATCTAACTATCACGTAACTAATTGAGGTAAGAAATTGACAATAAACTTCAACTTCAAATGTGTCCAGATGTTCATCATCAATTAAATTGACACTTACATTCAAAAATTCAAACAGTAAATTAAATCAAATTATCACAAAACAAGACAAAAAATTAAAAATGAGTAAATAAAATAAAAACCTGTCAATAAACATCAATTTTAAAAGTGTTGAAAGCAAAACACCAATTAGACCGATAGTGAAAATCAGAAACCACAACAGCAACAAAAAATCCAAACAGCAACCAGCGGGCAAAAACTACTTCTTAACATGTTTAGATCAAATGTTCGCAACAGTAACTGAACATTAATCGAACCAGCAATTCAAATAGCAAACACCAGATAATTAACTTAAACAAAAAATTGAAAATAAACCTCAACTTTAAAGGTCTCAACAGCAAATCAGCAATTCAATAAATAATTAAAATGAAGAACCAAATCAGCAACACAAATCCAAACAACCACCAGCGGAAAAAATTTTAAAACTCTCTAACCACAATAGATCTTCAACGCCATATAATCTAACTATCACGTAACTAATTGAGGTAAGAAATTGACAATAAACTTCAACTTCAAATGTGTCCAGATGTTACTGTCAATTAAATTGACACTTACATTCAAAAATTCAAGCAGTAAATTAAATCAAAATATCACAAAACAAGACAAAAAATTAAAAATGAGTAAATGAAATAAAAACCTGTCAATAAACATCAATTTTAAAGGTATTGAAATCAAAACACCAATTAGACCCACAGTGAAAATCGGAAACCAAAACAGCAACAAAATATCCAAACAGCAACCAACGGGCAAAAATGTTAGTACTCTTTAACCAAATTTGATCTCCAGCATAACAAACAAACTATGAAAAAACTTATTGGAATAATAAATTAAAAATAAAGTTCAACCTCAAATTGTTAAGCATAACAACAATTTCCTATTGTTAATGATTTAACAGTTGTTGATTGATCAAGTGCTCCTGCTTGCTTGCTAATTGGGTTAACAATTCGGGTGAAAACTTCCTCCAATTGCTTTACTGGTATGTCTTAGTTTTTCTTGCTTTGTTATAAGTTATTATTTTATTTATTTATTTATTCAATTCCAATTTTCAATCGTATCAAAACCATTAGTTGTGAAAAAAACAGTTGTAGCTATATTTTCTCAACTTTTAGTTATGGTGACACTTCTACCTCTAATTATTATCTGTTTTTTTTTCCCAACCTTATTATGCAATTTCCATGTGTGTTTTTTGTGTCCTGCTTGCTCCATTAATTCACTTGACGTAGCGTTCAAATGTAAGCAACTACCTATGAAAATTTTAGAACATCATTATAAAACGAGTCTAAAAAACTACCACCTCAAATAATTACTCTTTTCATTATGAGATCTGAATAAATTGCAAAAAAAATCATGCAATTTTAAAGAGGGTTGTGCCATTCGCATCTTCCTGAAGTGTATTATTTTTTAAAAAACATTTTTCATTACTTATTTCATGTCATCTAAAATGTTCTTACAATATTTTGTTCCTCCAGTTTCAATATATTCCACCCATGACTAGCCGACAACAACGCTTAAAAGAATCACATATATATGCTAATGAACAAAATTGTTCATACAACACACAACACCTGGAGAATCAAGATCCTTCATGCTCGGTTGGTGTATTAACACAGCCTTCAAGGTTAAACACGACTTATAATTCTTATCCCGCCAATACTCAATGCTTTCCATTATATGATGGCGAGACTTCATCCTCTCAAAATCATCATGATCATTACCCATCACATTCAACATCTCAATTATTTGGGGAAGATCTTGGTACAAATGAGTCAAGCTCCATCACTCATGGTCTTACATCTTTTGCCAATGATCAACAAACAATTGGACAAGCTTCGTATCAAAGAAAAAGAAAACATTTGTTCTACAACTTTTTAATTGCTTTTTATTTATGTACATAGATTTTCTTCATATATTTATTACCACTTTTCACACTATTTTCATACCCAGGAACTTTGCTTGAGTACATTGACTTTGGAGACAAAACATTCAAATGTTGTCATTACAAGGCACTTTTTTGGCTTCACGAGCGCCTCACACATTCGACTCAATCCAACCCAAGATTTTCTCTATGTTGTCTTAGTGGCAAAATTAAGCTACCGCGACCGCTACCAACACCTCAACCTCTTGATGATTTGCTTAACAATATATTTGGTCAGAAGTCAAAAAAGTTTCGCACCAATATTCGTTCCTACAACTCCATGTTTGCTTTTACATCTATGGGAGCAACTGTTGATCAATGAGTTAACCATCAATCTGGCCCGTACGTCTTCAAGATAAATGGTCATTGTCACATCTTATGGGATCTTTATTACCTTCTAATGAAGACGCTCCAAAGTTTGCCCAACTCTATATCTATGATGTTGCAAACGAGGTTTCAAATCGAATGTCTCAATTCCCACATTCAACCTCTACTTCATCATTGGATGAGACTATAGTTTGTGATCTTATTCAGATGCTTGCCTCAACTAATTGTTTAGTTGGCTTATTTCGCCATGCTTCACAAAAACTTTCAGAACCTACCAATCCTGGCTATAAGTTGCAATTGATTTCTCAGAGAACTAATGACACAAGACAATACAATGATCCAACTTCAGATGATATTGGTGGTTTGACTGTTGGGGATATTGGTGATTATCGGTCGGAACGAGATATTATTATTGAAACTTTGTCAAACACTCTACAAAGAATCTCTAAGCTGCATCCAAAGTTCATGGCATTGCAATACCCACTTTTATTTCCATTTGGTGAAGATGGTTATCGAACTAACATAAGTTTCGCAGATCATGATGATCATATCTCTAGAAAACGTCAAAGAGTACCAATGAGAGCTTTTTATGCTTATCTTATTCAAGAGAGAGAATATGGAGAAGACACACTTATAAAAGGTGGTCGCCTTTACCAACAATTTTTAGTTGATGCTTTTGCCAACATTGAAGAAGACAGGCTTGACTACATTAGAATGAACCAAAATGATCTTCGGTCTGATCTTTATCATAACATCAGTGAAGTTGTGCTTAAAGGAGATGTTCAAGGATCATCAACTGGAAAAATTATTCTTCCATCTTCTGTAACTGGTAGCCCGCGGTATATGATTAATAATTACCAAGATGCCATGGTAATTTGCAGAGCATATGGAAATCCTGATCTTTTCATTACATTCACATGCAACACAAACTGACCTGAAATCCAAAGAGAACTCAACAAAACCAGGACTTACAAACATGAAGACAAGCCTGATATTATTACACGAATTTTCAGATCAAAGCTTCTTGATATGTTGAAGTTCATCAAATCTGGTGTTCCTTTTGGCAAAACAATTGCAGGTAACACAATCATCATCATTTAGTACTTGCATAATTTCAATTATAACATAATTGCATAATTGAATTTATCAATTTTATAGATGTTTATGCAATTGAGTTTAAAAAAAGAGGCCTTCCGCATACACATATCTTAATTTGGCTTGCCTCTGAATTCAAATTCAAAACTTCTGATGATATTGACTCAATCGTCTCCGCTGAGATACCAGATAAAAACGTTGATCCTTTATGTCATGAAATTGTTTCTAAGTTCATGATACATGGTCCATGTGGTGTTGCAAGACCAAATGCACAATGCATGTCAGCAAATGTTTGTACAAAGTCTTTTCCAAAGAAATTCAGGAGTTCAACTACTTTGGGAGAAAATGGGTTTGTCTATTATAGACGACGTGAATTTCGTGATAATTTTGTTCTAAAAAATGGAATTATGCTATTCAATGACTACGTCGTTCCATATAATAAAGAACTTTTAGTGCGTTATAATGCACATATAAATGTTAAGATATGCTGCCAGTCAATGTTCATCAAGTATTTGTTCAAATATGTTAACAAAGGCCCCGACAGGTGTCGTGCCATACTACAAAATGACACAGATGATGAAGTACAAGCTTATCTTAATTGTCATTTCATTTTCCCTTATGAAGTTGTTTGGAGGATTTTTCAATTCCCTATTCATTCAAGATATCCTCCAGTTGAAAGGCTTCAGATTCATTTGTCGTTTCAGCAAAATATAGTTTTTTCAGGCAATGAATCTCTTCAGTCTGGTCTTAAAAAGCTAGGTGTCAAGAAAACAATGCTCACTAAATGGTTTGAATGCAACAAAAGAAATTCTGATGCGCGACAGCTTTATTACTCAGAATTTCCAAGCAAATATGTTTGGGATTTTGGACAAAAAGAGTGGAATCTTAGATCAAAAGGGTTAAGCCTTGGACGTATAGCATATATACATCCTGCTGCTGGAGAACTTTATTTCTTAAGATTGCTTTTAAACCATGTTAAAGGTTCAACTGGGTTTGCAGATCTAAGAAATATTCGGGGAATTGCTTATCCAACTTTTCAACTTGCTTGCAAAGCTTACGGGCTTTTGGGAGATGATAAAGAATGGTCTGAAGCTTTTTGTGAAGCTATTACAACTGCATCATCGCCGTAGCTTAGACAGCTTTTTGTGAGTATTATTTTATTCTGCCAAGTTGCTGATCCTTTGGTTTTATTTAACCAATTTTGGCACTCAATGCACGACGACATCCTTTACAAGTTGAGAACATCTTTCAGAATGCCACAACTGATTCTATCTGATGATCAGCTTAAAAATTATGTGTTATATGAGCTTGGGTAGCTTTTCAATGCTTCTGCAACAACACTTCAAGATCATAACTTGCCGATGCCTGATGGGCAATTAATGAAAGAAATTACAAACAAGCTTCTAAGAGAGGAGCTTAATTATGATTTGATTGAACTCAAGAATCAGCATTCATTGGATTTCGCATCACTCAACCATGGCCAAAGAGTTATATACGATTCAGTTATTGCAGCCGTCTTCGAGAAAAAACAGGCTTTAATATTTGTTCATGGACACGGGGGAACTGGCAAAACTTTTTTATGGCATACAATCATAAATCGTCTAAGATCTGAAGGCTTGATTGTCCTTGCAGTAGCATCATCTGGTATTGCATCTCTTTTGCTCCCAAATGGTCGTACAACATATTCAAGATTCAAAATCCCACTTGCTATTGATGAGTCATCAACATGTGCCATTAAGAAAAATACTCATCTTTCCAGTCTTCTTTAAAAAAACCTCTCTTATAGTTTGGGATGAGGCACCAATGATTAATAGATTTTGCTTTGAAGCTCTTAATCGTTCAATGCAAGATGTTATTCTGAAAGGAGACAATTGTGACAAAGATCTCCCATTTGGTGGAAAAACAATATTACTTGGTGGTGATTTTCGTCAAATATTACCAGTTATTTCCGGCAGAACAAAAGAGCAAATAATCAATGCTTCTTTGGCCAGCTCAACTTTGTGGTCTAGATTTACTATATTGACCCTTACTGAAAACATGTGTCTCTCTACAAATGGCCTAACTTTTCAAGAAAAGGCTGATATTAGTGACTTCTCCAAATAGATTTTAAACGTTGGAAATGGTGAAATGCCTGATTTGCCTTCGCTCAATGAATCCGATGATTATGTCGTCGTTATTCCCTCAGATCTTCTGCTTCAACCTTCATGTGATCCAATTTCAGCAATTGTCTCAACAATTTATCCAAATATTTCTGAAACTCAACTCGACCCCTGTTATTTTAGAGAGAGAGCTATTGTGACAACAAAAAACACAACTGTTGCTGAAATCAATGATTTTGTGCTTCACAACACACCTGGAGAAAGGCATGTATATCTTAGCATTGATTCTATTTGCACATCATCAACAGAAAATGACAGTGCGAACTCATTATATCCGATAGAATACATTAACCAGCTTGAATTCAATGGTGTCCCATCTCACACACTTGCTCTCAAAATTGGAACACCGGTTATGTTAGTTAGAAATATTATCCCATCCATTGGTCTATGCAATGGGACTAGACTTATAATTACACAGCTTTCATCAAAGGTCATTCAAGCACAAATAATAACTGGATCGAACATTGGCAGCAAAGTTTTCATACCAAGAATTATCTTCCCAGACAATGAAATTAGATGTCCCTTTACAATTAAAAGACGTCAGTTTCCAACAATAAATAAAAGTCAGGGCCAATCTTTGAAAATTGTTGGTGTTTTCCTTAAAGAACAAGTTTTTACCCACGGACAGCTTTATGTCGCTATCTCAAGAGTTACTTCAAGAAAAGGATTAAAGATTATTTCATGTGGCAATGAAGGGCGTCTTTCTGCTTATGCAAAAATATTGTCTACAAGGACATTATCAGCGCCATTCTTAAAGGTATGTCACTTTTTCCTTCATAGTATTTTTCTTTAGACTGAATGTTTTAAATCTCATTAGTAATTTTTTTCTTCTTTATCTTACAGGGTAACACTGATCAAGCCTATGCTAAAAGAAAAAATATTAAGCCATTTGTTGCTTTTGTTATTGAAAGTCATTATTATCATAGTATTAGGTTCTATACCGTTGCACATCACCTTTATTATTTTGCAATGCCTCCATACAATGTTTTTCCTAATTTCTATGTAAGATATGCTGAATAAAAGTACTGTTTAACAATTATGCTAATTTAACTATTTTCTCGCATAACATTTACACATTTTCATCTCCAATAGATGATTATGTTGGTATTTAAATATTTAATTTACTAATTAAAATAAATAATAAATAATTTACTTTGTCAAAAACACCCAGCGCAACGCGCGGGCATAGTAACTCATGGTGACTATATAAAAATGATTTAGAACAATTTCTCAGCAAGTAATAAAATCCAAAAGATTTGATGACAAAATAAAATATAAAAAGATGAAGGAAATACTCGAAGACACCTTTTGTCGCAACAAAATAGTTTGCTCTTTTGTATATTTTTTAGTTTTGGTCCCTTTCCTTTATATCTCAGCCAAACAATAGAATCATTTTTTTTTGTGAAATTGAGGATTAATTTGATGATAATTGTTTTTTGATATTGTGATAATCATTTAAAAAACAAATTAAAATAAATCATTAACTCATATCTCAACAAACATCAATTAAAGGATTAAATTAGAAATAAGAAACTCAATAACCAAAAATGTAATGGATCATTATTTAAAAATAAGAAATAATGTCCAAAATGCAAAAACAATAAAACAAAAAATGGATTCCCATTGTAATGCATAGAGTAATGGATAAAGGTAAGTAATGCTTTCCCCGAAACCCTTAATTTTTTTCTTAATTAAAAAAAAACTAAAAATCATTAGTGTTTTGATGTGATTCTAATCACGTTTTAATTTTAATAAAACATTGGTGAAACGTCCAATGAACAAGTGAGCGTGTGATGGTTCTCACACATTTGAAATACTGCATGCAGAACTATTTAATTACAAAAATTAAGCATTCATGATGATGTTATGAGTAGCACGTCATCTAGTTTTATTTTCATCAATTTTGCCCCTAATTCTTTTGATTGTTACTTTTTTTAATTAATTTTAAAAACTTTTTTTTCTTAAATTTCATCCTTAAGCATTTCATTTCATTAATTTCTTATCCAGTTTTGGTCATCGTTGTTTTATTGCCATTCCCTTACCCTTTTCATGATTTGTTTTTGTCCTTTAATATTTTATTTCATTAACTTTTTCAATCTAATCTCAATCCTCATTCTTTTTATTTTTTGATTGTTATTTTTTCTTTGTTCTTTTTATTTTGTCGCCAAAACATTTATTTCAATTTTTTTCTTCTAATTTTTGTCCTCATTTTTTTAAATTTATATTTCATTATTCTTTTCTCGATTTAATTTTCTAGTCCCTATTTTCATTCAGTTTTTATGCCAAATCTTGTCCTCATAGTTTTGATTACTATTATTTTTTCTGTTTTATTTTTATTTTCTTATAAATTAAAGTTTTACTTCGTAGTTTTCCAATGTCTTGGTTCTTTTTCTTCGAAGTAAATTTATCGTTATCTAAATATATATTTTTTAAACAAATCCATAAATAGCGTAAAACACCCAATAATGGTGGTATGGATAAAATTCTCAGTAAGAGGAGGATTGTGTCCAGTCTAAATAGATTTTGAGCTCAAATTCGAGGAGCTCAAGATGAAACAACTCTAGTGTCCAAAGCACTTAGCCCAAGACCAAGAACAAGACCAAGCCCAAGCCCAACCAAAAGCCATCAACCCTAGCCTTCCCGAATCACGAACCGAACCAAAATCCCACTAAAAATTGAAAAGACAGAGGAGTGGAGCCCATCACTCCACGTGATGACACGTTACAAGAGCAGTGGTAAGCACCTGCCGTCATGTGTTAGCCCGAAGTAGTGACATGGCAGAATTTGGAATCTCCACTGGCTACAGAAAAACCAACTATTTGATAATTTGAAAAAACCGTTGCATTTCCCTCCACACATTTACTCATTGGCTTATCCCTTCCTACTTCTCTCCCTCCAAAATATCACCACCAAAAAAAAAAAAAAAAAACAGCAACCAAAATCAAGAAATCAACGAAACGAACACTCGCCGAAAAAACCACGTTTCACAGTCCTCACAATACTGTTACAATGGCTGGCAGATTAGCGTTTACTTTGACATCTCCTCGAGTCCTCACTGCTCCGATTCAAAAACCATTCATCTCCTCATCTTCTTCATTACCATCTCCTTCTTGCTCTATCAGTAACAGGGTTCATTTCAATGTAAAACAGTTTTCTCTTCGGCGAAGAATGCTTTTACTGCCTACCAAGGCCACTGCTGATCAAAATGCTGGTTTGTGTCATCACCTCTTTTAACCATTAATGTTGCTTCTTAATATATTTGTTGATCACACTGATTTGCTAGCTTCTTCTATCAGAGATCAATTAATTCCCCATGTTTTTGACTAGTTAAGCCTAGCTTGTATTGGTATAGACCATTATTCTATTTCTTTTTAAGCGCCATAGTTTCATCTCTTAATTACCTGGTGTGAAGTGTATCGAGAAAGATAAAAAATGGGTTCAATTCTTGAAATCCAAGGTCATATGAATCACAAATTTCTGCTGATTTGGTCTTCTTTTGGTAAATGAAATTCAATCCAAACAGAAAGAGCGAGAGCATCTGCTGACTCCAACATTCCTTTTTCAGATCAAGCCCAAGAAGGTGAGATCGTTGATGGTAAAATCTTGCAGTACTGTAGCATAGACAAGAAAGAAAAGAAGTCATTAGGTGAAATGGAGCAAGAGTTTCTACAAGCACTACAAGTGAGTTCCAATAATTGACCAGTGTTTTCGTATCATTACTCTATCCAATGCATAACACTGTATAAAAGCAGAGGTATGATGGAGTACTCCTTTCTTTTTTAAAACCTTTTATAGGCATTTTATTATGAGGGAAAAGCTATAATGTCAAATGAGGAATTTGATAATCTCAAGGAAGAATTGATGTGGGAAGGAAGCAGCGTGGTTATGCTGAGTATGAGCTGTTCTTCACATTGAAGTCTCCCTAGGCTTTTTTGTTTATCCTTTCAATTGGAAAATTTGTCACAGTGTGGTTTTTTCTGTATTTCTATGATGTATCTCAGGCTCTGATGAACAGAAGTTTCTTGAGGCCTCAATAGCTTATGTATCAGGGAATCCAATCCTGAGTGATAAAGAGTTTGATGAGCTGAAAATGAAATTAAAGGTCAGTGCTCGGTTATTTTCATGTCTGTGCGTGGTTTTCAACTTGCAAGAACATAACCCATGCTTTCTTGACATAATTCATATCAGATCAATTTACATTTTTCCTATTACAAAAATGTTTGCGGTATCAGTTGATCCTATATATTATTCCTGCTAGTTCTAACTGTTTCATGCCGCCCCACCAATTCTTTTTAATACCACGTATTATTTACCTTAATTATCATACAGTCTGAAGGCAGCGAAATAGTTGTCGAGGGTCCAAGATGCAGTCTTCGCAGTAGAAAGGTGTGCTCTACAACTATCTCCCTGTACTTCTAGTGCATCTAGTTTTGGGCAATGACCATGCTCTCACAACTTTGAGTTCTGATCAAGTAATCTTTGGATATTTTCGATGAGACATTCAGGACTCAACCTAACAGAAGCTGCTTACTTTCTTCCCACAGGTTTACAGTGACCTGTATGTTGACTATGTGAAGATGTTCCTGCTGAACGTACCAGCAACCGTAATTGCAATAGGCCTGTAAGAAAGACTCTTCAGTACCATAAATCATTTTCCTGACTTGTCCTTCTATTTGTTTGTTTTCTGTAAATGAAGGAGCCTCCTTCCAAATCATGGTCAAAGGTTTTAGTTGATGATTTTTATCCACTTTACCAGAAACCGGGTGGGTGGAGGGGTCTGATTTTCTTTTGGATTGTCTTGACAGGTTTTTCTTCTTGGATGATATCACTGGTTTTGAAATCACTTATCTTCTGGAGGTAAACAGTCACATCCTCTCAAGACTTTATAATTAAAGCACAGATATATACACGTTCATGATATGATTCAAGCCACTTGTGAGACCAGGTTGATTTCAAATCTTTATATATTAGAGAGATATCTAATCCTTATGATAATGTAGAAGAGAAAAAACTATCAATCATTACATGGAGCTTTAATTTATATCTGGTATTTATATGATCTGTAAATTGTTGCGCTGCAGCTCCCAGAGCCATTCAGTTTCCTTTTCACTTGGTTTGCTGCTGTGCCTCTCCTTGTTTGGGCAGCTCTGACACTAACAAATGCAATAGTGAAGGACTTTTTGATCTTGAAGGTATAGTTTGATTTCACGACTCTTTTGCAAAACTCTAACGAGAAGCCGCATAATGTCAACATTGCAAAATTACCGATGGATAATGTCGTTTTTATAGGGCCCCTGCCCCAACTGTGGCACGGAGAACGGCTCCTTCTTTGGAACCATATTGTCCATTTCAAGCGGCGGAACCAACAACACCCTTAAATGCTCGAAGTAAGTTTAATGCTATTTGCTGACCACCATGCTCAATGGAACTTGTGTTTTTTGATTCATGACATTGCTGCAATATTCTGCTTCAGCTGTTCAACTGAACTAGTGTACAATTCAAAAACACGGTTGATTACACTGCCAGAAGGAAGCGAAGCTTGATATGGGTAAGCACGCCTTTTCTATCATACACTGCTTAAACTCTAAAGTGTCACATGCGTGGTAATTTTGAGATAAATAATCAGTGCTCGAAATCTGATTTCATTCTTCATCATTGAAGGGATAATATCCCGTGGATAGTCATAATAGTCTGGCTATTGAATGAAGGAGCAGTCCATTTAAGGGATATACAGTACAAGTGTTGCTAACTCGTACGTTTAGAAGCAAAATGCACGCCTTCTGCAGAAATCTGGCGAAGATTTGTGGAATAGAGAATTTTCAGATATTGTGTACACAGGATTGTATCTTGATCACTGTGTTAATATTGTATATACAAGTATAAATCTTCCCACCCCAGGGTTTTTATTTAGGAGCTGAGAGCAGCGTGTTGCCATGAAGTTTTATAATCCTCTAGTTAGAATGATGAATGGTTACCTTGATGTTATCAGTGGCAAAAGTAGCACCACGGTTGCTTGCTTGGTTGGGTTTCCTGGGGGCTGCTAACAAGAAATACTTGTCCTCAACGAATGTGGTGTGATGGTAAAAAATTTGAAATCTGTATAACTCGCCTCGAATTAGAATCAAGACATGCACTTCTTATAAGAATATGAAATTACCAGAGTTTTAATCAAAAATAGAAGAAATAACCATGATTTTGTTTACTATCAGGAGTAGGACAGATACGTGCTCTGTTATATTGACAGAAGATAGATTCCCATTCTCCATCAAGATTCTACTGCCCGCCACATTACTTGAATAATTTATTATTCTCTCAGCTCGTAAGACTTCAATTTATTTCAAGTCAAATGACAACCTCCTAAAAATTCTAGTTATGGAAGTACAATTAAAATATTCATTGGAACCTCAACAACTCTAAGCAAGAGTATAATTTAACGAATATCAACTTTGGAAGGATCTACACGAAGCTAACTCGTAGTTTTCCACAACAAAATCAGCCATGTCTATCCTGACTTGGAGAGATACTAAACCCCGCCACCTATGATCTGGACCATCCATAATGTGATAACAGTATCATTCTTCCAGAAATTCATCGCATAATTCCCACGACAAATTTCAAACACAAGCACCTCAAAAACTTCTCACACAATACAATCAACGTTCCATTCCTCAGAAGCCTTCTCCCTTACATGATGGCAACATCCAAGTAATCTCCAATCTACAACGTGGGAATGATAACAATGAGAGAACCCATATACAGCATTTGGATGCTGCTGCAAACTAGAGCAATTTAGTTTTACCTGGAAGTTGAGTTCAGCCAACGCTTTGTGATCATCTGGTCTTCTCCCACTTGAATGTGTCATGCCCACCTTATAAATGAAAACTAAAGTCAATGAGATGGCCAACTTTCGACAAACAATTGGGGTTTTATGCATGTGTGCTTAAAGTGACTTTTGTTTTATGTTATTTGGTTCTATTGGCTCATGGAAGTGTATCTCCAGAGATCTGACAGGTGGAAACATGGCATAGGCTATTTCAGGGAACTAGAAACAGCATCAATTAGAAAAGTAGCACATACCACTCTAAGCACAAAACGACCATGTTTATCAGGATAGACAAAAGCAAATGATAGTTTTGCATTTCTTCTCCTTGCCTCCGGAGCCACCTCTTTGACCTGAAAAAGAAAACTAGAATTAACTACACTTTAAATGAAATTAACTTCCGAAACCACAGATGGGACTGTTTTGTCCTTTGTTTTATAAAGTGGGCGAAGAGGATTGATAAGAAGCAATATACAAGATCAGTTAGCTCGTGAAGTGTTGCATCTTTCCACGTATAAATTTGAACCTCATCTTTTGGCTCCTTGCCTCTCACAGCGAAGTCTTCTGGCTTATGATGACTTTCAATCTGCAGAAAATTAGAAAGAAGATAAAAAACAGCATGAATTTATCAATTTAGTAAGCAATACCATTACGGATTGATGCTTATTCAAACAGTCAAATTATAATTTAATGATATAAAGTTCTCCACACATAGTTATTGTTGATCACTCTCCCTAATGCTGAGCTAAGAAAGGGAGATTGCTCACAGTAGTTCTAAGAGTGAATTGCAAAATGATCCTTGAATAGATTAAGGGAAAGAAGAAGAAAAGACAAAAGGAGGGAAAACCCATTAAATAAGCATACTTCCTGCTAAAAATAATAGTAACACCACTTCCTTTGCGCACAACAATATCACCCAAGACTATATTCATTGCCGGTTCAAAGTAATGATATTCTCTGAATTGCCTGAATCTTCTCTACTTCTACCACTTTAGGAGCCTTTTTTTTGGAAGGGAAAGTTACCATCACCACTATCTAACGTCCCAATTCTTTTAAAATTCACGAAAAAATATCTCATGAACCGATTCCAAGGAGCTTAAAATTTTAGTTTTCCTAAGGAAATGAGAATATTCACAACATTTTAAATCAATTCCTGGAATCCTTTCAAGAATCCATTGCTCCCCTACCTTAGTGCCTGCACAGTTTGCATCATTCCAATTTTTATTATACTAATCCATGAGCAAATGTCTTTAACGCGAAAAAAAGGCATATCTTGAAGCCATTGACAACAAAAAGGTATAATTAAAAAAAAAGGGCACTTTGGTTCCAGACCCAGTACAGAAAACACGCGCGCGCACAACTCTCTTAGCATGATAAAACACTAAAAATCAAAGTCGAAATCTTTATTAAAGAAGAAAGTGCAAATACCTTAGTGAACACTCGAAGCAGTAGAGGGCAAGTCTACATTTTCAAAAAATCAAACATAAATATCAGTCACAACTTCAATAATAAATACTCTATTAAGGGCGAATACAAACTTCACCATATGACCTTTTCACGATCGATGGGTTCGAGGCGGAGACGAGGAGGAGGAGGAGGAGGCGGAGGGTGGGCCCGAATTGGAGGAGGAAAAGGTCTGTTATGGAACGCTCCACCACTCATCTCGCCGTATCGGTCTCTGCTGCTCTTCTTCTCCATTTAAACTCTCTTTTACTATCTTCCTTTTCACTTTGACGAGGTAAGAGAAGGCGTCTGTCCTGTAACTATGGTTTAATTGGTTGATATGATTTGGTTGTTTTTGAAAATATCCTTTACTTAAAAATAAAAATAAAAATATTTCAAAAATTACCGCACATCTCTATATTATCGTATCTTTCATACCTCTCTTCTATAGTGGCCCACATTTTGTTTATGGGCCATTGAATTTATCGTAAGCTTAAGCCCATTTCTGTAACGGTATTTCAAGAAGTTAATTAATGGTGCCAAAGTGTGTTGATAATGATCGAAATTTAAAATTAATATATATATATATATAGGTGAGAAATATTTTTTATATATATAAGAGGACACCTCGAGTCCATTGCTTTGCAGCTGTGGCGGTCGGTTTTAGATACTGTTTGGCGCTATTTTCTTATGGGTCAAACAGTAATTTTATATTTATTTAATACAAAGAATAATTAAACTTGCAGATAATTACTCAATATGCTTAGCACAGTTCTCTCTCTTTTTTTTACGCACAGCAGACCAATACCTCAGACTTGTCGGCACGGTTTTGTAATTCTTGTATGGTAGAGATTTGTTTTTTGGTTTATAAATAAATTAAAATTATATATATATATATATATATATATATATCATGTCTGCCCCCACCCCCCACCTTATATATTGTATTTTTACAAAATCAAGGGGATATTTTTAATTGTAAAGCACAAAATAAAATTAACTGAGAATTGCACTCCAATATATATAAATTATCAATGCTAATACACCATTAAATAAGGTTTACCACTTTACCTACTAAACGAGTGAGTTGAATTATGATATCAAGATAAACCTATAGAATATAAATTATAAAACTAACATTTCAAACAATCTAATGTTGAAAAATAAAATAAAAAATAATTAGAAAAGAAACCCTGAAAAAATAAACCCAGTCAATCCAAATACACTCACGGCCTAAGCCATAATAAATAATTTATAAAAGACAAATAAAGAAATTACAAAGCATCATCTTCAACCTAAAATGCTAAATCCTAGAAAAAAGATAAATTCTTGAGGTTACTAAATACCCCAATAAAAAATATTATGAAATACAATTCTAAAAACAATTTTATATCGAAACGATGAGACTAAAAAAAAATAATAAAATACAAAGATTGAATCGTTAAAGAATAAATTTATAAAAAATATCATTCTAATAAATATTTTTTTGTGAATATAACATATTATTTAGAGTTTTTTAATAATAATAATAAAAATAGTCAACAACATAAATACCATCAAGGGGGGAAAATAGAGGAAAAGAAATTAAAAGATAAAAAGAAGATCCCATTCATTGTACGGCTTGATAGATAGCAACCCCAGCTGCAATGAGAATAAAACCTGCCTGCACGTCAACAACCAAATAGAACTGAAATGAAGATTTATTTTCTACGTATTAAACCAATTTTTGACTTGAGAGCCACCATCTTCGTGCCGTCACGAAACCAAAATTTTGGGGCAGATGGTATGGAACAGGGACATTATATAAGGATGTCAAGTATACTAAACATGGAGCATCGATCGAAGGAGAGGTTAGCAATATATAGTCAACGTACAGAAAAACCATGGCTTCCTCTCTTCATTCATGGAGCTCTGGCTTCCTCCTCCTGATAGTGTCGACATCGGCAATGCTCATCGGAATGGCTGCAGGTTATACCAGACCACCCGCATCAACAGCGTTCAGGCCGAGCCTATGGTCGCGAGCCCATGCCACCTTTTATGGCGATGAGACCGCTAGAGAGACCATGGGTATGTTAATTACCCTTGTTTTGTTTTCTATATTTCTATAACAAAATGTTCAATTTACACACGATCAATATAATTCATATTTTGTCTTCTTCTTTTCCTGGGGTTGGCTAATTCAGGAGGGGCTTGCGGGTATGGGAATTTATTCCAAACTGGATACGGAACCAATACAGTTGCACTGAGCACAACATTATTCAACAAGGGCTATGCCTGTGGGACTTGTTACCAGATAAAATGCACGAATGCTCCTGCATGCTATGGGGTCATTGCAACAGTTACTGCTACGAACATCTGCCCTCCGAATTGGTCCAAGGATTCTAACAAGGGCGGATGGTGCAACCCTCCTCGAGTTCACTTCGACATGTCCAAGCCTGCGTTCATGAAGATTGCTCAATGGAAGGCTGGGATAGTCCCAGTCATGTACCGAAGGTATGCCAATATCTTAGTTTCTTAATGCTTTTTACAAGTCAACTCTATGTGGGCCAAACGTTTTTGAGCAAGCTGCTCGATGCTGCTAATTAACACTTAATTCCTATATATATACGAGTAGTCCTGGATGAATTCTTTCCTTCCATCGTGAACTCTCTTTAACTGGACTAGGAAAGTGAATTTGGTTTATGCAAGCTAGCCTGATCGAGGGAATACAATTTGTCAACTCTGGTTCGACCAGAGCTCTAATTATCCTGCATATCTTGCAGAGTACCGTGTGTAAGAATTGGCGGGCTTCGATTCAGATTCCAAGGGAATGGGTACTGGTTGCTGGTGTATGTGACGAATGTTGGAGGAGGTGGTGACATTGCCAGCATGTGGGTGAAGGGAAGCAAAACAGGATGGATTAGCATGAGCCATAACTGGGGAGCTTCGTACCAGGCATTTGCGAGCCTTGGAGGCCAAGCTCTCTCTTTCAAGATCACTTCTTACACAACCAAGCAGACTGTTATTGCATTGAATGTTTCTCCTTCAAACTGGGCTTTAGGGATGACTTATAAATCATCTGTGAACTTCCGTTAGTGATGCCAAGATCACTTCGCACATTATCCTTTTTTTCCTTTTCTCCCACATCTTTTCTATCAGGTCTCTTGAGGCCCTTTGTTTTCCATCTTGTTTTTCTTCCCCGCACCACCACCAAAAAAAAAAAATTCTCTGCGTTGTATGCGAACACTGTTTACCAAGAATGGAATTTAACGTGCTGTAGTGAGATCTAGTAGAAGATGTTCAGATTATTTTATACTTCTTCCTCAATGCTATCACTATATTATTAATACTAATTTTCCTTTCTTGACTTTTGTTCTTGTTCTGCTTCTGCCATTCGAACTTCGATTATATAAAAATTCAAATCCATAATGTAATGATTGTTTGGTGCGTTAATTACATAGGTAACTTTCCATTTTGTGCCTCATTGCTTTCTCGAGAATTATTATTATTATTATAAACGAAAAAAATAGTTTTGGATTAATTATTTGAAAGACCATCAAAGCTTAATATTATGATTTTTTTTTTTGTAAAAATAAAGATATATAATTGAATTCTATAAAATTAAAGAAATAAAGTAAACCTCTTTAACCATCAAACCAACCTTTCGAATTTATGTTTTAGCTGTTAATAGCGAAATACTCAAAGCGAGATATATGATATTGCGTTTTAAAAATATTTTAATATTTTTATTTAAATTATTTTTTAGTATTTTAGATCATTTTAATGAATTAATATCAAAAATATTTAAAAAAAAATTATTTTAACATATTTTTAAACAGAAAATATTTTAAAAAACAACCAATATCACACTTACAATATTAAGAAAATAACTTAAGAGATTTGCCAGAAACAAATTGTTCTTAACTTTAGATGTGCAAAACCAGTGTTTTTTTTTGTTGCCTGGAACTGATGAAACTTTAATTTTAATTCATTGGCCGTCCACCACCTGACTTTTTGACCCAGCAACAGGAGGAGAAAACAATTGGATCGCCAAGACCAGCGATGAGACCCACAGAGTTGTTGAAGTGGGAGACATGTCATCGACACCATTAGAGTATTGAGCTCGAAGAGGGTCTCACCTCCATTTCTTCTCCTGAGCACGCCTTTCCCCTTTTCTAATCCTTCTGCCACCAAGTCTCATCATTAGTCCACGCTCCAAATCATTTCTCCCTAGCCTTCTCTCACCCGATCCTTAACCCACTTTACCTCTTTATCGTTTGTTGTAAATTTCATGTCATCGCTCGTAATAGATACAGAATCATATAAATTATATTATAAGGTCTCATAGACAAATTTAAATATTTAGGTGACATGGTTTTTTAATATAGTATTAGAGTCTTGTTGACTCAACGATCATGAGTTTGAATGTCACCACCTCCATATTAGAGTATAATATAATCATATTCTGGAGCCTCACTTATATGCTTAAGGTTTTGGGTGAGATGGTTCTTTAACATGGTATCAAAACCTTGTTGACCCAGCGGTCACGAGTTAATGTGTTAGAGTATAATACAAGTTTTAAAAAAATCAAGCACAAGGTAACGTGAGTCTGCGCAAGTTTCAAGCCCAAAGAGTTTTCACTTGAGGGGGTATGTTAGAGTATAATATAATCATATTCTGGAGTCTCACCTACATGTTTAAGTTTTTAAGTGAGATGGTTCCTTAACACTCCATTCTATTTGATAAAAATTAAGCACAAAATGATATGAGTCTGTGCAAGTTTCAAGTCTAAAACAAGATTAAATTTTTAGATAAAATGGTTGTTTTGGCACCAAAATGCATGGTTACATAGCATCAATATATATTTTATTTGAGCCGCATCTGACTTTCTAATCTAAGCTACGTAAAAACGATGGACAGACTCACTTATGTCGTACAATTTTGCTGTTATATTAGATTTAGTTTGATGTGCAAGAATGGCAGGAGAATATCCTTATTATATGTTAAAAAGTAAATAACTAAAGAGGAAACTTTACCATTTGAAAAACATATTTTATTTGTCTAGATAAATAAATAAAATCTTAATTGTATTAGGTTAAGTTAAAAAGTAAATAACTAAAGAGGAAACTTTATCATTTGAAAAACATATTTTATTTGTCTAGATAAATAAATAAAATCTTAATTGTATTAGTTTATTCGAAATCGAGACTGACGTGTAAATCACAAATTTTCCCTACCTCCAAAATCCCAATGGAATCCAATATGGTGTAATTACTAGTAAAATCACTTGATTGCCTCTGTCCGGTTTTGCTTCCAATCTGAACATTCCCATCCATCCTAGAATCCTGTAACGTAGCAAGTAGAAGAAATCTATGATGGCAATCACGTTTCACTCTAACAGTGACATTTTCTGTTAACCAAGCATATGCTAGCAATCTTTTGCATGAACCACTGACAATCTTTTGCATCAAAACTGTCAAGGCCACCTAACGTATATGATCTCTCCAAGTCTCTACTATAAAGAAAGCGAAAAACAGCTCCTCCTTTCTTTTCCTTTTCACTTTCTTTGTTCTTTAATCTTCCAAAAGTCCCTCTCATCATGAGTTTTCCTAAACAGTTGAAGCTTTCCTCTTCGCAACCTCCCTCTCTTACATCCACAGGTAAAGAAAGTAGCTGATCAAGAAACTGAGCCTTTTCTGTTCTTTTCTTTTGATGTGCGCGTAACAGCCAGGAAAATTGCAAGAAAAAAACTATATTCGATAATCTAGCTCATAATCCTGGAATGGGTTCTCTCTTCTCCCTCACTTTGGTAGTTCTTCTTTCACTGGCTTTCGTGAGAGTTGAAACTCAAGGGATCAGATCAGCTCGTCTTCTTGACCTTCTCATAAGAGACTACACACTCAAGTCAAGTGGCATACACTTCAAGACAGGTAAGGTGCACACAGTAGATCTGCCAGCAAACTTCTCCGGGATCGAAGTCGATACAGTGAGGTTTCGATGCGGCAGTCTAAGAAGATATGGTGCTCAAGTCAAGGAATTTCATCTGGGTATCGGTGTAACTGTGCAGCCATGTGTTGAGAGGCTGCTGGTGATCAGACAAAACTTGGATCTTAACTGGTCCTCTATATATTATGCTAACTATGATTTATCAGGGTATCAGATCGTGTCACCTATTTTAGGCCTTTTAGCTTACAATTTCGGCAGCGATGTGAATGTTAGCAACTCTTTTGAGATCGGAATTCATGCAGGAGGAAAACCAATTACTATAGACTTCATCAATGTATCAACTACTGCCAACGTATCAGGAATCAGGCCATTGTGTGCTATTTTTGAAAATGATGGTAAGGTCACATTAAAAAACCCCACCTCGCCATTTGTTTGTGTGGCTACAAGGCATGGGCATTATGGTTTGGTGATCAAGTCACCACCAGCACCACCACCGTCAATGCAGGTGGTGAAAAAGAAGATCAGCCTGTGGAAAGTAGTGGTTGGGAGCTCAGTTGGGACTGCAATCGGTGTGATTTTATTGGGGTTTCTTTTGGTGGCAATGTTTGTCAAGGTAAAGAAGAAAGCAAGAATGGAAGAGATGGAGAGAAGGGCTTATGAAGAGGAAGCTCTTCAAGTATCAATGGTTGGTCATGTCAGGGCTCCTACAGCAACTGTTACTCGGACGGTGCCTATTATTGAGCATGAGTATATACCTTATCCCTCTTAAATTGTTCATTTTCCTTATCATCATTATTCTTTTTTTGTAATGCTAGATGAAAGGACAAGGAATTTGTATTAAGAAGAAAGATAGATCAGCCAAATTCTTTTGAGTTCTTTGTATCGGTACAGAGACAACCCTGTTTCTTGAGTTCTGTTCCATTTTTCATCGTACTTTTTTCCTTCCCTTTCCTTCCTTCTCTTTTGTAATTTGCTGTGATGATTTCTGTTCTTGGACTGCAAACACTGGATGATTCATATTAGGTACTCAGGACGATAATCTTGGTTAATGACAGAATCTCTAGATCAAAAGAAGAACCAATTCAAAACTTCAATCTTAAAATAATATGAAGTTACACTCATCATACATGCAGAATTCATCTCTCGATTCTTTTTCCTGTTGGCTGTCAAGTAATCTCTCACGGTCTAATCAAGAATTCAGCAATGAAACCTATCGTGTCCTCTTCTTCTTTTCCCCTCCTCTTTGGCAGGGTATAGACAAGTAGGAATATAGGATGGTTAAAAAAACAATGCTCCAAAATACTAAAAGCTGCTAGGGTCCAAGTGCATAGAATGCTGTAAAAGGCGTTTGAGAGGAAAAGAAGCAAAACATCGTATGATGCTGTTTTCAAACGATGTCTCCTAATGTCATGTCAGCGTAGGGCATGTACTTTTAGAATGCCCAACAAGAAAAGATTTTTGGAATAATTTGTGATCTGGGGCAAAGTCAAACCAAGAGGGCATGGACTCTACCGCTAAAGGTGCGAGGAAGCTTTGCTTTGAAGTGGTTTTATTTTGATTAGCCTTGTGAGTTAAGCTTAGGCGTGCCTAGAAACTTGCTAGGCCAATGACAATAAAAGGTGCAAATTAGCTAAGATGAAAACAAATTAAGAAATGAAAGAGTTCATTAGCTGTGCTGTACCGATGATCCATATATATAGCAATTAGATGGGGTTTGAGTTTAAGACATATAATAGACTTTGCTACAAGTTTCAAATACAGAATTGTAACAAAAAATTGCAATGATGAAGATATTCTAGCATGATCTTAGTAGTCAACATCTGCGTTGACTGAGACATTCAAAACTTGGTCGGAATGCAAGGAAAGTTCTCAGCGTTGTTAATCCATAGACAAGGTGCTGTGCTGAGAGTGATGAAAAGTTCCTTAAGAAGAAGCAACATTTAGGAATATGGTTTTCGAATATAATAAAACTTTGCAACCATGAGTGTCACTGCTCAGTATTATCAACAACTTGCTTCTTAATTAGTGACTATTTAGGAATATAGTTTTTTTAAAATATTTTTAATTTATAAATACATTAAAATAATATTTTTTTTAAATCATTTTAATTAATTGTGTAAGAAATAAGACAGGGCTCAAGAGACGCGCCATATCCAATGGTCGACTTGCGATCATTAGGGTTGTCTGCCTTTGTTTTAGTGTAAGCCATAATCAAGAGTGCCCTTTAAATATTGAGGAGCATGCTTTGCAGCAGCAACAAGATGGTCAGACACCATATGCCATGACTGATCGAGTTAAATTGCAAAATTAATGTTAGTGAGATTAGTCGAGTTAAAATACATAATTAATATCTGTAAAATTAATCGAGAAATACATGCAAGAATGTTGAAAAAAAAAAGTGCAAAATTGAGGGCAACAATGACGCTGATCAGTTGTCAAGGGGATCAAAATCAAATTCTTACATTTTGTTGCCTGCAGCACAAGGTGTAGAACTGGCTTTGCACCTGCCATATAGAATAGGACGTCTCTGATATATTTTTCCTGGTGAAGATGAAGGCCGTGGCTACTGCATGAAGACTAACAAGTTCTTTTTGGGATTATGATTCATGTTGTTTTTAAAAGTTATTTTTATTTAAAAAAAACTTCAAAATTGATGTTTTTTATTTTTAAAAAATTATTTTTGATATCTGAACATTTAAATGATCTAAAAATACTAAAATAATTTAATTTAAAATAAAAAATAAATCCTTCTATAATACACCAACAAACTCATCAAGTATAAGAGCCAACTATGAACAAAGTAAATAAAGATGCATGCTTCATCTCTAAGCCAATACCCTTTTCAAACCAACATCAACATCATACTTTAAGTCATTCAATATTGAAATAAATAAACACACAATATTTAAATGAGATATTTTATATTAAAAGGTTATCAATTCTGTTTTGTTTAATATTTTTTTTATTGGAATGATAAATCTTAATTCTATAACAATCTAAAGTTTTGCTCCAAAATCTTTGTACTATATTTGTGTGTAATTTAAAGTATTGATTCAGCATATATGATTCTAATTCTAATACAAAGATAAGATAACTTCAAATTTTACAATATAAAGACAATGTCAAGCATTTAAATATAATTTCAAAATTTAAAATATTTTTAAATAATCAAGAATTAAGACTAAAGAGAATTTAAAGTAATTAAACACAAATAAAACGTTAAGATATTGAGAAAAATAAAAGGTTTCAGTATAAAAAAACATTAAATATAAATCAAACATCATAATCAATATTCATCATTAATATAGAAATGCATATCTTGATCTTGTAGTCGTATGTAAATAACACCATCAACTAGACATTTTAATAAATCATCATTTCCACCAAGCTTATATTTTATTAAAGTGGATCTCTTCATTCTCCAAAATTAAAATAGACAGATGTGACTATGATAATTCTATAATTTTTCTTTTTAAATTATATTAATTAAGTCCATAAGAATAAATAAATAAATAAAACTTTGATGCTCTTTGCAATCAATATCAAATGTCATGAAGTAATTTTTTAAAAAAATTATTTATCTTATATTTAGTTTTTTTATATTAATGTTGATATATATTAAAAATCTCGATCAATTTTATTAAACATGCAATATAAATTTTTAATTTATAATAATAATTTTCTTGCTATGAGAAAAGGCATTGATATTAATTAGGTATTTTTTTCATGAAAAAAAATCCGACAGTGTAGTAGTTGCTTTCTAATTTGGACTCCCCTATTTATAATTACCATCTTTATCACTGCATGACCATCATGTCAGCCCATATTCTTTATTTGGACCATTTTGACTGGGCCTTGGCTAATGTGATGGCCCAGTTAGCTCCTCCCAATTAATAATAGAGCTTAAGGAAAGAGACAATCTCCTGCTGTCCAAGTTACCAAAATAAATCCTCCTTAATCCTTATCCTTCACTGACACCAACACGGAACCATATTCAAAATTCAAAACAGAAAAATACATGGATCCAACGGTCCAATTTCACTTACTCCAAAGCCTCTGTATAACTTACCACACGTAAACAAACACTCATTCGCGCAAAAAAAAAACCAACCAGCACTGCACTTTTACTCTCTTTCTATTATTTCCCGGGAAAATTAACTTCCTTCAACACGTCATCATCATCTTCTCCAAACCCCCCCCCCCCCTGGATAAATCTTAGGGTTTCTTCTCAATGGCCGATCCCATGATTTCACAATCAACCCAATCACAGCTCAACATTGCAGCCTCCACGACGCCACGTCATCAGCATCATCTATATATTGAAAACCTTACTCCGTCACCGTCATCATCAAAACAAATCAATCGTCTCATTAATTCTAATCATTATATTTCCCCTTCGAGACCAATTTACTCCGATAGGTTTATTCCCTGCAGATCCAGCTCAAATTTCTCTCTTTTCAACATCTCTTTGCCGTCCTCAGCGACGTCGGAGATTTCGCCGGGAGGTGGAGGGAAGGAGGATAGTCCTGGTGCGTATGCGGCGTTGCTTCGTAATGCCCTTTTTGGGCCCCAGACTCCGGATAAGAAAGACTGGGGGGCCGGGGCGGCTGGACGGAATATTTTCCGGTACAAGATGGAGACAAGGCAGTCACTGCACTCGCTTTCCCCTTTCGGTTTTGATGATATGGGTGATCCTGGTGTTAGTAATGTTGCCATTAAGACTCCTAGGAAGGTTTCTAGATCACCTTATAAGGTCGGTGTTTAAGTGAATTGGTGCGACATTTTGACTTTCATGAGATCCGATGAATATGGGTTTTATTGTGATTGTTTTATTGAATGATCTTGTTTTTTTTTTTTGTAATTTTTATAGGTATTAGATGCCCCTGCATTGCAAGATGATTTTTATTTGAATCTTGTGGATTGGTCGTCACATAATGTGTTGGCAGTGGGGTTAGGGACTTGTGTGTATTTATGGAATGCTTGTAGTAGCAAGGTGAGTGTCGTGGCTTTTAAAGTTTGGTGCTTTTTTTTTTTCGTTTTTAGCTGAAGGGTTTTTATTTTTTACTCTGACGTTAGTTGTGGTGTAATGTAGGTGACAAAGTTGTGTGATTTGGGGAATGATGATGGTGTATGTTCAGTAGGATGGGCTCGCCGTGGTATGCATCTTGCTATTGGCACTAGCAATGGAAAAGTTCAGGTTAGTTTAGGTTTGCATTTGTTTTGAACTTCTGATATTGTGTTTGCTGTGTTGATTTCAGTATAGTTTATCGATATAGAAACACTTCAGGATCATAAAACTGAATGAAAACAATGTCGAGTTTATAGAGAGAAATAAAAATACTAAATTTGACGTTTCAAAAGAATGCAGTGTTCAAGGATTATTGAGCTAGCAAGTTTAAGCCAGAGGTAAATAATTAGTCAGAGATGTGGGTGTTGATCATGTCAGGGTTGACAAATTTCAACTTGGTTGGTGGCTAGGAGAAACTGTCCATCTCACCAGAGTTGATTCACCCAAATTTGAAGGTTTTTATTCACATTGTTTAATTGCCACAAACTAGCAAAAACTGTAAGGGGTTCCTGAAAAAGGGTTTTAGAGAATATATGGTTTATTGGAAGGATGAGGTGCTATATACCCCATACATCATACTCTTGGCTGTACTTGAACCTAGTCATGCAAAGTCTCTTACAAGTTCAAAAATTTTTAGGGCATAGGATTATTAGTATGCAAAGGTCTAAGGAATCATCACCAGAATAGTTTGGAAATATATCAAGAAACCAAATATTTACATCTGTTCATGATTGCAGGATTCACCAGATTTTTTTCTATAGACAACATTAAGGATAAATAATGATTTTCAAAACCCAGACGATTGCTACCTACCTTTTTTCTGACATGCGTGATGTGGGTTCTAATACATACCTTAAGCAAGATATTTTCATCTGACATTTATTCACCATTTAACATGTTCAAAATAAGCTCTCATTTCAATATTTTCCCATTATTTTTTTTTGGAAGGTGAAATGCATGGTTCTATATTATTAGTGTTTCTGGTTTCTCAGCAGCTCCAAGGACAGGTGGTATTTATACAGCTGTTTGTCATGGGCAGTTCCTCCCTTGTGTTCACATTAGATTTTAGTATATTGCTTGATCAACCTAGCATTATTTTGCTGATATTCTCATCAACTTATATGTAGATTTGGGATGCTTCCCGCTGTAAAAGGATCAGAACGATGGAGGGTCATCGATTACGTATCGGGGCCTTGGCCTGGAGTTCATCTATGCTGTCTTCTGGTAGCCGGGATAAGAGCATTCTTCAACGAGATATACGAGCACATGAAGACTTTGTTAGTAAACTCTCTGGACACAAGTCAGAGGTTGGCTCCCCTACATTTTGTTCACATTGATTGAACTTTTTGGTCAACCATTTATGCTGTTTACTTTGGACTTAAGTTATCATTCTGCTTTTGCATGCTTCTCACTTCTCAATTCTGTAAATGCTAGTATTGGGCATTTCTCATTACATATTATAAGCTATCCATATTTTTTTTTGTTCTGTTCATTGCTTTTGTGTTACTCAGCCTAATAATCAAGTGGTTGTGATTTAGGTTTGTGGACTGAAGTGGTCTTATGATAACCGTGAGTTGGCATCAGGTGGAAATGATAATCGAGTGAGTAATTTTATTTTCTACAAAATATCGCTATGATTGCTGGGCATGAGTTCATGGTTTCCTGCATAGAAAGCTAATTTCCTGTCGTCTATATGCAGCTCTTTGTTTGGAATCAACATTCAACCCAGCCTGTGCTAAAATACTGTGATCATACAGCGGCTGTAAAAGCAATTGCTTGGTCACCCCATCTTCATGGACTTCTTGCATCTGGGGGTGGGACTGCTGACCGCTGTATACGATTCTGGAATACAACCACTGACTCACATCTCAGCTGCATGGACACTGGCAGTCAGGTAAATATCTGTTTGCAAATCACTTTTATTGTGCTTCTTTATAGATATCATGAAATGTCAGGAGTTAGAAAAACCCTTGTCGGCAACTCATATCTGTTTTTTTTCCCTTTTTGGTAAAAGTAAATACAAAATTGTTGAATGATTGATGGAACATATGGTTACACCATTTCGAACTTAAAAATTGTGGGCCTTCCTGGAAGCTCAAGAAAAGGAATCCACGAAAAACTATCTTTACTCAATCTAACATGCCAACCATATTATTGTACAAGCTATCTCGAAAGGGACCCAAAAGATAAACCATAGGTTATGAAACCTCTGTGTGCTGTCCATACCATAAGATGGCAAAGAGCCAGTACACATACTTCTACATGCATGTAGTCTTGGATTATTTTACTCAACCCCCCCCCCCCCCCCCCAAAAAAAAAAAAAATACACACACACACACACTCATATACCCACTTCACTTTTCACCCATTTCAGGTGTGCAATCTTGTGTGGTCTAAGAATGTCAATGAACTTGTCAGCACTCATGGATACTCCCAAAACCAAATAATATTGTGGAGATATCCCACCATGTCAAAGGTACTGAAGTCAGTGTATTTATGATAATGTTATGATCTCTCAATCACTCATTGTATTAAGATTTGTTCCTCCTTTGCAGCTGGCAACTCTGACAGGTCATACACACAGAGTTCTTTATCTTGCCATGTCACCAGATGGGCAGGTAGTTGATCCTCCACTCTTCATGACTGTACTTTCTCTTCTTACATAAATTTAGCTGTTATGCCAACCATTTCTCTTCATTAATGTGCCTTTTCCTGGTTGTAATAACTGCAATCTGTTTCAGACAATTGTCACCGGAGCTGGAGATGAAACGCTGCGGTTTTGGAGTGTGTTTCCTTCCCCAAAATCTCAAGTAATTGTTTCTTTGAATGATGAAAATAATTAATTAAGTTCATGCTAATATTTATATGCTCCATACTTGATTATTTTTTGGAGAAAAACTCACCAGACACATTTCTTTCTAGTAAATGACAATAACATATCTCTATTGCCCTATCAATAACGCACATTAACAAGATATAAGGATAGGATTGTGTCAAGAGTAGATGTCACATTTTGGTTTTGTAGTGCTTGCCTAGCATAGCAGTACTTACCCAATATAGCAGAAGACTAACTCAATTTATGGGCTGACTGTTATTGCAGAACACTGACAGTGAAATTGGAGCGTCATCTCTCGGTAGAACTACAATTCGGTGACTCAGTTGTTTGTTAGAGTTTATTATCTGAGCAGGCTGTCAGTCTAGAGTTTATTGTTCTGTTTTAACATGGAAGGAAGGTGGTGAATATGCTCATAACCTGGAGATTATGTGTGGGGGCAGTTTGGTTTTTCTCGAACCAATCCAGGCCAATTCATCAGTACGGTTTTCTCAAATCATCCCAGGACCTAGTAAATCGAAAAGTGGGATTAGAGGTGATGAATTTTCTCATGGCTCTCAGGAAATTACTTGTTTCCTTTTTGCCCCACCTTCGATTTACTAATGTATAGCATATACCATCAAGTGCTTCTTGCATTGTGTAACAGACAACAGTAAAGGATGCTGAGGTGTTGGTGTACCATTTATTCATAGTATTTGTAAATAATTATTGCTTGCACATTTTTATATCAATGAATTGTATGAAATATTGCTTTGCTGGATCCGAATTCAGTTGGCTCCCGTAAAGATCATATAAAAAAGAATCTACCAAATCCCAGAACGATCCTCAGTAAGGAGTTTTAGTTTCCTTGTATGACTGCAGGTTGTTTAAATAATATAATAAAACTTTCACGTCATGCGTTAGAACTTTCACGTCATGCATCTTACAACAATGGCAAGTTTATCAACATTGAACATATTTACACGTACAGCACAGCAGTCTTTATCTTGAAAAAGAGATTTTGGGATGCAAGGAACACAAGACAAGTGTTTCAACCCCAAAACTCTTAAAGGTATTTTGGGATGAGGACAAATTCCTAATATTTACATTTCATACTCTACTTATTTTACGTAACATCTAAAACAATCAAAGCGCAGACAGATAGATCCTTACGGCTGTTGAAGGCTCTCTTGGGTGCTTGGATTATTCTTGTTCTCCAAGGGAACCATTTTAGACCATGGGATCAAGCTCATTGGAGGAAAGCAACAGGTACAGTTATCTTGGCATGGCTCAGGCAAGTCCCCGTTGCTTGATTGGTTTGCTAGCTCCTTGCTGTCATGGAACCCACCAGTTTCAGTAGTAGAAGGTGCTGCAGCATCCTTGAGTGGACCCCAGCACTCCACCTTGTTGAATTCTGGAATGTTTGAGTGAAAGTAAACCCAAACTAAAGCCTCCTGTAATTCAGGATAGCTGCTCAAGAAATTCCCATCTCCATGAAAAAAGGCCTTCAATACCTGGCCATCCCGATTTTTGTTTTTCCATGTGCTTTAGGGACTGATTATGATCATCAAAATTGAACAAAAAAGTAACAAACAATTGTTGTACATACCACAGGAAGTTCTCTGCGGAAGATGAAATATCTGAGTCTACAAAACCAATCTAAAAGAAAATGGCCTCCACTTATATGGCAATGAACATGAAGAGACATATCTCCCTTCACTTTCTTCCACTCTGCCACCACTTCATCTCGGTACAGTTTGTTGGACCATCCCTGCAACTGCAAGAACATCCAAATTTATTCAGTTCATCTTTTGATCAAGAAAAGGATCAACAAAATCAAGCATATACCCTGCTTCCACATCTTCTCTAAAATTCAGATTCTGATGGTTTAAACACGAAATAATTCAAAGATTCCAACTCTAAAGGGAAACATGGTAGAATTAGCAGATTGGCGACCTCTTAATTTAAAAAAGAAACATGATATATTTTATTGGTATTGCAAAACAGGATTACCTGAGAATTGTTTATGGTCTGTGAGATGGCTAAAGTAAGTTTAGCCGTAATATCACTGTGCGTTAGAGTATAAGTCCTAGGCAGATTCCCTGGATGCTTCTTCTCATCAACCCCTAAAAACAGCACCTTCAGCTTTGACGCCTCAAAAATAGATGGCCCAAATAACCTCGCCACCTGAAACAATCAAAATGGCACTCAAGTCACAATAAACGAATCAAATAAAGATGAACAAAAATAAAAATAAGCCAAGAGAAGCAGAACTTACAGGACTGATAGATTGGTTCATCCTCTTGAGTTTTTTACTTGAAGGAAAGATGGAGTTGTTTTGATCAAAGAGAGAGTTTCCTGGCTTTGAAGAAAGAAAGGGAGCGACTGCCAAAGATCCCATCTCTAATTTCTCCCTATCCCACTACTCTCGAATCAAGAGCAGTAGCTAGACCTAATAGCCCTAATTATTAGCACGCCAGAAACTTGGAAGTGCAGTTTACTAAAATATTACAAACACCATTAACTAGTAGAGACAGTTTAGGAGGCTTGAGAGTAAAGGGATATTTTTCTCTCTTGCTTTGCTTGCATGCTTTAACTTTTAGAGACTTCAAAGTTTCAAACAGAGAAGCAATGGTTTGGTCCAAAAATACAGGTGAGGAGTTTTGGACAAATATGATTTGTTTTCTGAAAATAGTGACAGCAACATCTTTGGATGAAAGTTTTGTGTAATTTGTTTGGTTGCATAGTATTAATCTAAAAAATATTACAAATCAAGTTGACCCAATTCATTTTTCAATGTCTCATCATCTGATGTCGGTTTATTGACCAGTTTTATCTCTAATCTTGCTGATGTTGTTCATAAATCTGTACAACTTTTTTATGGTTCTAGTAAATTGAGCGTGGAGAATAGGGTTTATATTTTGACTTAGATAATTAGTGCTGACGTATTACTCCATTTTTTCAGAAACATGGAGAATAGAGTTTGTGTTATAAAATGCTAGAATTTTACAAAAAGGGGAGAACAAAATAAAATAAAAAAAGCTTCCTTTTTTGTTCTTTTCCAAAAAATGAACTCATTTTTGGACGAAATTGACCTTGCCTTGTTTTTAATGACAACTATATCCTGAATGCACATACATCTCGCCTCTTTCCTTTGCCCTAATCGTCCCTTTCTTGTTATATTGGCCCTATTTCTCTTGTTAGAGGGTGAAGAGAAGGGATAATAAGACTTGACTTTTCCCTCTTCCTGTCTTTTGTTTTTAAATTTCGTTATCCAACCTTTTGAGTGCTATACGGCCAGCTAGCTTTCAATTATAGGCAGATTACTATTTTAAATGGTCAAAATCATTTATTATATGAATTAATTAGTACACGTGGACAGATAGAGGAAGTCCAGTTTTATACAACAAAATCAGCTAGAATGATTTGTTCGTTTTGTATTTTTAATGACCTCGATGTCGCTAGTGGTTTCAAGGGCTGGCTGATGGTGCAACAATGTCACCGGCTGCTGAATTTATCCGATAAGAAGATGCACTCGATCTAGACAGCAGAACTGCTTCTGCTCCACGATCACTGGGAATCAACACGTGAGAATTGCCCTGTAAAGGAGAAAGCGATCTTCCGTTGAGCCATGACACTTGTCCGTTAGTTTGTTAGTTTTGTATTTAATATCTCCTTTGCTAGTGGTTTTCAGGGCGGGTGATGGTGCAACAATGTCACCGGCTACTTAATTTTTCCCATAAGAAGATCACTCATCTAGGTTCATCTAGACAGCAAATTGCTTTCTAAGGATCATGAACAACAAGTGAGAATTTAACCCGGCCGTGTGGCCAAATGTTTCATTATTTTAGACCCTTTTCCTTCAATTTGATTAGCATGTGTTTTCTCTTGGACCTTGAATATATAGATTATTGATCAGGTTTGTTTGAGTGTGCATGTTCTTACAGATGATGATAAACAAATTAAAAATGGACAATACCATTAAGATGAGAGAAGATATATTTATAAGGATAAAGAATATCATAGAAAACATGTTTAAGAAATTAATTTTCTTTTCTAGTTTTTCATGGGAAAAGAATAGCTAGTAAAGCAGAAGAAAGCGAAAAAAGAAAAAAAGACTTTTTTTTGGTTAATAAACAGGGCCTAAATTAAACTTTCTAACAAGGATGGAAATTCTCATGACTAGCATAGCTCATGATTAAACCTAAATACATATTTTTTTTTTCTATTGCATTTCATTTTTCAACAGTAGGTTGAGTTTCATAATTTATTTTAATTTGTTTTATTTAGAGTTATCATAGTCTAATGATCCAAATCAAGGATTTGAAAGGTTAACCCTAAATTATTATTTTTCTTGGTTTATATTACTTTTTTGTGTTTTTAAATCATTTTGATGTGTTCATGTCAAAAAATAATTCTTAATAAATAAATATTTTTTTAATATATTACAAATTAAAAATCACTTTGAAAAACCATAACTCAAACACCTCTGGAATCTTTTCCCTGTTGAACCAGTGATTATATTACTTGCAGGCGTCATGTATAGTTTGAATTTTAAGGCTGCTTGGTTTCACTCAGGGTTGAGGGGACAATAAAATATTTTAAATATTAATACATTGAAATAATTTGGAAACAGAAAAAAAAAATTTAAAAGAAAATATTTTTTTTTATTCTTTTAAAAAATACTTTATAAATACAGTCCCAAATACCACCCTTCACGAAACTGTTTTACAAGGGGAGAACAAAGTATAGATATTTTGACTCTCATCATCACCCAATGTTATTGTTCAGGCCCGTTATAGCTGTTATACTCTTGGCAAAATTTATTAGACCCAGCAATAATAGTCAAGCTGCTGCAATTAATTATTTAACTCGAATTAATCAACCCTTGTGGTTTTGGTGGACCTATCGACAATTCTGTCTCCACCTCGACAATTTGTCGCTCTTGTAATCCCTGAGCCGTCTTCTTCGCTGAAGAGAGGTCCAGCGGTTGCATCCCACACTGCAGAAACAAGTCATCATACAGAATTATTAGCACCAAAAATAAAATAAAATAAAAAAAGTCTTTGAATTATCGTCTGCAAAAATAACACATCTAGATATGATTCGGTGTAGGATCTAAGACTTCACAGAACAAGCTCGATGGCAATACCTTCTCCCGCAGCTTCGTGTTTTCTTCCATTAATATCTTCTCCTGAGATATACACGCCAGTCGAAATCAAGACGACGATGGCAGACAAAATCTAAATCGAACAAGTCTAGAACAGAACAGGAAATTACCTCGCCCTTGAGCTTCTCAATCTGCTCCCTGAACAACTGGCTCTGCAAGCGAACGAAGTAAAGACAGTGAAATACTCAGTAAGCTTCTCGTGGTAATAATTTCAGTCCTGTCCACAGCTTCTTGTTTTCTCTTATGAATCCGAAAGGACACCACAGTTAAAATTGGAATTGCTCTAAAGAGGTCTACTGCTCTGATTTTGTAAGGGATAAGGTGTGAATTCAGAGCTTGTTAGTTGATATCGTGATCTGTTTTTATATTTCATACCGTTTTATGCATCGGTATCAAAATTATTTTTAAAAATTAAAAAAATATTATTATAATATATTATCAAATAAAAAAAAGTATCATTAAAAATAATTACTGCTATATGATAACAAAGTGAAGATTATAGTTATCACGTGGCAACAGCAGACTTGGCCAACGAAACATAGTTAACGAAAACGACAACAATTAATTATATTTCAATTCCATTAGAGCAAGCAACTAATTCCAGATGCATGCATTTCTCTGTCTTGTGCGTATGGAAAACGTCGTCGGCCATAATACCAATAATGCAAGTAACTACACGCTGTTTAACTAATATATAATATATGTGTGTGTGTGTGTATTTGTCAATTACTATATAATAGTGCAAGAAGACTCCATCTTGAGAAGATAGACGAAACAAACCCAGGAAAGTACCAAGCCCAAATCAATACCTGGAATATTTTAGGCGGACCACGTTTTCCTTTCCTAGCCTGTGAGGCCATGACCTAGCACAGACGGGTGGATAGGGTGTCTGGTGCTTTTTTATTTGATTTTCTTTCGAAAATATAAAAGTAGTATGTTTGTGTAGATTTGCAGTATTACTAATTATCGGTGAAAGATTATAGGATGTTTTCAGATTAATAATTTTAAGGTGAATTCTTTTATGAGAATTATAGATCAATGAGAGTAACTACAAAGCTCTCAAAAATGTCTGTTGACTACTGAAATTGTCAGTGATCATTTTAGTATTAAAGGGAACCGGATTTATATATTTACAGCTTTAGTTTTTGTGAAGAGATAGGATTGAGCAGCTCCGAACCCAAAATTTGGTGACCAAATGGTGGTGATGTCTTAATAACTACTTGAAGAAACTAAACACGATGTGCTCTAATTAGACGTACCTTTCTTGCCCTAATTCTTGTTAAACTTCGCTCCAATTGATTCTCCAACTGGTTTAGCTCGTCAATGGAACATGGTTCCAGCCCATCTCCTAAAAGCTTTCTGCAAATTATCTAAATTTTTAGTTGCCATTCCAGCAAAAATTAAGATCGAAGAATTTAGGTTAAATAAGTATCAGAATTAGCCCCCAACCTCTTGGAGATTTCAAGATGCTCTATCTTTTTTGTCAACGTAAATGTATCTTCCTTCACAGGCTGCATGCAAAATTAACCACTACGTTTGAAAAACACAACCCCTTGAAAAGGAAATTAAAGATTGAATTGCATTTCTTTTTCCTCTGATCAAACATCCTACATGCAAATTATATATGACTGGATATACAGAACATGTTATGCTTTCACAGTGAAGCCTTGGGTAGACAAAGCTTGCCATGTGATCATCAAACACGGTAAATCTTTTTTCTTAAAATTGGTTCCCCAGTTCACACAGTTAATTCTTTCATACCTCCATGTTGTCTTTACCCATTTTGCTGCTGATTCCCGCATCCTTGGCTCTCTTCTGATAGCGTTCTATTGTCTTATTCATACTGAAAAGATTCACAGCAGAACAAGATGAAACTAAGTGATCAGCTGCTATAAAATCTTTGAACATGGTTCAATTAATATATGCGAATCATCACTGCCAAAAAAAACAGGATCATAAACTGGTTCACTTCTAAGAGAAGGATTCAGGTTATCACTACATTTTCATATATAACATGAAAGACACTCTCAAGTCATCACGAAGTTTAATTAATTGGCTGCCTGTTTTGAACATTTGAAATAGAACATGGTTTTTATCATTCCGAAGAGAAGATTAAAACTAATTTAGGGTTCCTACCGAAAAGTCACCTATTCAAGTTTAGGGATGGACAAAGGTTGTTCTCGTTAAGTAGTTAATTCGGTGATCATGTGGTCTGCCATTGAACAAAAGAATAAATTAACTTCTTTTAACCAAATTATGCGATGAAGATCTCTCAATGTCAAATATGGTGCATTAAATTAAATAAGATAATCACAAGAAAAATCATGAGTCATTCAATAACGAAAGTTACTTGTGGTTCTAATTAATTACCCGTGATTATCTTATCATCTACTCTTGTGAAATAAAATTAATATTTATGTTATCATAATAAACCAATTTATGTGGTGTAGATCTCTCAAGCACATGCATTCAATGGAAAACATGGTGCCTTAGCACTATCATAAATAAGTTGTTAATGATGAAATAAAATAAAATCTAGCAAGCTTAAACTCATGGAAAATGAATCAAATTCAGCATAAGGGTCTCGAATATATTATGAACATGATTGCACTAACACATTATGAATGAAAAACAATTAATAGATGTTGTAGAAAGTGTTAGGAGAGTTTCAACAAATGACTTGTGCTACTTTTAATTTCAACACACCCTTTCATGTGTTAAACAAGTGAAAGTTGCACATCACTTTTTTTTAGATTTTTATATAATTTAGATAAAGAATTATGATGATAAAATTCAAATTTCTCATCATTTTTTTATACTAAGCCCTTTTGTTTTTATGTTTTAAAAGCATTTTTTTAAATAAACTTTTTGTTTTATCTTTGCTTTAATTTTTTCAGTATTTTTATATTATTTTAATGTACTGATATCAAAATTAAATTATAAGAAATATAAAAATATTATTTCAGTACATTTCTGAGTGAAAAGTATTTTGAAAAGCAATTACTACTAAAATATACTAAAATATCATATTAGCTCTAGATCACAAGGTCATTCAACCTAAAATCTCAATGATGCCTTGCAAGAAGATGTTATATGAATTTTATGAATATTCATAACTATATCATTATTTAAGATTTTTTATGTTATTTATTTTTTCTTTTATCCTTGTAATTTATTTTCTTACCTTTTAATAAACTTTTGTAAACACACACACACATATTAGATAAGAGTATTAGTTTATTTCCTAGTTCAGTTATGGCTATTTTAGGTCTCTTTTTTATTTTTTATTTTTTTTAACTATAGCAGGATCGTGTTGAACTAAAAAGTCAAGAAATAGCCTCCCTTAGACTAGTACCAATGTGGAGGGAAGCGTTTTTAAAATAATTTAAAAGGGGATTTAATTTCAATTGACATGTAGGATTTTAAAATCATTTTGGAAAGAGCATTTATTCTCGATTGATGTGGAAGCTAGCTGTATGATACCCTTACCATCAAACACACAAAAAGGGCCGATCTCCTCTTGTTTAATTTTTTTCCTGTAGAAATTCAAAGGATCTAAATTTTCAGTGGATTCCCAAAGATTCTCATGGTAGATTATGAGTGGTTATCTATCATATTTCTATATTTTCCTGCTATATTCTACATTCATCACTAATTAAGAGTGGTATGTATTATTATATTCTCCAGCATCCACTATGAACAGTATGAATTATTTGAGATAATTTCACCTCATATCATCCAGTAAATTGGTGGCAAAGAGCATATCGTAATGAAACTGTTTTTCTTCCCTTGATATCCTCATTAACAAAGCATGAACTTATGGAAGAAAAGCATAAAAGATAGGCTATTCTTAGACCTGAAGCTTAAGATATCTGGATACAGCTTATGTTAAAAGGAAAGGACATGATCAGGATCTGGTTGAAGGTTTGGGATTTGTTGTTGACTACCATGGAGTAAAAGTAAACAGTAAATCATCATTTATGGGACAGATGTAATCGCAGATGTTTTGTTTTCTGGGAAGAAAAGGTTGAGAAAAAAACTGGGTATTTAGCGCACACAGTTATCCAATGGTAATTTGTCTCAATAACAATATCTATTGGATATGAGTTTTTCCCGGCATACATCCAACCTAAAGACAGAAACAAAACAAAATTACATTTACACCTTAGCTATTGACCCAACAAAGCAGGAGAGACCTATAGAGAACTAGCTAGCAGCAACTATTTCCGGCAGGGCTAATTAACAGATGGCATATCCGTATGATTCCTCGAAAGTTTCTTTTGCACAAGCGAAACCAGCAACATGGCTATTTTCAATGAAGAAAATTAAAATATGAAACCAAGCTAGGTTTGTCCCAGGTTATTGGGAAGTAATTGGTCTCATTTGAGTTGATAAATTATCCATTAATTATTGTAAAAGGTCTGGTTAAGCATGTGGTCACTAACCAAACAATTACACTGAGTACTACACTAAAATCAAGAGCTGAAAACTTTTACCAGTATATTGTGATCACAGTGCTTACCTTGGAGAAAGCAATACGTTTCTTTTCAGAAGCAATGCAATATAAATACATAGAAGGGCAGGAAATCGTGTAAGGTAAAGAAGACAAAGTACACCTCTATCTCAGAGCCCTCAAGCTCCCCCACTCCCCACCTTCCAACAGTCAGCTAGATTCCAGTTTTATTATTGTATATACATCCTTTTACCTGGTTAAAGATGAAATTCCAAATTTTTATAGATGGTCTTAGGCATGATATTTATAAATTTATTGTCAGTCTTTCTTAGACATCAACAACTTTAAAGGTCTCCTATAGAGCTCGGCTAGAGTACTTAGACTTCTATGAAACAAATCATCTATATGATTTCCATCAAATCTATATATATATATAAAAGAAAAATATGCTACTGTTCAATGGTAACCGTTACTGACATGTTAGGGTACGTAAACTGTTTATACTTGTTGATCAAGCAAATAATAGCTTAAAAGGCTTTTTAATTTATAAGTATATAGCAGAAAATCAAGGAAAAACTCCTCATCATGCATGGTTTCCTCTCAGGTGAAGATGGAAAAGAAGGAATGGATCGATCAACCCTAACGGAGAATTCTATCTGTTAAGATCTCTCTACATTTAGTCTTCAGACATTGATGGACCCAAGAGGTAATATATAAAAGCCCAGTACGTAAAATATTTAGGACGCAGAAACTAGAAAGATAATGAAAAATCAACATTAAACCCAACAGAATAAAAACACCGGGTTAGATTTTCTTATGATTTTAAGAAAAGAATAGGTGAGATCAGACCCTTTAATTTTGACAGGTAAAAAAGCCTGAGAGCTCGTACTCTTATAGTAAGTAGTACATGCTTTGCTTCCTGTCTACCATGCTGGTGGATCTTATACAGATTTAGAATCAAATCTCAGTCAATTTTTTCATCAAACAAATTTTTATCCGGGATCAAATTCCTGAGATGGACAATTCAATGCATCATCACATGCTTAAAAAACCGATAGATGATAATAATTCGAAAACATATGGTAGTACAAGCATATATGTTTATGTAAAAAATAAAATAAAATAAAAATTAAGTTTACTGTACCTAGAGCTGGAAAATTCATAGAGTTTCCCTCTAGTGGAGAAAACAATAAGTGCAACTTCAGCATCACAAAGAACTGATAACTCAAAGGCCTTTTTAAGAAGTCCATTTCTTCTCTTTGAAAAGGTTACTTGCCTGCTTGTTGCATTCTCTATTCTCTTCATCTGAGTCTTTCCTCTCACCATTTCTATAGTATACCTAAGAGAAGAAATAGATCAAAAAAAAAGACGCTAGAAAATAGATGAAAATGGAAAGCTCCAGAAATCAACACGGCAGATTGGGTGCGTCAGTGCAGTGAAACTGATTGATAGACACTCTAATATGAAAGATTGCAAACAACTTGGAAAGACCCACTTAATGTCTTCAAAATTAGAAAGGAGATAACCAAATCTGAACAAATTAGGAAATGCCTGACAACTAACCTTTATGTGCAGCTGTTTAAGGAGCGGAAAACAAGGAAGAAATTGCTAGTGAAGTTTCAAATCTCAAGAGACCCAATAAAGAGAATTGAAAGATCACAAAAACCCTAGAAAGAATATCATCACCGAAGGAAAGACCAGCTGAAAGATTGATGAGTGACTGCCCTAGTTTGTTCTAGCAACATAACCCTAGTGGGTATATAAATCTATAAAAAATTATAAAGAAAGAGCAACATCAAGAACCTGATCTCTTTCTTCTTTTGGTAAATTGAGGAAAAAAAACAGACACCTCCCAAAAAAAGAAAATCAGGGAATAATAATGCATTTAAATGCAAAAAAAATAACATGTGATTCCCATTATTACTACCACTCTATTAAACAACAAAGCTAGATGCACCAAAAAAACTCGATACCATGCTCTCATGCGGTGACACCTGGCATAAAGGATGACTGACAACTTCCCATTCCCGGTATCCAAGAAGGGGCAACCCGCCCATGTGAAACGCGAGACAGTGAGCATTCCTGTCGGTTGCCAGTTTCTCTCAGACAGGTTTTATAAGCGCCTCCCGAGGCGGGTAGCATGTAAAATCTGGGCACCATAATCTCGGTCCGTACAAGGTTAGAGACACGTCAGGTGTTGTTCCGTACGATGATATAAAGGCTAAGCCAATCAATTTATGCCAGCACAACTTTTCACGTGGGTAAACCTTGCTCGAGGGTTTTTCGTTTTTCTTCCTTCTTCTTCGTCTTCAGGCCATGCGTTACTGTGGGGTTTTGTGCACCACAGTGTTTCTGTGTTTCCTTTTTTCTTCCACCGGGTGATGCAGGTCATGTGGGGACCATTAATACGTCGTTGGACTTGGATGATGGGCATGTGTGTTTATGATTGATGATCATGATATCGTTGGTCATCATCACATGCAAGATCAACGTTATGATGTAAAAGCATCTTCATTGTCAGGTGCTAGCCTATATATCCTCTTAATTCCCTGGAGCAAAAAATAACCCTCTATATCCATCCCTATAAATGCATTGTTTAGCTTTTTTCTCAAATTAGGTTCGCCTTTATTAAAGTTGATGCACCGATGGATGGATGGGCTATATCGCTCCTCACACTGTTTTCTAACCTTTTTCCTTCTTCTGTTTTTTCCTGTTCGGTTCAATATTGGTTACGAGTATCCCCGTTTTTTACATGGAAATTCCCATTATGTGGCCTTGCCATCGTGTGTTAGCGATGATCACTCGTTATTTAACAGCAATTTAGCTAATCTAATCATGCTTATCATTAACAAAAGTTGATTATATATCATCAATCACCTACGCACTATTCTCTGCCTTTTGAGCTTCTATTATATTAATTTTCAACTCTCTTACTCCTCAAAGTATAGTAATTTCTAATAAAAATAAAATTATTGACAGAATAAAAAGAATATACCATCCGCATTTTTAGTTATTTTCGGTCAATAATTACTTAAAATAAACTCATAAAAAAACATATTTAAAAATTGAAAGATTCCTGGACATCCAAGTCACTAATATTCTTTCAACATCCAATACAATTCTACTGCTGTTCCTGCAACAATTCTCCGATCAAATGGACTCATCGACGATCCTCATGAAAAAATATTTAAGGTCTCTAGATTTTTTATCTTTTTGAAAGAAAAAAAGATATTCTGTTTTTTTTTTGTATAATAACAATGTCAAATAAAATTGAATTCCTTTGCATAGGAGCACAACACATACAAACTAGTAGTAACAAACTTGCATGATGACTTAACATGTTTTATATATGTTATTTTGCTTGAAACCCATGTTTAAGGACCAAAATGCAATATGATAACTTAACATTTAAGATTTAAGTACATGTTAAGTTCAAATATATGAATATGGCAAAATATCAAACCTAACATCATGGTTTTAGCATCTTGCAAACCAGAAATATATATATATATATATATATATATATATATATATATATATATAGAATTAATGATCTTTCAGGTCTTATTCTGAGCCATGAGACTTTACTTGTTTTCTCTTGACACTTAGCATAAAATGTTAGGTGTAACTTGTAAGGATACTCGTGTTTCTACACGTTTAGCTGCATAAAACTCTTACAAAAACTTTACAAGTGTTCTCTAACAATCATCAAGGTCATAAGAGCATATTAAATTGTTAAACTAATAGATTGATCAGTTATCTAAACTATAAATTTTATTATTAAATTACTTGAATTTCTTGGAATAATATCTATATATATATATATATATATATATATATAATTTGCATCGTGGAATTACAATGGAACACTTTCATTGCTAATTAATTTTATACGAATGTCTTTGTTGTTGAAACAGACTCATCTTACAAACAACTCATTTTCATAAGTTCACCAAATCTGAACGTTGACACTATGAAATCGTTGTTAACTCATGCATAAAATTAAATGAGTGAATTAGACAGATTCTTGTCGCGACATGTCTACTTAAAACATGTTTAATACTATAGTAACAATTTTTAAAAAAATATATTTTATTTCAAAATACATTAAAATAATATATTTTATTTTTAAAATTTATTTTGACACTAGTTTATCAAACCAGTATAAAATCAAAAGATAATTTGAAGCAAAACGAAATTCGTTTTTTCAAAACTCTTTTCCATCACTAAACCAAGCATAATTTTTATATAAATCTTGTTTTCTACTGAAGATTTTTTTTCTCTTTTTCAAATATTTCTAATCATGTTACTTATTTATTAGCACAACGTTTTCTTGCTGCTAGCAATGGGAAATTAATCGCATGGGTTTCCTTAATCAGAATTTTCAATAACGAAAGAGGCCCTTGACAATTGCGTTACAATTCAAAACTACAGAGTATATTTGTTTTTGTGTTCATTTTTTTTAATAGTTTTAGATTGTTTTGATATATTAATATTAAGAATAATTTTTTTATTTAAAAAAATTATTTTAATATAATTTTTAATTAAAAAATATTTAAAAAATAACCTGCAGCACAATTTAAAACACTACTCCAATCTTCAAAGGGCATGAATAAAACAATTTTAATTTTCTTCTTGGTGGAGTAAAAGAATATCAATGTAGCACTGTATATCTCAATTCATTAATTATTTCGTAACATTGCATTGAATTTAATCATCAATTTTTAGAAAAAAAATATTTAGCTTCATTCTTAAAAATATCATAAATTATAAGGACGATTATTATAAAAGAAAAACATGTATAGAAGAAAAAACTGTATAACAAATAAAAAATAAAATCTACCAATAATAAACAAACAGTATTATTTATTAGTAATATTAAGAGGCCGCCCTCTCTCTTTACCACAATACAGATCAATAGATCATTATAAAAACATTATAAAAAAACGAGTCGTCGTTTACACCTCTCTTTCTCGTGATCAAACTTAAATTTCACGATCCTCCAGCCTCTTCTTGAATACCAAAAAATAGAAATGGCTTCTTCATCTCCAAGCGAAGAAGCACAAAACCAGAATCAAGATCAACAACAAGTAGCAGCAGTGAAAGAGGAAGAGAAGGAATGCCTTCACAAAACCAAAATGATACAGTTCTTAGGCCGTACCACTCCTATCGTTCTCCAAAACGACAATGGACCATGTCCTCTCCTAGCTATCTGTAAGTATTTTCTCTCCCCTTCTTGTTTGTTTGTTATCTTGATTTTCCTGGTTCTTGACGAAAGTGAAAAGAAGGTTTTCAGGTTTCCGAGAAATCAGGGAAGCTCGTTTACAATCTAATTTGGTTATGGAAAATGACCGGGTTTGGCAGTCTTGAGAATTTGATTCTTGTTTTTCTTAAGAATACAATTTAAATCTTGGATATCTTCTCAATTGTGGTCAATTGATTAACTAGGTGTCATTTCGAGTTGTTAATGACGCAAATTGGAAGTTCGTTCACTTGATCAACTGCTTCTGTGATTCTTATGCTTCCTTTTAATGTTATTGAAGTTTAATGGAAGATATAAGCAATTGGAATTGATGATATGATGTAATATATTTCACTATTGTGGTTGAAGGAACAAAGGCGTTTAGGTTAGGTTCTCAATGTTTTTAGGTTTTTTATATTTTGCATGTAGGTTTGAGAGAAAACTGAATGTGAAGGGAATTTATCTAGGTATGGCAAGTGTAATGTTGAATACTGGTTGACAACTTATGGTGAACAAAATATACGATGTGCAATCTTGAAATTGCTTGCGTGGTAGGTTGAGAATCTGACTGCTAGGATTTCAGTACATTATTAAGGATAGCTGATCGGAGATTCCTACAGAAAACTTGATTCATGTTTCGTTTACTGTCGGGATTCACTGGTTAGGAGAAAACATGCTTTTCTTTTGTTAAATTCATTGTTATCTTGGCAGCAGGAACTCTTAGGATTGAGTGTTAAGAGAAATATTGTCTTTTCTTTTGTTAAGCTAATTGTGGTTTTGGTGCCAAGAAATTCTGAAGTTGACTTCACTGAACCCCAAAAAAAATGTGTTAAGACATAGAAGCTTGGATTTTGTGTAGAATAGTTTCTCGGTGTAATGAAAGGATCACATGCTTAAGCATCAAATGCTGCTGTTTTTGGAATGCATTATCTTGAAAGATTATTATACTTTCACATTTTCTGCTAATGGTTTATATCATAAAATATATATGCAAAGGATCGTCTTGTCAAGTTTTGGTGGGAATTACAATCAGAAAGGTGGTTTGATTATGAACATTTGGGCTTGCTATAGGTAATGTTCTTCTGCTAAAGAACAATCTAAATTTGAGCCCAGATTGCGCTGAAGTTTCGCAGGAGAAATTGTTGTCCCTTGTTGCAGAACGATTGATTGATTCCAACAGTAATGTAAATGTAATAGCCATGAACAATTTTAGTTTGCTTGCTTCGATATACTTATTCTTTATTGTTTATGTTGTTTAGATTTCTTTTCTCATCATGCAGAACAAAGATGCAGGATTTGTTGAAAATCAACAGCAAAATATTGCAGATGCTATTGATTTGCTTCCACAACTTGCAACTGGAATTGATGTAAATCTAAAGTTTAGGAGGTTGGCCTCTGCCCCCCCAACACACACACACACACCCTCTCACTTTCACTGCTTGTTCTTATTTCTTAAACCAACTTACATGACCATGCAGGATAGATGATTTTGAGTTTACTCGAGAATGTGCCATATTTGATTTGCTTGACATTCCTTTATACCATGGTTGGATAGTTGATCCCCAGGTATGCTTCCAAGCTTCACATTTTGTAGTTCAGTTAAATGAATTCTCCTGATGTATGTCATTCAAGGTATAAGCTTGGATACCTCTTCAGGCAATGACCAGCATGTATACCAGGGAAAATGACAATTAAAACAATCGCATGTCTGTATAGTTGGGCACAAAAAACATGGATACAAAAAATGCCAAGCTCGGTGTTTCTTGTGGATCATTAAGATTAATGTAGCTTGTATATTTGGCTGGCTAAAGGACTAGGGTTCATGAGAGTGCCAGTTTTTCCACAATGGAAATGCCTAGGAAGAGATTCTGGTCATGACTATGAATGAGCTAGGACTTGATGGGCTTGGAAGATTTTCAAACAATTGCTTCTCTGCAAACTTTGAAATCTTGTTTAACCTCTCTTTTCAAAGTTAGCAGAGAGAAAAAGCACTATCTTCTTGTTGCTGAACTTCTAATTTTTTTCTGTAATCAATTGCTACTTGTCTTGAAAGGGAAACTGGAAGTTGCAGGTAGGCATACGTGAGGTTAATTCCGATTATTTCACCAACTACATGTTGGAGAAAGCTTCACTGATAGTTTTTTTTCATGGATGGGAGATCATTTGGGAACCAGACTCATTACTGGGAATAATATGTTTTTGTAATCCTGATATTGAAATCTTGCATATTTTGGCATGTTCGTTGACAGGAAATATTTTTGTCCTTTTTCATGCAGAACTTGTTCATTGTTTGCTTAAAATAAAAGGTAGAATACTTGTGTGAAGCAGTAAGCACTTGTCATGTTAGGTCATTTGCTGCTGGTGAAACTTGTTTGAAGTCAGAGTAAAACTCATAAGCACCATATTGAAGATTTGGTAATGCTAGCAAGAATTGTAGGCTTAAAGATTTTTGGAAATTAGTTTACAGTTTTTTGCTACTTCATTGTGGTACAACCGTTATTGATTCAATGCATAGTTACCTTTTCAATTGGTATTGATTTGATATCCAGTTGCTTTCAAGGAAATGTTTTGCTGTAAATGTTGAGCCAATGGATAATTGTTACTTTGCACTGGGATCTGTTCTTGATCAGATTTATTTGATGCTGCTTCTTTTTTTTTTTTTTTTTAATACTAACACTCCTATTTCAAATTAAAGCCTTAAAATTTGGACATGGTTTACCACTAGACTAAATGGCCCTGTTAAAACATATCACCAGTGCCATGGCATTTGAATCTTCTGTCAAAGTCTTGTTAGATAGTTAACTAGAAGTTATGCTTTGTTTGTTGCTTAATAACTTGTTCAAAAGAGATCATTTAGATATAGAGCTAATGAGGCAGCACTGAATCAAAGAAGTATAAAACCAAAAGAAAATATCCAATAATTACTGAGATGGGATCATAGGGTCCACTCCATGGAGGTCCAAGATCCTAAACTCTGTCACTGAAATCTCATTCTTTGCATACTGATTGTGTAATTTTACCTTTTGTGGATGCTTTTTATATTAGCCACTGTTAAAACTTACTTTATTACCTTTCATCAGATGGATACTATACGATTGGTCATAGGTTCTTTCTGTTTGGATAGATCCCATTTGTTATCTTGATGCTGAGAAAAGATTTGATATTTCACAATTTGCATGGGTTTCACCATTGCATTTGGATGGGAATTGTTCTTTCCTTTTGATTCCTTTAATATAGTATTATTTGTAAGTTCCTGATTCTTAAAGTTGTTAATCATGTAATTGCAGAAGCATATTTTGTTATTTGATTTATGTTAGGGAAACAAGTAGTTAAAATTATCATGATGTAAAATTGACAGTATCTTCTCCCTTGTTTGTTTAAATGGTCCTGCTTTTTACCTTTGGGATGATTGGTTTTCTGTAATCATGTGCGCTAGGACTATGATACTGCTAATGCCATCGGGTCAAAGTCCTATAATACTCTTACGGGGGAACTTGTTGCTCTGGAAACAAGAAACATGGAAGATGAAAATAAAAATGTTACCGGGGAAGATTTTAAAAATAAGACCGAGGAAGATTGTGTTGACTTTGTTGCTGCTACAACTGCAACTTTGGGCATTCCTTCTCCCTGTCTTTCAAAAGCTAGATCTTTTGATGATTCTCCACGTTCAGTCTCTGATCATCAAAATGTAAGAAAAGGGGATATAGAAGAAGAAGAAGAAGCACTGTTGAGGGTCTTTAAGTTTTCGGAGGTTGAGTTGCCAAATTCAGCGAGCGATTCTCCTGCATCTGGTGTTAATGGAAGGGTATTGCTTGCTGGTTCAGATGAAAGTACATCTATGAAGGGGGCTGTGATAGGGACTTCCCTGGATACATCAGAGAGACCTGTTGGTATTGATGACAATTTTAACACATTGAACAATGATGATGATAATAATCTTACATCCTTGGAAACTCTTGCGCTTCCAAGGGAAGTGACATGCTCTTCCTTGAAGACTGATCTGACCATTCATTTTGATCAGTCAACTTGTGCAGAATCTGGAGAACATATCTCTTGTGATGATGGAATTAAGAATCATAGTGTTGACACATGTGTTGAGATTCAAGACACAGTGTCCCTTTCTTGTGCACAGAGTACTGTATCTATGGATGGAAACCCTATGGATATTTTACCCTACAGTCAGAAGGTTGAGAATCAGTGCACTTCTATTACCGAGGTTCATGAACCAGCAGATATTTCAAGCGGGTGTGACAGGGCAGAATTACCAGGGTCAGCTTCACCAGTTCTAGAGTCAGATTCATCTAGTGGCAGAACGCAGGACATAGATGCGCCTGCTACCTTTACTTCAAGTGTTGACAGTGAGCCAATTTATGAGGGAGAAGAATGCATATTGGATACTGGAACTTCAAATTATGAAGAGCGAGAGCCTATGTATGAAGGTGAAGTGGTTCTTGCAGAACAAGCTGATAGAACTGTGAGGTCTAAGGATGAAATCACTCCACAGCAAGGTGAGTGATGATTCATGTTAAATATATTAGTTGTCTTGGATTTTATTCGTATCTTTGTCTGTTTTACATCCTATTGTTTGATATATGATGTGGTAAGTTAATATATTGAATATATCTGACATGTTTTAGGAGAGCTGATAGGGAACTTTTTGAAGAACAGTGCTAGTCAGTTGACCTTTTATGGGTATGTTGGCCCAGTGATTGGCTTTTGAATCTCCCTGTTCCTTGTAGATTTATTATTTATTTTTATTTTTTTTGTGCTGGGTCTGGAGAAGCTCATCTATTTTCCTTAATATATTTTGCAGTCTCTTTTGCTTACAAGATGGGCTTAAAGAGCGAGAACTGTGTGTTTTTTTCCGTAACAATCACTTTAGCACCATGTTTAAGGTTAGTTACAGGCTGGGATGCGCTCTTTTGTGGCTTAGCCTTCAATGCTGTGGCTTCTTATGTCAAACTAGACCTGTTCTTAGTAGTGACCCATTTAAAGAAAGATTATTTAGATTCCTGTTTTTCTTTTCCTGGACATCAATGATTTATCTGCTCTTGTTTAATTTGCAGTATGATGGTGAGCTGTATCTTTTAGCTACAGACCAAGGTTACATTAATCAGCCTGATTTGGTGTGGGAGAAACTAAATGAGGTAAGACTGTGCTCAGATATCATCTTTGTTAAGGCATTAGATAAAATATTATACTGAGGTTGGTTCCCAATTCCAGTTCTAGTCAAAACTAGTATTTAAGGACATATTCTGTTCTAATCTAAAATCTGGATTGAGGGATGTAATTCCACATCCAATCAAAATTAAAATGATTTTTCAAGGTATATGTATCAGATTTCTGAATTTGCCATACTGAACTATTCTTTTTAGGCATTGATTGTGGAGTTTGGTGTATTGATAGTTTCTTCCCTTGAGAACATGGATCCTAATACTAACTTCCCATGATTTCAGGTAAATGGAGATACATTGTTTATGACAGGCAACTTCAAGGAATTCAGGGTGGAAAGTCATTCAAATAACCCATGGGATGAGCACAATGCCATGACCAGTACTGCTGTATGTACCTTTTGGTCCACAATATTCTTAGAACTTTTCATCGATTTATTTTTATTAAAACTTATTTTTAATCTACATGTCTCAGGATTATCTTGCCAGCATCGATAGTGCTGCCCAAGCGGGTTTGGATATAAAGTACTCGTTTCACTTTGTTGTTTATGCACCCATTTAATCTTTAGTTGGAATGTGGAAACACGACCATTACTAATTTAGTGATCTCTATTCATGAATGTATGTACTAATTGTGCTATTATGGCAGCTCTGATCTGCAACTGGCAATAGCTCTGCAGCAACAGGAGTTTGAGCAGCAGCAACCACAGCAGCCACAGCAGCAGCCGCAACGCCACGACATGCAGCAAGCATCCAGTGCTGGTGGTTCGAGGCTAATCACAGGCCCCCAGGTAGATAATTTGTAATTTCTTTGCTCGGATGCTTTGGAAATTTTGATGGCTATTGAAATAAGAAATCAATAGTATTAGTTTTTCAGTTGCCATGTTTTATTTTTATTTGTTTTGCAGGTGCCAAGCAGCAATGGGAAAACCACGTCTTCTTCGTCTTCCAAGTTTGATGCAAAGTCAAAAGACAAGTGTAATGTGATGTGAATTTTGCTAGAAGTTTGTTGAGTAAATGGCCTGTGTTTCGACCCCATGTTATCCCTCCCTGATAACAATAAACTCCATCAGTCAAGGTTTTCCCTTGTAAAAAGGCAGTATATAGCCCACCCTAGTAAATGGCATGTGTTTCGCCCCCATGGCTCTAGTTATTCAAGTGAAATGTCTTTGGAGGTGGCAGGTCCGTATGGAGGACCCATTTACATTTAGAGCTGTGTGGTCCTCCTCTCTGCAACCTCGCCCATGCAACTTCACCTGGCTTGATTATATCTCGTCAAAAGCTAAATGCACGCTTGAAAAGTTATTAGGCATGCTGTTTTCGAACTGCAGGTCTGATGTTGATGTGGCATAACAAATTGGCAACATCATTTTGGATTTCTGTGAGGGTTGTTGCTTCTCCAATCACATCTTTATTATATTCTAAGACAGTCATATCATGCAATGTCAGCATCGAGTATTGATTGTTGGAAGGGACCTCACCTTAAAAAGAAAAACAAAAACAAAAAAGAAGAAGAGAATCCTCGGTGCCCAGATCGAAAGCTCGTTGCCTTCAATGATATATCTTGACTGCAAGCCCGGAGGATTAATTGGGGAATTAACATGTAAAAGCGAATTGATCTAACTACAAAGTAATTATTCGTGAAATAACATGCTTCTCAAAGCCACGGTTTAATTGAATCATGGCCAGTCAAAGTCAAATATCATGGCTCAGAACAGCCATGAAATTTTAATAGGTGTTGCAGTTTATGATCGTGATTTTAATTAATTTTCGGCAGTCTTTTAGCAACAAATTTTCTCAGCATCTAAATCTAACAAAAAAATAAGCTTGTTAATTTGACATTTAATTTACTTAATTTTTTGAGTTAAAACACTTTGTTTTTTTTTTTTCTAAAAAAAGGGCAAATATCATTGTTCACATCAAGAACAATAGTTTCACTATAATAACATATCATAAATATTTTATAAGACATTCTATTAAAAACAATATAGATAGAATTGTTATTCTGTTCATTTTTTAATTTTTTTTATTTTGATATATTTTTTAGTAGTTTTAGATTGTTTTGATATATTAATATTAAAAGTTTTTTTATTTTTTTAAAAAATATTTTAATATATTTTAAAATAAAAAATACTTTAAAAATAATCGGCATTACAATTTAAAGCACTACTCTAATCTTCAAAGGGCATGAATAAAGCAATTGTCAACCACAATTATATTTCTTCTTCTTGGTGGAGTAAAAGAACATCAATATGGCATTGTATATCTCAATTCATTAATTATTTCGTATCATTGCATTGAATTTCATCATCAACTTTTTAGAAAAATAAAACATTTAGCTTCATTCTCAAAATTATCATAAATTATTAGGACGATCATTATAAAAGAAAAACATGTATAGAAGGAAAAATAGTTGATTCACGTATACACAAAAAAGGACAGTGGAAAAAATAAGTGAAATCAAATGGAGGGAGAAACTTTGGTCTTATGTTGTAATTCAATGCAATTGTAATTCATCATAATCCAATGTAATATGTAATTCATCATATTCCAATGCAATCGAAATCAACAATTCAATGCATTGTGTAATTCATCATAATCCAATCCCATTCATGCTTTGTTGCTTGAAATTATTAAGTGTTATTAATTATATTATCAACTGATTTTAGCAATTCACGAAACATCACTACTTTGACAATCTACCCATTCGAGCCCAAATGTTGTTCCATCATCGCTCACATGCTTAATGCCACCTGTAAGAAGATAATGTGATGCTTCTAATGTCATTATAAAAGTCTTTGTTTAATCATCGAGAAACTTCACATGTGTCACCTAACAAGTGAGGATGTTTTCACTTGGTTGTATGTTATGCACAAACCATTAACTTTGATTTCTATATATTTTTTTAAGACTAAATTGTCTCTTTATGCAAATTGATTATAACTATAAAAGTCATGAAAACAAAATACATAAAAAAAACACCTTGAATGTCAATATTTCATTGTTTTGAGGGAGATATAATCATTTTCATTATACAATGAAAAGCATTTAAAAATCAAAAAGCCCATAGACCATAATTTTGTTTTTCTTTGGAGGGTATTTAAGTCATTTTGCTATGCATCCAAAACATGTAAGGAAGCACTTATTTGTCCCTTATCAATATGATAATGACAAATGAACTTTATTAAAAAAATCATTTTTGCCCCCAATAGCTAGCTAATGATCTTCTCCGAGAATAAAATATGGTCATTTGATTTTTTTCATGCACAATAATTTGTGGTGCAAAAAGGTTTTGTTTTTTGGGTGCAGTTTGCAAGACTCAAGTTTAAGCATCAATAAAATATGTGTTTACATTAGGATAAGGGTGAGAGAGTAAAAAGAACTTTGCAATAAAACTCTATGAAGATATTATTCATGGACCAATTTCTTATAAACAAAAAAACTTTGCATTTGATAATGAGTTATCTATTCCAATCACAATATCTATAACATTCTTGTAGGTATATGACCCTTAAATGAAACAAAAACATCACATAATTACATAATAGTTAATTAAAAAAATCTAAAACATGTGGTTAAAACAATGCATGGTAAAAAAATATTTTTTCATTCTCAAAACAAAACCAGATAACTAGTCATTAAGGGTGGCACGGTGTCTTCATCCTCATCAGGACATATTTATCATTTCCAAATTAATTGAGGTTAGAATGACCTTTTTTATATTTTTGTGAATAATTAAATGACTAAAATAACCACTTAGGCAAAAGAAACTTGTGTATAAGGACTTTGTAGAGATATGTATTTTTTATGCATATTGTAATTACTTAATTGTCCTTATGATAAAAAGTGTAAACAATTCTCACATAGACTTTTTTATCTTTTAATTTTTTATCTTTTTTTATTATACCTAGGTGGAATAAGGTTTGTTTTAGTCTATTAGCAAATATAAACTATTAATAAAAAGGTGGCTAGAAGCCTAGAACATGTTGTAGCAAAAAACACTACTTGCACCTTTTAAAAAAATATATAACAATGCCATGCAATTAATTGTGGCCTTCCACAACAATGTTATAAGTGTTTTGATTTATTCTTCTTGGTGACATGACTCATATATATGGTAGCACAACAGTTGACCTTTGATGAATTTTGTTTTCTCTCTCTCTCCTATTTTCTCACACTTCTCCTTACCAAATTATAAAGGTGCCATGTCACTTCTCCTTGTTAAGTTGGTTGGGTTGTTTATTTGGAGGAAATCATCACATAATTTAATTTAAAACTCAAGCTAAATAAGAAGTTGGGTCTATGAGTTCTTAAAGTTGACATTTTGACTAAGATTTAATAACAATGTCAATGAATTTTCCATGATTTGTATATCTTTTTAGATTTTAAAAAATAATTAAATTCAATATATATAGCAACACAAGTTAGAAAAATTAGTTATCAACTATTTTTTTCCCTTTTAGACTCGCATTTTAACAAAAGGAATCGGTCATCGCAAAAATTAAAATTTTAGATTTTATTTGTTTTTGTGTTTTAAAAATATTTTTGAAAATAATAATATTTTTTTCTTCAAATTACTTTTTGTAGTGTTTTGTGTTATTTTGATTTTCTGATATCATTTTTTTTTAAAAAAAATATTATTTTAGTATACTTTTAAATACAATTATAACGAGAAATATAAACATTTCACAATTTAGTAGCATGATTACGAAATGTATCGACGTCCGTAAACAAGATGAGAATATAATTATTGTAGAGAGAGAGGCGTGCTCTAAAAAAAAAAGTAAACAGAGAGAGAGAGAGATTGAAAGTGACCACACCATCCTACCATCTCTTTCTCTTTTTAAGTAGGGACCACTGACTTATTTTTGTTTTTTTTATATAATTATTTTTCACTTGAGATAATAAAAAGAGAGAAAAAAAAAAAAGGGACACCGGCAATAGGCTGACTGTCTCCATCTTAGGTTTAGGAAAGATGACAAAAAACTACAGCTGGGAGGCGTGGGCCCACCTCTACTTCTCCTTCCTGCCCACCATCTCCCAACGACGACGATGCTTCTCTTTTCCTTGGGAATCACGTTAATCACCATCATATGCTTCCAAATCCATTTTCTTCTTCGCTTCGCTTCCCCCCTTCGTTTTCCTCGCAAGCACCTACCGCTCTGCGTTAATTTGGCTCAGTGTGGTGTTCATGGACAAGCTGCTTCTCTCTGGTATTTCCACACTTGTATTTTATCGAGTATCGTCCATCTCTTAAAGGGTTTATTAGATATATTGTTTTGAAGGATAGCCCAGAACATACAAATAAGAATACTTTAAAGCTAAGAATATTAAAAAAAAAACTATGGAAATGCACATTCGATTAATATATAAATCAGTCAAAAAAATACAGGCAGGCACCATGGTTATCAAAGTGGTATTATATGAACCCTAAATCCAAAGTGTAATGGATGAAACCTCTCATCGATCGTTGACATGTATTGTAGCTGAAAATCTACTTTCAATTAACGCTTTGATACCACCTCCAAATCTTGATAAAGCATATATATGCGTGTCATCATACATGGGATGCAAATTCAAGCCACTCTTCTTTTTTCTTTGTTTATATTTGTATTTGAACTCTTTTGTATGCTTTAACCCTAGCATTATTAGCTTATATATAATTTATGGTGACAATTAAATGAAGTGATGAATTGGGCATCTCCATTAGATAAAAATGTAAAATTTAGATCTTAAAAGTCTCAACCCTGGTCTATATTCATTAAATATTACATAAAATTCTATGTCATTAACATATAGAGTAGTTTTGACATATCCCTCCCGTAGGGCTTAATTCTATTTCATAGCAGAAGTTCTTGTTCGATAATTGTTTCAACACTTAATCAATAATAAATACATTTATTATTAATTTGTGAAAAATGTGAAACAGTAGACATAATATATATATATATATATATAGAAACAAAATGTAGAATACTCGTGAAAAATATTGCTGAACTATAATGTAGCTTCTCTTTCAGATTTGTATAAATCCTTTTCATCCTCTTAGCCCATGGCCTACAGTCTTCATCCTTGAGAATGATACTCGACACACAAGCCTCGATAGATATGCTTACAGCAACTGCATGATCATGGCTGTATATAAGTACATGTGCCCACCATATTAATTTCAGCACATGTAAGAAAAAAAATAAAAAAAATAACTATCGAATCGCCATCATTTTTATAATTATTACTATCATAATCACAACATTGTCAATGAAATAACATTACGATAATTAATATTTGATGTTGTCATATCTGCACCAATTGCTTTCTTTGGATCACATGTTTCATATATATATTTGTCTAATAAAAACTATCAATTCTCTTGTAACCCAGTTAGAAACAAGCGAATCAGAGTTGAGTTCTCTAAATGGCGTTACGTGATGACAAAAGGATTAAATCTGCATAGCAAATTTGAGTTTAAGTTATGGTGTGTATATTTTATAAGAGTCTAGAACAACCGTGATTTACTCGTTCATCTAGACCCATAAAATACACTTTCTAGAAAGTAGAGTTTCCTCAAATCCATAAAAAAAAAGAAAAAGAATCAGAGTTGAGATGATTTCAAGTGAATTCTAGCTACTTGTTATGACTTGTTTAAAGCTTCACACACATGCCGGTTGGTAAAATAGTATGCACCTTTTCTCTTCTTAATTACCAGCTTGAAAAGAGATTAAGTTAGTTAATATCTTTCATAATCAAATCTTACTCAGTTGATAGCAAGACCGAGCCTGCACGTAAAATGTATAAGTGAGGCAACACTCCATGCGATATCCATTCATATAAACTAATATTTAAAATCACCTCCACTCGTATTCTTTTGAAAATAAAATAGCCTCCACTTTTAACATATATATAATTAATTGGAAATTAGCTTGGGGTTTTGTAACAGATTATCGGCAAAAGAAAACCCTAATAACTTATGGCTCTTAAATTACTAATGCGTGTAGTGTTGGCAAATAAAAAGAGTGGTCATTACTCCTTCGAAAAAGTTGGTGATTTTACGACCATACCTCAACATACATACATATACATATACATATACATATACATATACATATACAGATACCCTCCTACGTACCTTTATTTTATTCGGTTGTATAGATATAAATGTTGAGCTCCAGCTCACTCCTGTGACATTAGTTTTATGTTCTTGTCCTGAAAATTAGTTATTAGAAAACAGCAAACAAACATAGGGCATATAATTCTGTAGAAATTAAGACAAGGTACCAGCGAGCAGACACTACGGCTACTACGTATTCTTTCCTTGTAATCAATTATGGTGTGGTACAGTGGGTTCCCATATGATTGATTAATAAATGATGTGAATGTAACCAATCGAACGGTTGAAATCACCCCGTCACAGGTCATGATCAAGTCCCTTGTGCTGTTAACTACTGGGCCCAACAACTATACCTGCAATTCACACAACAACCCGGCACAAGTATTTGGTGGTTGGTCACTCGTGTCTTAATAAATGGGTGTCTTAAATTTCCTATTGCCTTCAATTGTCGCTAATTAATTCATCAAAATTAACAGCAGATGTAGAAAAGAGACCAAAAACTGTTGAAAAATCAACAGATATGATGCACCAGCAATGGAGGCTGAACGCTGACAGCTCAACCCTCCAGCCGACTTTCTTAAATAACAAAATTAATTTTGGTTTAAAGGTTGGTGCTGATTGAAGGGATCGATGATCGTTGCCCCCTTTTATTTTACTTGGCAAGTGGAGCATCCTATTTGGTGGGAAGGTTGTCCCTCCCCTTTTCTTTCTTTTTTCCCTCTATTTTTTTAGCTCGAAAAAAAATAATAATAAGGTTCAGAGTTCAGACTCTTTTTATGAAAAAGATGCCAGTAGAATCAGTGCCTGCATGCCCAAAATTTAATTAGCTATTTGGGTTCCAGAGAGGATCAGCTAACTAAACTCTTGCACAATATAATCATCTATTTTGTAAGAAAAGCACTGTTCAAGTCACGACGTGCATCATTTGTATGAATCTAAGATAATCATGGTTTTATTTGTTCATCCCAACCACAAAATAGATAAAGTTTTCTCATTACATAAAAATCTTGTAGGAGGAGGAGCACGATTGACGTCTAGTTTTGGAGGAGATTGATACAAACTGGGCATCCATGGATGCGGACTCATTACCCCCCAAAGTTAGTGTTGTAAATCCAAATTAATTAATGGCATTAATCTTTTGCAAAAAAGAAAAAGAAAAAGAAAAAGGGGCAGCATAACCTTAAACAGTGACTGTCAATAGCGCCCCAGGATTGAGCGCTGTCCAAAGTATACATCGTGCCTTAAACATATATCATTTGAATTAATTTTAAATCTTCAATCTTGTAATTTAGTGGTAATTATAAAATTAAGTCCATTGAGAATTTCTTGTGTGTTTTATAAATAAATAAATCACTATATTATCAACACAAGCGAACAAGAATCTAAATCTTCTGATATCCCAAGATCATTTAATTGATATTTAATCCAATTTTCTTCTGATATACCTACAAAGAATATATATAATATATATATAGTAGTTAGCAACTTAGCATATACCTAATCAAACCCCACCTTTAATTTATTGTTAAGCTTATACATATGTCAAATTAAGCCCCCCCCCCAAAAAAAAAAAAAAAGAAGAAGAAGAAGAAGTTGAAGAAGAAAAGAAACAAAAAGCAATAAAAAATGTCAGGCCACTGGAAGCAGCTTTATCTGATCTCTCCTCCAACCCCCAACTCCTTCCTTTCGTAGAAATGATTCCATAGCTGTTCTCTCTTTTCAATTTCTCGAAGTCTTGAAAAAACAAAAAAATCAGTCTCTCTTTCTTTCTCCATCACCTGTTTCTCATGCTTTGAAGTCTTCATTTATCTTTCTTCGTCTGTAAGAATTTCTGCAACATATCAGAACTGGTACAGAAAGTTTTGTGTCGCAGATCCCAATATACTGGCCACCTCCTGCCTTCTCTCTCTCTCTCACCTATAACAACAAAAAACTGTTTATCTGATCCCTCTCAGCTCTTTCTTTCTCTCAACCTCCATTAAACACTGCATCAGTCTCAAGGCATACGAGTCTTGTGGTCCTCAAAACCCTCACCACATAAATCGTTTTTGCTTTCCTTATAACCCCTTTGTTTTCTACTCTCTCTCTTCAACTATTTTGCTTTCCTATATAGAGAGATTGAATCTTTAGTGCTGGTATTTACAAATGCAAGAGCCAAACTTGGGCATGATGGGAAATGGAAGTGGGGGTGCACTTGGTGGTTTAAGCTGCGGGGACATGTCTGTGTCTTTATCGGGTGATCAGTCTCGCCAACTCAAGGCAGAAATAGCTACACACCCTTTATATGAACAGCTATTATCAGCTCATGTCTCTTGTCTTCGTGTAGCTACACCAATTGATCAATTACCTCTTATAGATGCTCAGTTATCACAATCTCATCATCTTCTTAGGTCTTATGCTTCACAGCACAACCAACATGGCCATTCTCTTTCTCCCCATGAAAGGCAAGACCTTGACAACTTCTTGGTAGGTTCTTCTTCCCGGCCCATAAATTTGTCATTCTCTCTCTCTTTAGATACGTGAGGGTGCGTGTGTTGAGGGTTTGTGGAGACATATATACTTATACAGTGGTTTTTGTTTTGCTGTTAGCTTGTTTATGGGATGTGTTTTTCTTTCGCAGGCACAGTATTTGATAATATTGTGTACTTTCAAAGACCAGCTTCAACAACATGTCAGAGTGCACGCCGTTGAAGCTGTTATGGCCTGCCGTGAAATTGAGACCACCTTACAGGCTCTCACTGGTTTGTTCTTGCCCCCCTGTCTCTCCTCTTAAATGTTACCCTTGATATTTCCTTTCCTTTGGTGAATTAAGGAGTTGTACAATCATCACCAGCTTGATCACAAGTGTTAAAACTTGTGCTGTACAATCATCATCAGCTTATTATATTTTAACCTGACATTTTGTTTCTTTGGGGTCACAAAATATGGGTATGACTTTATGTTTTCTATTAAAATCTTAGATTCATATGTTCATGGTTTGGAGAGAATTGAGTTTAAAATTAGTAATTATTAGTAGCTGGCTTAAGAAATCCATAAGATGCGATCACAGAAAGCCTTCTTGTCTGTTTTGAACATATATATATATATATTCTGCTCTAAACTTGTTTTGATGTTTGATGGGTTTGGTACATAGAAAGAAGGATGAGGTTAGCTGTGCAAGTTTCTTACAGGTTTAAGAATAATCTATACTGGAGGCGGATGCAGTAGGGCCTACTAATTAAAAACTCTTGGCAGTAATTTATACTTGAAGTGATATGTGTTTGTTCCTTGAAGGAGGATACCGCCACCACCACCAAAATCCAAAAAATAATGAGGTTGCATTCGAATATTTGGATTCTAGAATATTTTTGGTTCTCCTCATTTCCTCGGGTTACTTTCAACTTTGTAAGATAATAATGCATAGGCCTTGTCTTTTTGGTGTATCCATTTTCACAACTTAATTTCCTTAGGTATATTGTTGATGAAGACAGATCGTACGTAAACGGGGAAAGAAATAATAACAGTAGTAGATCACTCATCGTCTCAATAATTACCAAGTGGAGCTATTAGGCCAGTTCATGAGATTGGATAGTACTCATTTATTTTTTAATGGCTTGGTTGTTTAAATCAGAAACCTTAATGCATGGTTTGGTATCCTTTGAGCAGTTCACTGCTGATTATGATTTCAATATGCTGCCGGCCGGTTAAGCTTTTTTTAGAAATTATCCCTTCAATTCGTAGCAGTACTATTGCCTTTCTTTGAGGTCTAGGCGAGATTTAGGAAATTGTACAGCTTCAATGCTAGAGACATTAATTATCTTACAAATTGATCTCCATGGAAAGAGAGCACTTGTCAAAGTGAAATGGATGACTTCTTGAACATTTTGATTAAGTAATTAACATATTCGTAATATAAAAAATTTAAAATGAGGCCAAACATTTACTCATTGCTTAGTGTTTAACTCCTGGACTAAGTCTTACAGAAATTAACTAAATTTTAAATAGATTCTTGCTATGTATATATATTAGAATACATGTGTGCGTGTGTGTACAACATGGTTCCTCTCTTGTGTTCATAATTAATGCAGCTTGTTTTGGCTTAGCTAGGAAAATGGTGCTCGTAAGGAAAATATATTTCAGGATATATTTGCTGATAGATCAAATAATTGCTCTAGTTTATGTGCATGTGTGCGCAAAATCGAATGATTCTGTGTTTTTTATTACGGGCTTACTAGTAATATTCATTGTTTGATATCTCACTAATTCATTGATGGGAATAATTGGCCACAAATGTTATCTAAGATATCATGTTTCGAGAAAGATTTTGGTTAGACCTAGGGTTGAGTCTGCACTGAGCTCCAGGTTGTACATGATCCGAAGGAGGGTTATCCAGCACTGAAATGTTGAACTCAAGCCTAGTTTATTCATGGAACATGAAGAAAACACCATTTAATTGAGAAGAGTTTTTGAGTTCCAACTTCCGTACTGTTAGGTGTGAATGTAATGATGATTTAACCTTCCTAATCAAAAAAAGATGATTTAACCTTGTATATCAACTATATGCTTTTGATTGGGTTGACCTTAAACCATGTTATATATTGTTCCATGTGTTTGAATCATGAGTATATATTTCTAGAATTTCGTTTGCCAGATGTCATGTTCTGACCATCGAACTCTCATGGTCTGGGATTTAACTTATTCCTTGATGTACTCAATTTTTTAATCAAAATAATAATAATAATACATGACATGTAGTCAAATAATTTATGACATGATGATTGGTTAGAAACCTCGTATCATTTTCCATGAATCAGAGAAAAACCATTTAGCCTGCAGTGATCATTTTCCTTTTTGATTTCCCTTTTGAATTATTCTATCCCTCTCCCCGCTTGCGTCCCAAGTATCATGATATGTGGCAAAACCCTTTGTAAAATGGGTAGACTATTTATTTAATCTATTGGAAGCATTTCCTTCTATCATTCTGATGATCAGTTGCTGCATTCTCTTGTTTTAAGTCAGGAAATTATGCAGCTTACCCAGGGTTTTTTTTTTCTTCTTCCTTTTGAACTTCAATTTTACAGCATATGGAGTACTACTAAATTCTAATAATGAATGGGTGGTCATGAATCCCGACTGTTTTACCTGCTTCCTTCTACTATATATATGCTGTTCTTCAAGATGGATGAATTTTCTTACATAAATCTCTTGCAGGTGTGACTCTAGGAGAAGGTACGGGTGCAACCATGTCTGACGATGAAGATGACCTGCAAATGGATTTCTCTTTAGATCAATCAAGTGCTGATGGGCATGACATGATGGGATTTGGCCCTCTGCTTCCTACGGAATCTGAAAGGTCTTTGATGGAGAGAGTTCGGCAGGAACTGAAGATTGAATTAAAGCAGGTGTGTTTAATTATAAAACTGCTATAGAAAAAACTAGAGGTTGAAATTCAGCTGAATTTAGCCTGCACAGCTAAATTCAGTAGATCTTTTATATATATATATATATAAAAAAAAACTTGGTCTTTTCTTAATTTGCAGGGCTTCAAATCAAGAATTGAAGATGTCAGGGAGGAGATATTGAGAAAAAGAAGGGCTGGAAAACTACCAGGTGACACTACTTCAGTGCTGAAAAATTGGTGGCAGCAACACTCCAAGTGGCCTTACCCAACTGTAAGAAACTGATCCAACTCCTAACTTTTCAAAAAATGTTTTAATGCCAACCCATATTCGAGAATTTCTTGGCTCTTGCCAGAAAAAATAATTAGACACAAAAACGAATGCTAGAGCCAGTGCATTATCATAATTTGTTGGCTCTGCATGATGATTTTCAGGAAGATGACAAAGCAAAACTGGTGGAGGAGACAGGGTTGCAACTGAAGCAGATTAACAATTGGTTCATCAACCAAAGGAAGAGGAACTGGCACAGCAACTCTCAATCGGTGACATCTTTGAAGTCCAAGCGCAAAAGGTAGACAACCCGGCCAATCCATCTTTTTTGTTCCGACCGATCGAGGGAAGGGACTGCAAAGAAGGGTGTACTTACTTTATGCTGATCATATAGCTGTCACTGTATCTTTTGGGTTGCAGTACTTTCTACTTGCTAACAACCAGCTGGTACAGATCATGTAATAGGTGGAGACCTAATATATCTTACATAAAAAGGTTGTATATTCATCATGTCCTTAACAGGATGAAGATTTTATCTTCTAGATCATCTCTTTCTAGCTTGCCATTATTACCGCCCCGTTTACGATTTACTTTCTAGCTTGCTTTCTCCAGATAATCTGTCTTTTCTTGATTAAGATCTGGCTGGCTAGCTAGCTAGCTAGCTAGGGGATTGGCTGGAATTGCCAAGACAATTCATGCTATTAAGCGGCCTGTTTTCAATTTTTAGAGAAGGAAAAGACAGGGAACGAGTCCCACATGTTCATTGAACCAGTAAAATCTACCGTTAATTCGGAAGGGAGCTAGCATGGCAGCAGGGATATTATTATATGCACATCGATGAAATTAATAAATTACACCAGGATAGCTTTCGTCAACGCCAATAAATATAGAGCACAACTATTATCCATAATATCGCTCTCTTTCCGAACAATATGAAATTGAAGTCTCCAAAAAAAAGAAGTTGAAAGCCCCGAGACCAGCTAATGAACAAATTAAAGCTATTGTCGCCTTTTACGATGACTGCTGATGGGCCTTGTCCAGATAATCTGTCGCGCGCTCAAATGATTTCTATGTCAGCTTTCTACCAATTTGGGCTCGCTAGTAGTCCTCTCTATTAACAGATTTTGGATCTTAGATTGTTTAGGGCCTTACAGCCCATACTTGGGATAATGGATTCTGTTATTTCTGTTACTTGGGATAAGTAAATTTGGAGAATAAAACAATATAACTATCTCTTCGATTAGGGTTTACTAATATTAATAGACTAATAAAAAAATAAAAAAACATAAAAAATAATCAAAAGAAGAGAATAATAAACAAAATTTGCCTCACATAAAAGGCAAGTCATGAACAATGACAAAATAAAACATCTCATTCCAATCAGTCTTAATTTTTGTCCCTGAACTTTAACTTCTTCTTAAACACCAAAACCACAATCCTTTTTGCAAAATTGATCATTAACTTGAATCTTTTTTTTACACAACAATAACCCAAAGAGGAGGTGGTGATAATGTCTATGGTTGGTCATATGTATGCGCTTGTAATATTCTATTAAAATATTAAATGTCTATGGTTGGTCATACGTATGCGCTTGTAATATTCTATTAAAATATTAAATGTCTATGGTTGGTCATACATATACGCTTGTAATATTCTATTAAAATATTAAATATCTATTTAGGAGTGTGGTTGAAGTTATTTTTTAAAGTATTTTTTGTTCAGAAATGCATTAAAATGATAATTATTTTTAAAAATAAATTATTTCTGACATGAACACATGAATATGATCTAAAAACACTAAAATATTTAACTTAAAGTACAAAATAAAATAAAATAAATCATTTTTTTTCAAAAATATTTTTAAAACGTAATGCCAAACACCTCAAGTCCAATACAAAAACTTACAAGGGAAAAACTATTATTTACCAAAAAAAAAAAGTTTTCTTCTCATTCTTTTAGTTCATAACACCTTGACTTACCTAAATAATCTTTATTGTACTTTTATAAATCGAAAGCAACTACCTACTTTTTCCCTAAAAAAAGATAACTAAATTACAACAATATCTCCACTGATTAACTATCATTATATATCTTTCTAAAACTATTTGCTCTAAAGGCTCGAGAAAGTTATTTCTTATCGGACAAGGCTTGTTTGTATTGTAAAAGTTCAAAGATTTGATGGCCACTCTAATGGCTTGATCTGAATTTGTTATCTTTTTTGGAATTATATAGTTTACTTTTTCACGAGCTCCTCTAAAATGCTACGCTCTCTATTATTGGATCTACGTCTGCGAATGAGGTGCCTGTTCTTCGGACAATATTACTAAATAGTTAACTTTTATTCTTTCTTGTTAGAAGGGTCTTTTAATAATAGTAATAATAATAATAATTAAAAAAGCGTACCGAGAACAAGCAAGGTCATCAAATTTATTGATGCAAGTGATGGATCAAGTGTCCGGATTCATCCTCTAATTTGTTCTTATAATGATTGGAACTTGGATATTCGAAGGTGGCAGGTCTGGAACAAGCTGCACTTTTGAGTGACAACAATGATAGGCCAACTATAGAGAGTCGACAACATGGATTGAAAAAGAAATTTGATGGGTTAAAAGAAAGCTTTTTTAATGGACCCATTTCAATTCTAATTAACAAATCAATGGAAAAAAAAATACAAGATTAAAATAACAACAACATATTGGATCAATTTATAATCTTCAATAAATTAATTTTTTATTTTCTCTTGTTGGAATTCAGCAACTTCATCTTGAACACCAGAATTGAAAAACTTCTGTAAGTGCATATAAGATGGCTGCTCGAAAGGCAAAAATCAAAGAACAAAACTTTGAACAGAGTAATGGTGGTTTTCCTTTGACTTTGTCTCGGTTACACACAGACGCAAGCAGTCCCAATTGGCCAACTCTTGGTGTGCGGGTAATTAATAGGCAACTGGACTGGAGAGCCTTGTTAGTAACGGGCATGGTATTAAGAAAGTGGCAGACGACGACCGGTGAATGGAGTCCGAAGTCTATTCTCTGGCGGCTCCGGGAATAGTGTGAGGAACCAAACAATATAATTTGTTTTTTTACTAGAAATCAATTTCAGAACCAGTAGAACTTCACGATCTGGCGCAGAGGTAGTGTTTATTATTATTATTAAAATAATTTTGTTTATTATTTCTTAAAATGTATTAATTTAGAATAAAAGTAATGGAAAGCACAGCAAGGCTACTACACCAACAAACATGCTCTGATCATTTCGAGTTTCAATTTTATATATATATATATATATATATATATATATATCATTTCGAGTTTCAATAATATTAATATATATATAAGGGTTTTTGTGAATAAACAATATGATCGATACGTCTAATTTTTTATTCGATTAATTTAATTTTGATGAATGAAAAACTATAACTAAAAGTGAAACGATTGGTTGACATCACGCGTCTTGACAACATGACGTATGAGGCGGCGAAGATTAGAAAACAACCCCATGGATGGGAGGTGCGTTGTCCTAGTTTCGTGGAAAAGGCAGATAGAGTGGGTTTGTGAGAGAACATCAGAAAGGTAAGTTGGGATAAGTACAGCTAAGTCCCTCCATTATGCATTGAATCATGTAGCAGTCCCTAACCTTTAAACTTTTTCAGGATTATCTATCAATTTATTATATTTGTGACAATGTTAGCTAACAAATTACATGTATGGGTAGTTTTTTAAGAAATAGCTCTATTTGTTTTTATAGTTAAGAGAGGTTGTGTCCAATCCATTTTTATATATTTAATAATTTTTTAAAAAAAGTTGTTCTCTTTGATCTATATTTTAATAAAAAAATAATGGGACATGTATTGAATGACTTACATGGAGTTTATTTTAGATGTCTAAAATATCCCTCATAAAATAAAATAGATGGAAAGTAAAAGACGAGGATTTAAGATTCTATTAGGTTTTGCTAAACTAAATTTGATACTCATTTTTGACAAGCTTCAATGTGATTTTGGAGAAAAAAATATTTTTTTTAAAAAAAAAGAATATTGAAGGGAATTTTGAACACATAAAATCTAAATTTTACCTATGCAAATCACATGATGTACTCATGTTAATTCTAATGGTGAAGATATAGTGTTTGGGAAGCACTAGAAAAGTGTTTTTATATATATAAAAAATGAATCTAGTTTTGTTTTAAATTATTTTTAATGTTTTCAGGTCATTTTGATATGCTGAAATCATTTTTTTTGAAAAGAAATAATAAAAATATTATTTTAATGTATTTCTAAGTGAAAAACATTTTAAAAAAAAACTGTAATCACACTTTCAAACACCCCATAAAAAATGATAGATTAGAGACATAGCAACTTTAAAGGATAAATTAGATATATAAAAAGTTAAAAGAGCTCAATTATGTATTGTAAATAGTAAAATTACTATTTTGTCCTTGAACAACATAAATCGTATGCAATAACAAGAAGGCATTTTGGTACTTTCACAAGGATTCAAATGTCATGCCCAAAAGTTTATTTCAATTGTGAAAATGCATGCTTGAAATAGGAAAATTCATAATAAATAAATTGGTAGAGGATGAACTATTTGGACCAAAGAAGAAAATATGGGGAAAACATGGCGACTGATTTGTAGTTATCTTGCTTCTCAATAAATAAATAAAATAATCCACAACACGCGCTCTTGTGGAATTTGAATGCCACTGCAACGGTTGTCAGCAGTGGTTCACTGACAGCATGTTGTCAGCGTATAACAGCCGAAACCAAAAGAGACTTTCAAGTTTCAACAGCAGAAATAGAAGCAAAATAAACTGATAACGACGAAATTTCCAAGCAGCCCATCCATTCAGTGCCGAGAGTGAATGAACTCTCAGTGATTCGTACGCAGTAATATTCATATCCAGATGAATTTTCCTGAAGTGATTTTTATTGTCACGGATACAAGAAATCTATGGATTAAATTCAGCCTTCTACCCAATTTCTATACTCTGTGTTCCCATTTTCAAGGTCCACAAGTTGAATTCCCACCTTCTTTTACTCGTTCAACCATCTATCTTCTCTTCTTTCTTCTTTATAATGCTCTCTTTAAACCCTCTCTCTCAGCTGAATTCTTCTTCTTCCTCTGTTCTCTCAAAGCCCTTTTGCCCTTATTTCATTTCCAGTAATTTCTTGCCTATCTAGAGGTGCTCGGATTCATTGTTGGTGATAGTCTATCCTCTAGAGACTAGCAGCAACTTGGCATTTGTCCCAGCCAATTCATTCCAAGATTCTTTCTTTCTGTTCATTCATTACACAGCAGAGGAATTGCCTTCTGGTCCATATAATTCAACTGTTTTGAGCTAAAGAGAATACCAAGTCCTTTACTATGGCTCAAATCGATCATACTTTCTCCTTCGGGGGGTCAAACCACAATCAGGGTCAGCAAGTAGTTTCATTTCCCACCAATAAAGGGTCTTTGAAAGTCTTGCCTCTGCATGGTAACTTAGAAATATTGGTTAAGGAGGCTAAAAGCCTTCCTAACTTGGATATGTTTCATAAGACTTTAGGGGATATGTTTTCGAAATTCCCTGTGAAGCTCGGGAATAAGATTGAAGGGCATTTAGGTGGTAAGATTACCAGCGATCCATATGTCACTATTTCGATATCTGATGCTGTAATTGCGAGGACTTTTGTGATCAATAATAATGAGAACCCGGTGTGGATGCAGCATTTTGATGTTCCTGTCGCACATCATGCTGCAGAGGTGCATTTTTCTGTCAAAGATGATGATATCGTTGGCTCACAAATTATGGGTGCTGTCGGAATCCCAGTACAGCAGTTGATCTCAGGCATGAAAATTGAGGGAAATTTCCCGGTCATCGGTTCTAATGGAAAGCCCTGTAAGGCTGGAGCTTCTTTGAGTTTATCAATTCAGTTTACTCCAGTGGAGAAAATGGCAATTTATCAGCAGGGAGTGCGTTCAGGTCCTGGTTACAGTGGGGTTCCTGGCACGTATTTTCCTCTTAGGAGAGGAGGTAAAGTGACTCTGTATCAAGATGCTCATGTTCATGATGGCTGCCTTCCTGATTTGAAGCTTGATGGTGATATTCAGTTTGAGCATAGAAGTTGCTGGGATGACATCTGTAGTGCTATCTGCCAGGCTCGGCGATTGATTTACGTTACCGGGTGGTCTGTCTACTACAAGGTTAAATTGGTACGGGATGGTACTGACGGCAGAGATTGTACATTAGGAGATCTTCTCAGGACCAAGTCTCAAGAAGGTGTTAGAGTGCTGCTTCTCGTATGGGATGATCCATCCTCCAAGAGTATTTTGGGAATCAAAACGGTAAAAAAAATCGACTCATTCTCATGTATGATGCTGCTTTTGTCATTATTCAGACTAAATTTTCATATCAATTTCATTTTTATGGATACCACTAATTTCCATATTTATTAAATCTTTGTGGATACCTCTTCTTGGAAATTTTATAATGGTTATATTATTACCCTCTGTAAGTTCTTTCATGTTTATTACCCTTCTGTTGGAGAGGCTACAACAATGCTTTTGCAGGTTCGATCTATTGCCCTCCCACACCATAGGAGCAGACAAAGCTTATTGCTATAAGAAAGCTTCTTGGTGCTTCCATAGTAAACAGGCAGTTAAACATAGCAACATTTAAAGTAGAGTGCCTTTTGGTTAATTTTATTGCTTACTTTCTATAGCTTCTGAATATGATGTTTTTAGAGAATCACCTAAATGTCCAATTGCACAATACTTTTTTATCAGTAATTTTTTTCCTGGGATTCAAAAACGCTTGCAGTTCCCTCATCTACTGTCATTCTATCATCAATTGCATACTCACAAATTTATCTCATGCCCGAAAATGGTCAACTGTTTCCTCTTGTATTAGGCAATGATCAAGTTTTGTGGTGTGTAGGAAGGGATCATGCACACCAGTGACGAGGAGACTCGCCGTTTTTTCAAGCACTCATCAGTGCAAGTGCTACTCTGCCCGCGATCTGCTGGAAAGGGTCACAGCTTTATCAAAAAGCAGGTTGGATATAAATAATCAATATCTACTTCTCTATGGTTCAAATGCTACTTGTGAGAGGCACTTAAGTCGTGGCTTTAGGGGGAAGGGAATTGTTCCCTTCCTCTGCACTCTGCACCCGGGTACGATCCTCTCTATGCATCGTGCATGTCTGTCACACCCGCGGTGTCTTGACTGCCCAATGGACTTAAAGGGTGTTCAGTGGGTGCGAAGACTACTTGTCGTGCGCGTAAGCTGGCCCCGGACACCCCGGTTATCCAAAAAAAAATGCTACTTGTGAGAGAGCATTATAATAAGCATCTATTAGTGTTGCATTTCTTTTCATTGATAGCCATTCACCTGCATTGATTTCACTTAAGATTCTAAGATCAATTTATATTTATAAATGTCTATGCAAGTGAATTACGTCAGTACATGGAATGTATGCCACATGGTTTATGCCTCTTGTAATTCATTTTTTGTTTATCAGGAAACTGAAACAATCTATACGCACCATCAGAAAACAGTGATAGTGGATACAGATGCAGGTCACTTTAAAAGAAAGATCACAGCATTTGTTGGAGGTCTTGATTTATGCAAGGGTCGATATGATACTCCACAGCATCCACTTTTCAGGACATTGCAGACAGTGCACAAAGATGACTTTCGTAACCCTAATTTCTCGGTAATCTCACAGTTGGTGTTCTTGGGTGCCATCGGATATATATCATATAAGTTGCTCCAGAGATGAGAATCTCTTAATTATCTAGCAAGGCTTATGCACGCGGATTATTTTTTTTTATCATACCATTGTGTTTTCAGCTGCAAAATGCTTCATAAATCAGTCATAAAGAGATGCTAACAAAGTAATATGTTTTTGGGGCGCTAATCAGGAGCCAGCCGATGCCGGTTGTCCAAGACAGCCATGGCATGATTTGCATTGTCAAGTTGATGGTCCAGCAGCCTATGACATCCTCACCAATTTTCAAGAGCGTTGGTTGAAGGCATCAAAACCCCGTGGGCTGAGAAAACTGAAGGCGTCATTCGATGATGCATTACTGAAGATTGAAAGACTTGATGAAATATTGGGGATAGCAGAGCTTCCATCCCTTACCGAGGATGATCCAGAGGTTTGGAATGTTCAGGTACTCAATATCATTTAGTTCTCTGTCTCCAGTCTTGGATTCCTAATCTACTACATATGAGAGTGTGTCCATGTGTCTATCCCTTGACCAAATCTCCTTTAATTGAAGGTTTTCCGTTCTATTGATTCCAATTCTGTGAAAGGCTTTCCAGATGACCCGAAAGATGCAACAAGCATGGTGAGAAAACTTTGAACTTGAGCCCCTTCTTTCTCCTTGTCATGAGCAAATCACGAGCATTATTTTTCATACAATTCAGCGCAGGTAGTTTGCTAACAGGTTTATTATTATTTTGCAACAGAACTTGGCGTGTGGGAAAAATGTAATTATAGACATGAGTATACATACTGCATATGTCAATGCAATCCGTGCTGCCCAGCATTTCATCTACATTGAGAACCAGTATTTTCTAGGGTCATCATATAATTGGGATTCTCACAGTGACTCAGGTAAATAATCTTGAATTTTACTTGTTCATTTATCAAGGTTACTTTTTGAGCTCTGCCCCTTCTTTGCATCTTATTTCTTCTCGACCTTTCCTGATAATAAGAAACAGTATTCTGGATGATTCTCATTTTTGGATAGTTTAATGCTTTATTAAACATGATTAGGACAGAACTCATAGCTGAAATTCATTGTTCTTGTCATAGCTGCTAGATAATAATATAAATCGTATCTTGGGACCTAATAACTTAAGCTGTTGGGTTGAATTAGTTCTTTGATATGGTATTAGAGATTTGTTGATTAAGTGGTTATGAGCTTCTCATGTTCTTATCATTTCCTGGTCGCCAATTGGGGTGTTAGCAGATGTCGAGTATTGAGATAGTAACTTGAAAAAGGACACAAAACAATCTGAACAATCTGCTGGGTTGTTGTCCATAGCAGTGGTGCTAAAGTACAATCCGGACAGTTCTAATGGTTATGGACAGAGTAGGATTTAATTTTGGACACTAGATTCTGCCATTTGTGACAGCTTTTGGTTCCAAAAGTGGGAGTGTTAAAACTTTTGGATTTCATATTAGTGGCAGTTTGTTATATCCCGAGAATTCGCTACTTGCATCTTCTCTTCCAACTTGCATCTCTAAAGGCAGTTATAATTGTGTTTATCATCTGCAGGAGCAAACAATTTAATACCCATGGAAATTGCTCTTAAAATTGCTGAAAAAATAAGAGCACATGAGAGGTTTTCTGCATATATTCTTATCCCAATGTGGCCAGAGGGAGTTCCTACAAGCGCACCTATACAGAGTATTCTCTTTTGGCAGGTAGGCACAATCTACTATTTAAGAAGAAAGAACTAGATACAGGCATGTCATCAGTTACCAAATAAGCATGAGCTTGCTTGTGAATTTGAATCAACCACCAGCTCTTCCCGAAATCTCTAATAGAACAAATAAATACGTCGTCGGGTCAATTCTATTCTAGTTCTCATCTCCACGTGATGCATGTTTTGAAAATCTGCCAAGGAAATTGTTTGATAATTATTCAGAGATTGCACCTGGATGAGGTGAATATGACAAAGCATATTGCTGGGTGATTTTAACTAGCGTTACTGTTATATGCTGCAGCATAAAACAATGCAAATGATGTATGAAACTATTTACAAGGCCTTGGTGGAGGTTGGACTGGAAAATACTTACGAGCCTCAAGACTATTTAAATTTCTTCTGCCTTGGCAATCGCGAGGCATTAGACAGGGAGAATGGTGCACACAGTTCTACTCCTGGAAACACGCCTCAGGTTTGTCATTTCATTACAAGATGCTGGCTATTTCGATGAGCTTTCTCTTTGGAAATTATCACGTTCTAAAATAACATTCAATTGGTGAAACAGGCACGGAGTGAGAAGAGCAGACGCTTTATGATTTACATTCATTCTAAAGGAATTATAGCGGACGATGAATATGTAATATTGGGATCTGCGAACATCAATCAACGTTCCATGGATGGCACCAGAGATACCGAGATAGCAATGGGAGCATATCAACCCAACCATACCTTGGCAAGGGAAAACTCTCGCTCACGCGGGCAGGTAAAACTAATTGACCGAACAGATTTTCTGCATTTATCAAACTTCAGGACCAGCAGTGAAGTCCAACGTCTATCAACATCAATATACTGAGTTTACAGCAGTTTTTAAGCCGTTTTCATTCGGAAAGTTTTGAGATTTATGCTAACAGAAGCCTGCAAAACCAAAACAAACTTGATTTCAGCTTTACTCGTGTTCCTCAAGTCTTACCATTCCAATAAGTGCAATTTTTATGTTGGGGTGTAGGTCTATGGATACAGAATGTCACTATGGGCAGAGCATATAGGATGGGTTGAGGAGTGCTTTGAGCAACCAGAGACCATTGAATGTGTGAGGCGTGTAAGGTCCCTCGGTGAGCAGAATTGGAGGCAGTATATAGCTGATGAGGTGACAGAAATGAAGGGTCATCTTCTCAAGTATCCAGTTGAAGTTGACAGAACAGGCAAGGTGAAGGCTCTCCCTGGCTGTGAAAAATTCCCAGACGTTGATGGTAACATTCTAGGGTCTTTTATAGGCATTCAAGAAAATGTCACTATGTGAGCTCTTGATCAACCATCACCAGGCCATAGTTGTTCTGCATGGAGTGTGATTGCATGGCTTAATTTGTAAAATAGTAACAGCAGGATCCGAACCTCGAGGCCTGCCTCCTCCGCTTCATGGATTTGGATTTGTTTTTTCATTTATCCGAGTATAAAAAGACTTTTGTATCCAGTTATGAATATGGTTGAAAATACTTAAATTATTTGGATACAAAGACAAATTTCCCTTTCTGCCTCCATAGAGTTTTCATTTGCGCCATCATTTTTATAATTTTATTTTAAGATACATATCAAAATTGGACTTGAAACCAAAAATATAGTAAATGTGGAATTTGATAAAAAGAAAATGAGAAGTACAAAGCCAAATTTACAAAATCATTCTATAAAATTTTAAAATGTTTTAATTAAATGAACAGGCCAAATATTTATCTATTTAATTTTACTTTTTTTTCTTCATATCCACCTCGATAGAATTTTAATTACTTAATACTCTTGTTTTTCGTTTTGATGCCATCTGGCCTCTGCCACGCACATTTGGGACACCAGCAGTTACATCGCTGTCCGAAAGAAACAAAATCGCAGGTTAAATGTACCCCCACACTCTTTCTCAAAGATCCAAATGCACGCACAGTTGTGTACTGTAGTATCATCCCCAGATCCAAAATCCTTCACACTTCATCCATCTCTTCCTCCCCCCCTTAAAAAAAAATGGGATTCGAATCTTCAAACGGCACCGCATCACCAAAACAACTCAAATTCCTCATCTACGGACGTACTGGCTGGATCGGTGGACTCTTAGGCAAGCTTTGCCAATCCCAAGGCATCGACTTCTCCTATGGCTCAGGGTCGCCTTGAAAACCGACCCTCCCTCGAAGCCGACCTGGTTGCCGTTAATCCCACTCATGTTTTTAACGCTGCCGGCGTTACCGGCAGGCCTAACGTCGACTGGTGCGAGTCCCATAAAGTCGAGACCATACGAACCAATGTGGCCGGCACGCTGACGTTGGCTGACGTTTGCAGGGAGAAAGGTTTGGTCTTGATTAATTATGCTACGGGTTGTATCTTTGAGTATGATTCGAGTCATCCTCTCGGGTCGGGTATTGGGTTCAAGGAGGAGGATACTCCGAACTTTATCGGTTCTTTCTATTCCAAGACTAAGGCCATGGTATGGTAGTCCTATATCTTCAAAGTTATGTTTTGCTATACTATATGATGGTCTCTCTTTTTTAATAAGATGTATTTAATTGGTGGCATTTCTAAGACATTGTGTTTGGTTCTATGCATTTTTCCTTATGGATCTAATTAAATCTATACTTGCTTAGTGGAGTAGGGTGAATCGCAGTTGTGCATGTAATGCGTAGTGTTGGATCCACTGGAGTGGTATTGGTTATGTGCCATGTTTGGTTGCTGTCAGAGATGTCATTAATCAGGAATAAAATGCAAAATAAACTCGATCGTGTCTTCTTTTTCAATTTGTACTTGGAGCCTAGGAATTCTCTCTTGCATCTCTTTCGCTGTTTTGTTTTCCAGTTTTTGCATTCTTGATTAGATGGTACATAGACAACGATGTCATTGTCTGCAGTGTGTTATAGATTTAATGGACTCTGATTTATGCTTCTTTTCTGATATCTGAAAGGTAGAGGATTTGCTCAGGAATTATGAAAATGTTTGCACATTGCGCGTCAGAATGCCCATTTCATCTGATTTAGCCAACCCCCGCAACTTCATCACAAAGATCACTCGGTATGAGAAGGTAGTGAACATTCCAAACTCGATGACAATCTTGGATGAACTCCTTCCCATCTCCATCGAGATGGCAAAGAGAAACCTTACTGGAATCTATAACTTCACAAATCCTGGAGTGGTTAGTCACAATGAGATTTTGGAAATGTATCGGGATTACATTGACCCTGATTTCACATGGAAAAACTTCACTCTTGAGGAGCAATCAAAGGTAATAGTTGCCCCAAGGAGCAACAATGAGCTTGATGCTTCCAAATTGAAGCAGGAATTCCCTGAGCTCTTGCCAATAAAAGAGTCCCTTATCAAGAATGTCTTCAAGCCAAATCAGAAGGCAGCGGCTGCTTGATTCCACCATAGGGAGGTGACGGATGAGCTGTTGTCCATTAAGGAGTTCATCGTTATTTATCTGTTCAAGCCGAATGAAAATGTCACAGGTGCTTGAATTTCTTAGGTTTGGATAGTTTTGGTGTTTTCACTGTTTCCATTTTTTAAAAAATTGGTCATGTGGGTTGATTTGATCTTCCACCTTGGAGGGTCACATCCCACCATTTGTATCTCTTATCTTGTATCTTGCTTATGAATAAAGTGGTTAGAGGTGAATTGATTTATCGAGTTATAGATATATCTTCTGCAAGTTAATTTGTAAAGTATGTCACAAACTGTTTTGCCTTTAGTCAATCATGTTCTGATACCAGCTTTTGAAACTCTATATACGTGTTTTATCATTTCAACAACATATTTGATTTTTACTACGAATCTTGATAAGTTGGCCTGTTTTCTCAATGTGAATTGTCCTACCATATTTTATGGATGGAGATGAACTTCGAGGGGCAACAGCACTGCCAAGCATCTCAATCGAATTTTTTTTCTTGATGGAACATCTTAGTTGAAATTCTGGAGTGCTGATAATGGAAGAACCCATAAACAATAATGTCTTGAACCTCTTTGCAGATAAAGGTCGTAGAATTATGCAAGGGCGACATAAAGGTCGTAGCCTACCTGCTGGCGTATGGGGAATCCTGGCACTGAGGTGTCGCAGCCAACATGAATCGACCACACATTATACTTAATAAAAATTAAGAATAAAAGCATTCAAACGATTCGAGTCAAAGGATACAGTTTTATTTCAATCAAGCAGAGGCAGTACAAATTTGAAAAACTAATTGAAGTAACACAAAACATCAACATGAAAAATCATCAAAATGGGCTTAGCGCGTTAGTTGCGTCCCAGGATACCCGGTCTTGTACCAACGGAAGGGCCTCCGGATTTGTCTGTCTTCTGTGCTGCCATTGAAGAAGTGGGCATTCCGTGCTCATAACCAGGGAGGATATCATATACAACCTCCGGGCTTCTCACCTCATGACCGTTGCCATCTTTCCAGATGATCGCGCGTGGCATGACTGTCTGCTGCGCAATCTTTGGTCCACGGAGCTTCACTGTGAATGTTGTCTCTCCCATTTTAGAGGATAGGGGTCCACAGTGACGCTAACAGCGTATGGCATGTATATTATTAACCCATTTTCTAACAATTGTATTTTATGGGTGTAAAATTCTAGTTGTTCATTCACTCGAACTAGATCAATTGTGTAAATCATAATATGCTAACATAGTAGGTTGAGTAGCTGTTTCCAACATTAGTAACTAGCCTTGTAAAGACTCTCAGGATTGGATTGGCTAGTTGAATTGGGTATTTGAGATCCCTGGCTCTTCCAGGTGCTGTGCTGCTGCGAACACTGCTGTTAATAAAATTCGAGGTCAACGTGCTTCCTCGGGTCCATGATAGTAACTTTTCTCGGAGACAAAAACAAGAAGATTCGGTAAAGGAGACCAAATTGAGTTATTAAAATTTCTCTTGCAAGCAAATGTCAACAAGAAGGCGGTAGGTTTCTCACTAGTAGTTCAAGTGACCGGTTAAGGTGGGCAGCCGTCACATAGGGGGCAGACATGGATGTGCCAGAGAGAATGTTGAACTTAACACTCCTAGTGTTGTGGTCGTAGATGGAAGGAGGTGGCACCGGTGATCAGCACATGATCTCGTAGTTTGAAGCTTGATTTGGAACGAATGAAACTCATCTTCCATTTCTGCAGCCAATTTCGATCCTATTCAGCTCCGAACAAAGCTAATAAAAACTTGAATCCTGGTACCATTTGTTCGAGTAAAAGTCACCTGGGGATTTTTCGAGCTCTGCAGCTGTAAATCCATTGACAGTCCTTCCACTTTTCTTCTCCTCTCAATTTTATCCCTCTTTTTTCTTGCTGGTAATATATTATGTGTGTTGAGGTTGTACTTTCCTTGAGCATTCTTGGGAATTAAATGTGTTTGGGAAGATTTCATAAAAAAAAAAAGACTTCAGCTTATAAGACGAGAAATAATTAAACGAACGATCAAATAACAATTACTGGTCTTTTTTTTATTTTTATGAGAAAACAAAATCATTTTTATTGCAATAGTCATCATTTATATATCCCTGGCCCCTTTTGCTTTTAAATTTTATGTTTAGGTCCAAGACTAGTTTTTTTTCACGTTTCAGTCCACTAATTTTGGGAGAGAATAGCGAAGATTATTGGGAAATGTTTGAGAGAAAGTGTTAAGTAAGCCATGTTTCGGCAATAGAAAAACCGGTCTTAGTATTAACGGACCCCAGTTAACAAGATGAATTAATAATAAATAATAGGAAATAAAAACTTATATCTCTACACAGGATATGAGTAACTTAAGGCGTCATGTCGTGAGTGGTGAAATCATTCTCGTTTTTTAAGAGAGATCAGAAGTTCAATCTCTTCTCTTGTATATAGTCGGTCATTTGAGAAGCACTTTCATCCCTTCGAGACCCACCCGGTATAAACATGGATTAGTCTACATCAGTATCTAGGACCCCGCGTGGTTTATACTAAAAAATATTGCTATGAGTAGAATTAATAATAAATTTATTACTTTTCTTTCACATATGAAACAACATCACTATGAGATGGGGCAGCTTTTAAAAAAAAATCTTGATGTGATATTTCTCCAAGTGCTGTTTTGAAAAAAAAACATTTATATTGGATTGAAAAGAAAAGAAAAAAATAGCACAACTTTCTGAATGTGAGATTATTATTGAAAATATAAAAAGGTGTGCAAGGAACATCGTGAATATATCAATTGTTCACTCCCTCATATTTTAACATGAATTTATTGTTCAGATTTTTTATTTTTTTTATTTTAATCCTCAAACTTTTATTTTGCATGATTGTACCTTTTTGGACCAAATTAAAAGACAATTGAAACAAATTTGTTGACTAGGGATAGAATTGAAAGACAGGAGATGAAAGTGAAAAAGGCAACACAAATAGGTGATGCTTTCAAAGTTATCATAAAAAATCTACGTACTACTCAGTTCCCCAATAGTTTTGCAATTATTTTTTTAGTCATTCGTATGTGAGATAAGAAAAATGAATGTTGGATTATAATGGTAGGGAGAGAAAATGTTGGTATCAATTCTGACCACCAAAATGGTTGATTTTGTTGTAGAAGAGTTTTATTTGATGATACAAGTTCTACTTAGGTTTTTTTTTTTAGTGAGTAAAGTTTCACTTTTATGTTTTTTCACATTGAAATTGCCTGAAAAAACATTTAAATTCATGAAGATTTTTTTTTGAGTTGATTTTGAGTTTTTAAAGTTATTTATGATTTTATCAAGATGTTTAGGCTTCATTTAGTTGTTTTGGAAAAAAAATGAATTGAAAATAGGTTTTCGAATAAAAAAAATATTGACCTTATTTTTACAGTTAGAGTTTAGGGAATAGCAATTGAAGCATAATCCAGGTATATCTACTATCATTTTATTAAATAAAAATAATAATTTCAATAAACATAGCTAATAAACACATTTGGGTAAATAAATTGTGTTGCGGGATCAAATATTTTGATCTATATCTGTATTTTGATTTTTTTTTCATATGTATATTCAATTATTGTTAATAAGTTTCTTAATTTATTACATAAATTGATGCGAACTGACCCATAAACACCATTAAGGATCCATCACATGTTTAGGAGCTTGATTCATAGTTTTAAAGGTTTCAACCAAGTACGAATTGCAAGGATCATTGAAGTGTCAAGAGGAGATCATAGTACATCTTATGTATGTGCAGAGGAGTTCAACTCAACTTTATTTGGGTCATGAAGTAAGAACAACAAAGGAGCCAAAAAAATCCTACTACAACTTGAAAACATGAGATTAATGGTCTGGATAGAAGACAATAAATAAACTTTATGGTTTTATTTATTTTGTTAGCTACAACTCGAGGCTTGTTTGAACTTAATTAATACTTTGTTTTCAGCTAAGATTCAAATCTTGTTTGGATTAAGACCCCGTTTATTTGCTGGAAAGTGGTTTCTTTTTGGAAAATGAATTCCAGGAAAAGTGAATTTCGGGAAAGTGAATTCTTGAAAGGTGAATTCCAATGTTTGGCAGTATTATGGAAAATGAACTGGAAACACTTTCCAGTGTTTGTTTGTGTTATGGAAAATGAACTGAAAAATAATTTATTAATAAATTAATTTTTTTTTCAAGTTTATTAAAATAATGAGGAACAAATCTTACAAATTAAAAAGTTGAATGAGAATGAAATTGAAAAAAAAATATAATTTCATAAATTATCTCAAATAAAATAAATAAAGATCAAAATAATAAAGATCAAATCTAAATAAATGAAAGGTGAATAAATTAAAATAATAATAATAATAAACATTTCATAAATTATTTCAAATAAAATAAGTAACAATAAAAAAATGAGGACCAAATTTGATAGATTAAAAATTTCAATAAAAAAAATGATAAGAAAAAAGCAAATAACAATTATAACAATAAGGACCAAAATTAATATAAAAATTAAATTTTAAGAGATGAAATTGAAAAATAAATATTCAAAACAAATTATATATAGCAATCAAAAGTTTGAGGATCAAATTTGATATAATCAACAAATAATGATATTTCTAAATTTTTCACAACTTTCAAAAAGTGTTTTCTGTCCAAATTTTCCGGAAAACACTTTCCTGGAAAACCAAGCCAAATTCTTCTTTGATCGGAAAGTGTTTTTCGTTGATTGGAAAGTGTTTTTCGTTAACCAACTTTCCAAAAAGCAAACAAACACAGAAAAGTTTAGAAAATGATTTCCTGAAAGTGAATTCAGGAAACAAACACAGACCTAAGTCATGGGCTTTTCAATTTAGGATTTTTTGTCAGTTTTGAGTGAACCTCATTTAAGTCCATATAAAGGGTCTATTAGGGCTACTTTTTCAAAAACTATTTAAACTAACGTTAGCTAAATTTTGGCAGCCATTGATGAATTTTAATTCTGAACTTTTCAGTTTATGTGTGAGAGTGATTCTGACATTTTTTAATTCTTGAACGAATTAAATTCAGCTTATCGAAGATTAACTGGCTTTGTGACGTCATTTTACTCATTTCAATAATATTGGTGCCTTAGGGAAGGTTTTCATTGTTTCACACTCCTATCAGACCTATTTTGATTTTTCAGGATCAAATCTTATTTTTTAATGTGGGTTACGTGACCACGTGATCACGAGTATCGCATTATAAATAGTTCTTAATGTGTTTTATTCACACTTGATATTTTTTATGCATAAAACATGTAAAATAAATAAGCTTATATGTTTAATTTTTTAATTAAAAACAGATATTTAACATGAAATGAAGCGAGCTGGTTAAGTGGCAGTCTGGAGTTGAGATTTTGTATTGTTTTAATATGTTAATCTCACAAATAAATTTTCAAAAACAAAACTATTATTTGAATATATTTTAAAATAATAAAAAAACATTTATAAGGTACAGGCAAAAGGCTAGCAAAGAAATGCTACCGATAACGCCAGGTCAATAAAGCACGAGGCACGTGCATCCGCACTGTAGCATGAGCTCGAAATAGAATGCCAGTTTGCTTGTTCCTGAAGCACACGTTTCTAAAATGTCAAGTTTTATTTCTGATATTTATTACGAAAATTAACAAGTCAAGAACAACACTACTGTTCATGGCTTCGTACAATTGCATCAAATTCTTGAACTCGAAAATTAAAAAGAAGTTACAAATTAACGAAATCCTTGAGCTCGAAGTTATTTGCAGGTTAAATCCCATCTGTTAGCGCGTACATTATCACTAAATTCCTACGATTTTGATCAACGTGGTTGATTATTCCCAGGACGCCCCATTAACTGCAACTCCTGCTTATCATAAATTTCCAAGGAAAAATCCCTTAACATTTGAGCCTTCCCTCCCTTGCCGCCACCACTGTTAGAACTCAAACTCGGCGCCATGGTCGACTTCTTCGCCACTTTAGCCCCAACAGATGTGCTAGCAACCACCGGTGAAGGTGCCCTAAATTCAACCTCGCTTGGTGTATTTACCACACTAGCTGCTGCTGCTGTATTTACTTCTGTTTCATTCTCACTGTTTGCCGATGCCACAAATGATGATATGGGCCTCGCGGCTGCAACGTTAAACACAGGGTTTAGCGAAGGCGATAATGCCCATATTTGTTGATTTGCAGGAGAAGCCGCCGTCGCAGCTTGTGGAATCATCCAAAAAGCATTCGCTGGCACCATCATCCCAGTATTTCCCACAGCATAAACAGGAACCAGTCCTTGTGGCGTCGCGGCCGCAGCAATTGGTGCTGTGGGCGTTACTGGAGCCAAACCAGATGTCTGAGAAATCGAAACGGCTGCTGCTTCACTGATATCGCAGAACTCAGAACTCGAAGGGCGCTTCCGTTTCTTCGGTGTTTCAGTTAACGAATTGCTGTTGTTTGAGGTGGTTGTGGGGATTTTCAGCGTCCCACCAACGGAGACAGCGATAGCAGGGACCGTGCCGGTGCCGGTTGCTTCAATAATAGCTTGTTCAGCATGTTCAAGCAGCCATCTAACGGTTTCACCGTCTGATTTATGCCCTAATTCTCGGGTCAGTTGGAAGATCCGGGCAGCACACGTAGCGGGTATTCGAATCCTACGGCCACGGCCCTCCACTTTAGTGTGGCGGTCTTTGGTGGAAGGGCGTCTAATTGTTGCTGTTGTAGTGACTGGCATAGGCATCGAAATTGACATTGGCGTTTGCCTCTGCATAGCTAGCGGGACTTCACCCATCGAGTTGGTTCTTTGGTCCGGGTCAGAAGACGGGTCGGAGTCAATTGGCTCCTCCTTTAACGGCAGGACTTGAAACGCTTCTGTTTCATCAATTGTTGATATCTTTAAGCACCCATTACTGCTGAAGCTACCGTTGTTCCTATTGTCTTCTGGGTCACCAGCGCTCGTGCTGAGATCAGAAGTGCCACCTTCATCGTCTGGGCCCCTTTCATGCTCTTGAAATGATGCCATTTTTTGAGGGTCCAGTAGGAGTGTTTGTTTGTTTGTTTCTGAGGAAAATCAAAGGAAAATATAGGGTTTTGGTGAAGAGGTTGAAGGAGGAAAACAATACCAATCGACAAACAGAGAGAGATTTATTTGTGGAAAAGTTGGGGGCTAGAAAAGGAGAAGGAATCGAAACCCTAGAATTTTATCTCCATCTGTGGCTCTTATAATCACGATGTTGTTGTTTATTGCTTCATGGAAAAAATGGCAAAGGATTCTGGTGGTGGTGGGGATGGAGAGACCATCAAACGGTTAGGATAGGATCATGAAAGCCTTGTGAAGAATGAGGAATCGACACGTGTTAGAGTCTTGTTGGTGGCCATTTTGCGTGTGCAATGTGGGTCCCCAATGAAGTGGACACGAGGTAGGGGGGCATGGTGGGCTCGAGCCTCAAGTCTCGACTCTCGACCACTAGGCTAATAGAGGGGTGACAGAAAACTCTGGAAAAAGTCTCGAGTCTTTTGTGGTTTAATTAATTGGTTGATGACACCTTGCTGCTTGCTGTGGTGCTCCATTCATTATCCTTATCATTATCGGAAAGGAAAAGTTCTCTAATGCTACAATTTTCTATGATTAATAGCATTTACAGACTTTCATGCTCGGGAGTTGGGACTCTAAAAAATATATTTTATTTTAAATTTATTTTTTAATTATATATATATTATTTTAATATATCTTAAATGAAAAGTATCATTTACCACACTTACAAACATATAAATGATTTGTTTTTTTTCTGTTTTAAGCCTACTCTATGTTTCCTTTAATTTTTCCCAGTCTATCAAAATAGTAATCTTTCGAGGAACCAAAGGGAGTTTATACAATTGTTCATTGTTTTCAAATGTAATTGAGTACTACTAGTTCCTTTTATTATTAAATAAGAAATAAATAAACTTGATAAGTGTTTCATTCTGTTGCATTCATGGACTCGCATAAACAAAATTAAATTACTTGATTTGATATAATATGATTTTTTTCGTATGATATATTTTTCATTACAACATTAAATGGGGTAATTTCTAGCATCCCTGTTTTCTAAAAAAGAAAATATTAAATACATATTTGTAAATAAAAGATATATTTTTTTAAAAAAATATACACCCATTTTGCACTTAACTTGTTTCTTTTCCTTTAACTTGTTTAACTCCATCCCTTTGCGACCTCCTATTTCTCCTTTTTTTTCTCTCAAATCTACCAGCAAATATCGCATTCAGACCTCTGCCGAGATTATTCACTATTACAGGAGTTATAGAACTTTGTTTTATACGAATTTGATCTCATTGGAAAGATAAAACTCTTATGAAAAGAGAAAAACTCACTTTTGCCCACGATACTCATGAAATGCATTATAAATGCGGCAAATCTTTTGTCATGTAGAGTTTGCCCTGCTCAGCCACATTTGATGATCCAAAAATAGAGTTCTAAAATTTAGAATTAAATGAAACTAGATTCCTTAGATGGGAAACAACCAAAAATACACTTCCTAAGAAGGAAACCACTTCTAATTCCATTATTTTCCTACTTGGATTCTCTCTAAATATCAATAGACTAATCTGTCTAATCAGTTAACAAATGTTTAATATCATCTTCTCTCTTTATGTACATATATGCCTGAAAACTTGGCCTTTACAAAACAAGACTTTCCTTATTATCTTAATGCTCAATGCACTCATTACATAAATATTCACATCCAACACAACATATACAATAATTATTTTGTAAAATACATAATATTTCTCTCCTAATTACTACCCTCGATGGTCGGTCATGGTCTAAGCTCCCCTTTTCCTTTCCTTTCCTTTCTTTTCCTTTTAACTTGTCAACTAGCTCTCATTTCAGGTCACATTCATCAATTACACAATCTCATATTTCTCCCAAAACTTTTCCAAGAACCCTAACCCAAATCTCATAAAGAGAACCACACAATTTAACAACAAAAAACCAAAATGAGAGTACTAATAAGCCTCCGGAGGCAAGGGAAGGAAGTTCAGACTTTTAAAGCAATAAAATCAATTCAACTTATGAGAAGTAAAATATCAAAAGAACTTCATATCCTAGTTAAAACAATTAAATAATTATACTCTGAATAACATAAAATAAAATAAAATAATTAAGCTGCACGGAACCAATAGAATAGACTTGAAAAAGGACTCAATTACCTGTTTTAATCATGAATTAAGAAATTGTATTGTATATCAGTTTTCCGCGGGCTTTGGGCTTTAGGTTTTTGTTAATGGAACAGGCAAGGAATAACTGTTCAAGAAGCCCATGCATTAAGTAGATTGGCAATTTACGTAGACAGCCATGGGGCAACACAGGATACAGTCTTACTGAAGCAACAAAACCAGAGACAAATGCCAGCAATTCGGATTAAACAAGATTGAATAAAGAAAAATTTTATTGAGAGAAAAATAATATACTGAGAACACTTGCTTTTGCTAAAGAACGAACTACTTGCTTTTAAAATACAAACTTAAGGAAGCATTATTCTTCTCTGAGCCTGATAACAACATCTAAAAGTTCAGAGAACCGAATCCCTGGCCGATGACAGATGTAGCTGGTTCGCTAGGATCAGTGACCATTGGGAAGAGCGCCATTCTCACAAGCACCGTCTATGGGCTTCTTGGCATAAAATCTTCGGTACATGTGGTCGACTTCTGTAAGATAGTATGTTCCTGGAGCCAAAAGACTACAATCCTTGCTTGTCACAAAGTCTTTTGCTCCGTATCTGTGCTCCATTAGGTGCATAGTTTCGATAAATTTCTCGGGAGAAAACTGCACCAGAAGCACAAGTTCAGTGGAATACATTCAATGACACTGCTTCATAATCTAATTGAGCAGATAAGATATATTCTCTCTCAGAGAACAAGGCCCTTTTAACCTTTACTTTTTCCTGGATCATTCCAACGAAATCATAGTATTTCTTAATCATTTTTCCATCAACAGATTCAAATATTGAACAACGCATCAGGGAGATGTTTGACAAGCGGTTTAATGACAGTTGAAATTCATGTTCCCAGATGCATGATCAGGCACGAAGGAGAACGATATATAAGAAACCAATCTTTGACCATTCAAGAAATATATTCAAGATTACCTCATGCCTTGACTTCAACTTTGTTGGAACATTCATGACAGTGGCAATGTTTGACAGGCTAAACGGTTGTTGACCTTCACGTAGGTGCAATGAGAACATTGTGGCTGTCAAACCACTTCCATATGAGAACAGTATAACCCGCTTTCCCGCCTGCAATTAATCCAAAAATCTTGGTAAGTACTACCGTCCAATATGATGATGTACAAGTGAAGATTTAAAATTAGAAAAAAGAGTAATTTCTATTACCAATTCACTATTTTTATTGTGAAGAAGGGATGCAAATGCTGCATAGAGTGATGCGGTATACATGTTGCCAACTTGCTTGGGTATCAAAGTGGTTGGTTGCACCTTTGCATCATAAAGAGGCTTTGCAACTTGTTGGGATACCTGTGGGTGCATAACATCAAGTGATCAATCAGCAAGATGGTCAAATATCAACACAAATAAACAATTCTAATATGGAATCTTAAGCAATCTTAGCAATCTAGAAGTCTGGAAAAGTTCAGCATCATGCATGCTTAGCAATTCAGTAGCTCATCAGGAAGAATTATGTAAGTAAAATCTCCTGCAGCTGGCTTTTAGTTAGGATATTGTTGGGAAAACATCCAAACAAAGATTTGATATGAATTTGAAAGCAACAGGAGTATCCTTAGAAGTGAGGGCTAAAGAAATTAAATGATTTCTGCAGTGTGGTGGATAAAAGGTGAAAGAAAGAAACAGCTTCACTTTTTTAACGGACAGGGTGGGGGTGGGTTTGTTTTAAATGCACCTTCTCAAGATCCCGGCTTTGGTAGCTTTCATCACCAGATAAAGTTGAAAATGGTGCCAGTTTCTCTTTAGTATCCTCATCAATTGAGCTGCAACAAATAGCGAATGAAGGTAAGAACTTAATATATCATGCAATTTCACTTATGAAAAACAAAAACATATAAAATTCTTCAGGAGTGAAGAAAAGACAGAACCTGGCTTTCCTCTCAAAGTCATTGAACACCAGACGAGCAAAGCTTTTCTGTACAAGCTGCAAAAGTTCAACAGATGGAATAAATACATATGCTGAAAATGTTGGTGGTACCACAAAAAGAGCAATGACAAAGGCAAAGTAATATATTTACCTTGTTATAAGGAGAATGGAATACAAAATAGGCAGCATCAGAAAGAGAGAATTGTTTGCCTGTTGATTTCTCATACCTACACAAAGCAAGATAGCCAGCCATTTACATCACAGTCGTTTACCAGTATCATCAAAAGGTCTACATCGTGAAAAAAGCTTTTTGTAGTTAATATACGTACTTGGCACAGAATGTTTTGTAGCAGGAATCAAGGGCCATGAGGTAGCATGTTTGAGAAAGCTTGCCATCCACAACCTACAAATGCATTTTCCACAGAATAAGGAAAAGGTATCAAGAGACAAGAACATGCTATAAAAGAATTATAGTAGTGAATAGGTTACACAGAAAAGGGAATCAATGTAGAAGGGGAATGGAGTTACCGGATATTCACTAGCAAGGTTGGGCTTATAGAAATCATAGACATGGGACATGTGACTCCCCCTAAATTTGCTTTCAAAAGCAATAGGAGCATCTGGACCAATTAGCATGGCAATGGCAGCAGCTCCTCCAGTAGGTCGGGCAGGTCCTTCTGCATAGACCTGATAAAATAGAAAGAGACCTCCGGTAAGAAAAGAAAACCAGTACATCCTCCAAAACAGTGAGATGGGAAATATGAAATACCTTAGATATTCAAATAAGTGGTCTCGTTTCCGGAAATAGAATTGATTTTCATATAAAGAAGCTCAACTAATTATTAAGAAAAAAGCAATTTTGAAGCAGTCAAAGGATTATCATACCGCACTGTCAGTACACACAACAAGCCCATAGCGTCCATCCCATGAGTTACTCTCAACCCAATTGACACAGTTGAATAAAGCTGCAGTTCCTCCATAGCATGCATTAGTTGAGTCAACCCCTTCAATGTCGGTGTTTCCACATTTCTGCTTGTTTTTCAAGAAGAACATCATGTTACAGTAGAGCATGTTGTTTTTGTTTCATACAGCAGCACAATTTTAATTAAATCCAGAAATGACCTTGCAAGTTTATCTATTATATAAGACAGCTAGTAAAAATGAGTTACACAGAAAAGGATCAAACTCCAAATATCAAATTTAGGCACAAGCTACTGGCCATTGTGCATCCTCTTTGCTCTATGCTAAATGAAATGTAAATTCACATTCACAAAATTTTACAAAAAAAAGGTAGTTTTGTGATAAAGAAATCATGGACAGCAAAGCATGTTTCAAAATTTCAAGTTAAATAATCCAAAGCATGGTTCAACAAAGTAAACATTCCAATTACGCCTCACCCTTCTGAGTAAACTATAACAGATGCAGGCCTTAATCTCCTGACACATTACTTTCATGAGTTTGAAGTTTTGAACCAAACAGTTTATCAAAGATTCATTCACAGGTCCACGCGGCCATAAAAACATTACAATTATTTCAAATAATTAAATACCTCAAATATTTGCATCAAGAAGGTCTTAATGGATTTGCTCTTGTCAATCACGGTCTCACTGCCAACTTCTAGGCGACCAATTTGTTTTGGATCAACATTGTACTTCTCAAGAAGTGAACTAACAACCGTCATACTGAAAATCTCCCAAAATACGTAACATCATTATCAGCTGTCAAGTTATAAAGCACAACCACGTCTGATAGAAGTTAAGGGATACTGTGTCTTGCAAAATCACAAACCTCATTGAGATAACATCTTCCACTTCTGTACAAAATCCCAAGCAATCTTGTCCAAGTCCAATTGTATATTTCCCTTTGCTTGCACCATCGTGGGCCTCTAAGGCTTCCTGTTTCACATGTACAACCCAAATCACTATTATGAAATGCCTGCGCAGATTTGCTCTTGCATGTCATGTTGCAGAGACAGACGATTAATGAATTATTAACAGTTAACATTGATCTTTATCAAAAATTTAATTAATGAAGGGGGCACTTAGGCAAAGATATCCTTCATTTATTTAAATATCTCAAAACCAAACTTTCAAAAAGATACTGAAAAAGGTATCACGGTTACAGAATAGAATGATTAGAATCCTAATTCTTACCAAATATAATTAAAAGCTTAATTAAGCCCGGATTATTTCTAATTTTAACTTCCTAAAAACAAATTAAACACAAAATCTTAAGAAACAAAATCCAAAGCCCAGCTTTCTTTACATTTCCTTGTTTCTCTCAACTACTAAACAGAAACCGATGAAAAACAAACCTATATTCCTAGAAAATAAAAATGATATTGAGAAGGAAAATGAGAGATATAGATGGAGAAATGAAATCTAATCACCTGTTGAACACAGGTAGGAGGGAAGTAAATATCCATGGCGAGAACTCCTACATTCTTTGCCATTCCTGAATTTCTTTAAATTACTTAAGGAACAAACAATAGCACAAATCAAGAACTTCAACCAAAAAAACAAGAGCCCAAAGCCACTAAAATCTCCCTCTTTCTTGATGTATTGCTAGAAAAGGAGAGGCTTGGCTTACTTGCTCTCCTGCAAAATATGCTTAAAATGATTATTTGAGAGCAGAATGAGGTGGCTGGGTTTATATGGACAAGAAGCAATATATAATACATCAGCGGGAAAAAAAATAAAAAATAAAAAAACATCTGTGGGGTCATGTAAAGAAACTTTTAAACATTGGTTTTGGATAAAACTACGACGTTTGCCATTATTAACCTTTTTTTCCCTTTATGAACCTATAGGATTAATGTTTGTTTTGAAGTGCAGTTATGGTAGCTTTTGAAAGTGTTTTTCATGCTGAAATGTATCAAAATTATATATATATATTTTTTATTTTTAAAAATCATTTTTGATATCAGCACATCACAATGATCTAAAAACACCAAACCGCTAGCTTTTTTTAAAAAAAAAGAGAGAGAAAGCACCAAACTACCGGTTTGGCCGCAGTGCCAAACGGGCACTAAAAGTGCGATCGAATTGTGTTTTTAAACAATTTTTAATATTAAAAATAAGATTGAAAAAGAAAAATAATATATATTTTGTTGTAAGAAGAAAAACAATTAACATATAAGAGTATACATATTTAAAACATATAATTAAAAAAGACAAGAGAAAAATATGTTTTTATTGTAAATTCTTCTATTTTTTTCAAGTTTCAAGAATACAATACAAGTAAATCTATATATATAAGAATGAAACGAACTCAATTGTCATGAAAAATCAAAATACTAAACTCAAGAGTCATACACGTTCAATATACATCATTATAGATTATCATAGACATTCAATACATATAATTATAGATTTATAACACTTCTCTTTGAATGGCTATGTACTTAAAAATATGTCTCACTAAAAAACTTTGTGAGTCCACGGATAAGTTAGATAACCCATAAAAATATAATTTGATTAAAAAAAAGATGATAATTTTTTAATATTAAGATAATAACATACTTGAATCAACTTCAGTTAACACATGTCAAATTCTCGACCAAGATTATGAGGCTACAATAACCTTGTGGATAGCAAATAAATTAATAAAATTAATTATCGTTCACCAGTATTGAATGATGAGACTGAAACAAAAGAGTTAAAAATTACCAGAAAACATAACTTAAGTTTAACCTGTTAAATTTGTGATCGAGATAACAAAGCTAAAATAACTAATAGGAAAAAATCAAAATAAATAATGAAATTCAATTCTCAATTAGTTGAATATTAAGAGTATGACTAAAAAATTCTGTCAAATCTATTATCTAGATCATAAGGCAAGGATAACTTCATATATTTGTTTCTTAAAGAAAAATTTACTTTAACCTAGGTTAACTTGTGAGATATACGATTTTGATTATAAAACTAATATAACTCAATAGAAAGTAAATAAAAATAAATTATACATTTTAATTCTCAACCAACCATGTTGGATCCAATGTTATGTTAATGAACTATCTCACCTAAAAGTTTAAGCTTGTAAGTGAGGGCCCAAAATATGATTATATTATTTTTTAATACATCCCCTCAAGTGAAAGCTCTTTGAACTTGAAACTTGCACAGGCCCACATCACCTTGTGCTTTGTTTTTATCAAATAGAATGGTGGTGAGATTTGAACTTGTGACCGCTAGGTCAACAAGGCTCTGATACCATGTTAAGGAACCATCTCACCTAAAAACTTAAGTTTGTAGGTGAGACCCCGTAATATGATTATATTATTCTTTAACATGTTAAAGAATGAAATTTTTAATGATTTCAATCTGGATGAACCTATTAAGTATTATTCTTGGGTCAAGAGGTCAAAATGATATACAAAAAAACAAACTAAAATAAAATAAATTATAAAAGTTCAATTAAACATATTACTAATTGATAAAACAGGGAATCAACTAAATAAGGGGGGAAGCTCGAGTCAATTGGGTTAGCCTACTAAACTCGTAACCCAGATCATTAATACATAAACAACCTATTACAAGCAAATTTAGTTGAAGAACCAATGACTCAGGTTATGAGACTTAAATAATATTTTATAAATAAAATTAAATTAAAATAACAGCAACAACAACTCAATTTAATCGAGATTAAAATATCAAAAATTGTGAATCTAATCATAAGACCAATATATTCTTATAAAAAATAAATTATGAAGTTCAATTTCTAACCAATCCAGTATTAAATGATAAAAAATACAAAAAACAACTTGAGATAAATTAGGTTATTAAGAAGTACTCTTTTATCATGAGTCCAAAATAACTTAATAAAAAATAAATTAAAAAATTAATTTTCAATCAATTAAATAATAAATTATATTGATTTTTTCTCATGTTAAATCCTTTTTTCTTCCAACCATTTTGAATACAAAATTAAAGAATAGAAAATAAACCTGCACCTTAGCCGACTGCTGACTGCTGACTGCTGAGGTTCATTTATGGAATCTTATTGATTTGGAGTTACTGCGCTGGACACTCTTGGAAGACCTGGGAGTCTGGGACCATCACTTGCTTTCTGTCCCTTGTTCCTCGTTTTACACGTTACCTGCTGTGTTTTTTTCTTTTTCTTTTCATCATTCTCTGTTTTTAATGAAAATAATTGATATTTATGTTTAATAAACTATTTAAAAAAAATAATAGTATTAATTAAATATTAAAGTGAAAATATAATGAAAAGTAAATAATATTTTATTTTAATAATATTTCAAATCTTATTTTAATTCTTATTATGAAATCATATATAGCATGTGAATGTCTATCCGTCTTCTTCCACATCCTTATGCTCGTTCACCATCTCAAAGCTCATCTAAATAGTATATCTTATGATTTTTGGGCTTACAAATATTAAAAATATATCAGGTTATAAATAATAGCATTGTTGAGATGATGTTACAATACAACTATATTTACAAAATGATATGAAATAAAAATGTTCTCTCTCTGTTTTCATAATCTTTATTGTTCTTTTTAATTCTTACTACTTTATTAAGTATATTGCTTGCTACTAAATATATTTGATTTTTGGATAAAAAGTAGAAGGTATGTTCATCAATTTGAAATCAACTTATTTTTTTTTCTAGTTATTCAGGTAAATCAATTTTTTTAGTTAATAATAAATTTATTTAGTATTTGACTAAACATCTATTCAATATTTATTACAATATTTAAACTAAGCTTCTAAGAATTTTGATCTTTTAATGAAGTAACAAAACAAATCTTTTATAAACTTGAGGTGGTGGCAGTTGATTTGATTTGATGAGTAAGAATTATTTATATTGTTGGGCTCATTTACTCGTATGTTGACTCGGGTTAACCCATCTTTACACTTCTGACTCGAGACTTATGCCCTACTTTAATTGAGTCTCAAGTTGAGTTTTCAAAACATGATAATAATAGTTTTTATCTTTACATTGACTTACTCTATTCGTGATTCAAACCTTTTCTTTAATGGATTTTTGAATTGAATTTTAAAACTATAATAATAATTATTTTTATTTTTATATTGACCCAAATCAACGTGAGTTGATCATCTTAATACATAATTTGCCCCTAGGCCCGAGTTAGCTAAAGATAAGTTTCAAAACTATGATAATAATTATTTTTATTTTTATATTGATCTAAATCAACCTGAGTTGATCATCCTAACATATAACCTGACCCTTGTTCTAGGTTAATTAAAAATAACTCTTAAAACTATGATAATAATTATTTCTATCTTTATATTAATTTGAAACAATGATTAGCCCTTCTTATGTCGTTAATCCTGCATTAATAACCATTTTTAGTCCCATGTTGACTCAGGTAAACTTGAGTTAACCTAATCCTTGATTCAGACCTCGAACAATGATCTAAGCTTTGCCCTTGATCGACCTTGAGTTGAGATTTAAAAGTATAATAATAATTATTTTTATTCTTGCATATCTTAGATAGATAACTTTGAAATTAAGAGCTTTTTACAATGGAAGAAAACATGTCTCCCCGGTATCTTTTATTTTGAAAGTATAAAGTTTTTCTTTCAAATTGTTCCAAAAAACATTTATTTTTATGTTTATATCTTCTCACCTAAATATATTTTTATCTTTATTATCTCTACAGTAACCAAACACTATCATAAAAATAAAAATAAAAAACTAAAAAACTCAATGGCCATCACAACTTACTTCTGCCTCCCACTATCTTCCAAAAAAAATCTACCTATCAAGAAACAACCAACCACCTCCTCCTCCACAGCTACCACATTGTCTCTCCTCTTTAAACCCCAAAATAATTTCAATCAAACTTGCAGCCCCTTTGCTTTCCAACCCCCAACAGCAACAACCTTACTCTCCGACGAGCAGTGATCACTCTTCTACCCTAAGCCAGTCCGACAACTTGATCGTCGCACAAACAAGCATCACACTGTCCAAATTGCAGTCAAATAAGCCCTAATTTCCAGCAAAAAATCAACTCGAAGATGCATACAAAAACGACTAAATTCAACCCAAAATCAATACCTTTTTTTTTATCTTCGACATAAAAATGTGCTTTCAAATTCAACACGAATCACAGATTTAACGAAATATATGTGCTTTTAAATTTATTCAAAATATTTATGGTTAGAATAATTAAATACTATTGGTGAGATAGCAAGGAGATGTTATGGGCAAAAAATGCAGCTCACTTATTTAATCCTGTTTAACCAGTTGATGAAGACGACGACCTAAAATCTTCATAAGACATATCAAATGAACTCTAAACAATACAAATAATAATAATAATAATAATAATAAAAATACGTTCTTTACTCTGGGTTAAAAAAAGAAAAAAAAATACAAAAGAATATGTAATTTGTTTTCAGGTAAACAACTTAGTTTTCTTAATTCATCATTCAAGATTTATTTAATTGTATATGAGGTGTTTTTTCTATAGTATATTTTACTAATTTTAAAAATAACTTGAGTTATCTAGAGTTTCTTTTATTATTAATTTATTTTTATAATAAAATTTATGAACCTAAAATATTAGACGGGTATAAATCTCAAATTCTTTAAATAATTACTATCATCCGAGAACACCAATCTATTAATATTTCTCTAAGGCTTTTGATATTAATTGAATATTATTTTCAATTGCAGAAAAATAAAGACATGTTATTATACACGGAGGAATATTGTTCGTAAATAGAACAAATTTTATGCAAGTGGAATAAACTACATTAGTTTTCCTTTGGAAATTTGAATACCTTGAAAATGAAGCAACCTGTCTTATTAAAATTCTTTGTTTGTTTATTTATTTAATTGAATTAATATTCATTTTTTGTTTTTTTCAATTAATATAATATTTAATGAATCGATGAACCATGCAATAGAAATAGTTTAATCTTAATTAGTATCTATCTATCCAATTCTTTTTAATCTAAAAGATTTAACTAGACATGTCAAATTTTTTATGGTAAGCTGTCCCTTTTCAATTCATGCCACACACGTTTTGACCAATGAAAATATTCAACAATTCATTTAAAATACCCATGAAACATTTGACTTCTCCACTAAGGACAAGACCCCGATATCTTCTCCAATTTGGTGGAACATAAACGCCGGGAAGTTCAAGCTATGTATCCAACGGGACCATTTCTTCACCTAACTTGCAAATAAACTTTGACCAAAAACAGCTGACTTGGTCGGTAAAGCACGCATGGAAGAATTATCAGTCTAAACTTACAAGCATGGAATATATATATATATATATATATATATCAACACTCAAGAACAAGGAGCTTTCGTCCAAGAGATCATGGAAAAAGAAAACGTATTTCTCGGAAAATCCCCTGTTCCGGATTTGGTTTTATGTTTCGCCAGCGCTGTATTTTGTTTTTGAAAATATATTAAAATATTATTTTTCTAAAATAAAAAGATTTGAAATTTTTAAATCACTACCCTAATTACTATCTAATTTTCATTCTTTGTAGACACAGAAAAGTTGAGTCTGAAGTTTAAAGGATATTATAATTGTGGTTGTTTTTAAAATGTTTTTTTTTTGAAAATATATCAAAATATTTTTTTTCTATATTTAAAAAATTATTTTTATCATCAACATATTAAAAAATATAAAAATAGAAGTAAAAAGAATTATTATTTAAAATATAAAAGCAAAGGCTTTCAATTGCATACGTTGATTAAACCAGATGATAATTAGTGTGACTTCACACAAGTGTGACGTGATGCTTTGTCTGAGATAAATAATGGAGGCTTGTGTTGAGTGTGACTCTAGACTCTTTTTTCTTTGTCAATGAGTGTGACTTTACTAAATGAAAAAAAATTAGATTTGTTAATTTAATAAAAATAATTAAATAATCTTTTAAGTTTAAAAAAAAATGATTAATTAATTCTTCAATCGGTGTTAACAATAATTAACTTGATATTAATTTGTTTCAAAAAGGCTCTTTTCTCATAAGTATTTTAATGTTATTTACTAATTTTTAAACAAAGAATATAAATAAACTGTTAAAAATATGAAATGTAAAAATGAGATTAATTAACTAGTTTCTTTAAAAATAAAAGAACTTTTGATTTCATTTTACAAGATTAAAGGAGTGATTTATAATTCACTCATGACTCAACGTGATTTGTTTTTCTTGCCGGAAAAAAAAACTTTTTGTGTTTTAAATCTTTTTTATCCCTATTTTTTTTCAAAGGTTGTTATATTTTCCTTTCGCTTTTATTTTTTACGCCCTAAATAATCGGATGGTTTTCACCGGGGAAAAATATTTTTTTTATTGATTGTATGGGATCATTCTAGAAAAAACAAAAAAAAACAATTAAATAACTACTTTATCGATTTAGTTAATTAACAGCAACAAATATGATCTAAGTTGGCAAATTTGACAAATACATAAAAAATAAAACATAATAAATTGTAAGTGGGGGAATATATACCGCCCATGAGGTTTTGCTACTGATTTCCTAGGCTTTATAATTGCTTGTTTAGAATTTTTATTTTTTTATTATTTTTTTTTTAATTTTAGTACATCAAAATAATGTGAAAACTCTAAAAAAAATTAAATTTACAATAAAAAATAAAAATATTTTTTTTAATTTTTTTCTAAAAAATAATTTTAAATCCCAATGGAAACAGCACTAAAATTCCTCCCACCCGTGTCTCTTGCTTTTCTGTCCTCATCCGGAACGCGGAACACAAAATAATAACAATAAATAGATTAGAGATGCATGTGCTTACCTACTCTCGTCACATTATAACGATGATGGACCCCTGCCTAACTTTACATTCACAATTAACTCCCACCTACCCTCATTATTTAAGATAAACTAATTAAAAATGACGATTCATCTCCTCACATTCCTTGTTAACTTGGACAATGCATTATTTTCTGTTTTTTTATATATATTTAGTTTGTTTTTTTAATTTTATCATTCAAATTTATATTTATTTATTTCGGTCTCATGATATATATACGTTACATATTTAAAATGTTAACTTAAGTTTTTAAGTTATTTTTAATTATTATTTTTAAATTTTATCATTCAACATTTAATTAATTTGAAATTAGCATTTATGATGATTTTTTTTGTTTTTTTATAAGATTATCACGATTTCATTACTTGAATCATATATTTGATAAGTTAGTTTAAGTCATTTTATCGAGTGTTATAATTTGTTATTTTATGGATTATCTCGATTTTATAATATAAGTTGTGGATTTGACGGGTTATCTCAGGTTGACATAGGCTATCCAATATGTTTTCATCTTAATATATTTATATATAAAAAAGATATCTTGAGTTTTTTTAATCAAATTATATTGTAATAATTGTCTGGGTTGTTTTTTAACTCGTCAAGTTAATCAGATTATATTAGGTCATCCCCCAAGTGATCTAATTTTTTTCTACTAGAAAACACATTAATAGCACCTAGATAATTTTTTTTGCTACAGAAAAATTGATTCGTAAAATAGCATGAGAAATGATCTAGTCATAGTTTAAATCACTAATCCCCCTTCTCATCTCTAAGTCAAAAAATATTATCTATGATCCATAACTTTAGATGTTGTAACTGGCAAAATTTTTATCTAAGAATTTGTGTTTGCAATGTTGATCATTGACTAAAAACTATGGTGTATGCATAAAATTTCACACTTGAAAAGATGGTATATTTCAATTTTTGATGAAAAAAATATTGTGTGCATGACAATACACATGACATTGTTAATGAAGAAAAATAAGAAGAAAAAAAATGAACTGCAATCCATTTAGGTTAGGCCTAAACGATGTGGGTATTGTTTTTGAGGCCATAGACCAAGGGACATTAAGACAACAAAGATTTCCATTTAGATTTAACTCATATGACAATAAATTTTTTATTCATGTTGTATCATTTTCTTTTTAAGTATTCTATGAACACATGTTTGAAAGACTTCAACACATTTACTTATTTTGTGTAGATGTTTTGTTTATGTTTGAGTGAAAATATTATCATGGTTAGGTTTTTGTATATGCTCATATATTTTATGATTATCTTCTTAAGTCAATATTTCATGCATGATATTTTTTTCATTTAAATTTTATCAACATTTTTAGTGAAGGATTTTGTTATCCTTTTAGAGACAATTGATTGTAAGGATCTAGAGACAAACGATCACGGGATAAAATATGAAGAAGGATCCCTAATCTTTGTGAAAAAGTTGAAGACATTTACAGAGTTTCAATGGAGTCATGAAGATTTTCTTATAGAGATGCTTTTAAAGACATGAAAATATCAAGAAAAACTACCATTTCTTATTGAAAATTTAAAAGATAGAGACATAATTCATGGGATAAAACAAAAATTGTCTAATCTTAGGTAGTTTGTCAAGTGTATACATGTCATTCAATTCTTGATATAATCCTGTCTCTTTCCAATGAAATGTTAGAGGTAGACCCTCACAATCAATTTTCTCACATCTTTTTTAGAGCCTTATATTTTTTAATGTCATGACCATGGTGAAAAAAGAGAGAACTTATTAGGTTTTCTCGTGTTTGCTCTATATGTTTTATAAGAGATGGATATTGCATAGTTTTTTTTATATAGGATAACTTTATAGTTTCGTGTGGTGGTTGAAGGTGTAGTCATGAGATCAAATAATGTTAAACAAGTATAAATGTATCTCTTTGCTTTTTTTTCATTGCTCTAATGAGAGACCAATGATAATGTTGAGACTTTACTTGTACATAAGAACAATGATGTTATTGTTTAGCCACACCAACTTGTTTACCCTTATATAATTTTTTATCGTGTGTTTAACACTAAAGAGATTTTAATCACATGGATCATGTAACTTTTTCCATTAAAATAGTTGTAAAATCAAGGTTTTTATGACAATGAACGCACTAAATCACTCCATATTGAACATTTCCCCATTACACCTTTTGAGACAGGTTATGATTATTTCATCTTCTCATTACGTGACGATAAAAAAACCGCGTGGTGCTTTTATTTGTAAGAATATTTGAGCTAAAATAAAAGAAAAGTTTGAAGTTGAGATGTTAAAATTCAAAAATAAAGCCAGGTTCTAGATCGTGATACCAAACATGTATAAATCCATGAAGTTTTGATGGAAAAACTTTATACATGGAATTATTATCTTGTGTGACAAACTTTATGGTGCCTCTTGTATTTTGTATTTGCTCTTAAGGTTTTTTTGAGTTTATCGTAGTTGTTCAAATTGGTCTTCATCGTGACACAATCTTTGAAGAGTGCAACATTGATGATTTGATATGGGTTATATTTTAGCTTATGAACTCATGAAGCTTGTCTCACATCGAGATTTTTTCTAGTGTATAAATGAGATTCAAATGGACATCAATAATGATTAGACCATTCAAATCACCTCATATAATAACAATATATGTAGTTATTCATAAGTTTATGAGCTAAAACATTACTCATTTACATTTTATATATCTCTATCTCTTCTTGGAGCTGGAGTTGCCCGTGTACACTTAGTGATGCATATATGAGGGATTATTATTGCATATGTGGAAGAGTGGACATATGTAGTTGCATCAATACAATATTTTTTTTGATGACTGAGGTGTCCAGGTCAACTTGCGCACACCACAACTGATTCCCGGACTCACTGAACATCCTGCAAGCCCAATGAGCAGGTAAGACACCGCGAGAGTGATAAGCGTGCCTGATAAGGCTTGAACCTGGGGTGTGAGGAATACAAACCCCCTCTCTAATCACCAGACCAAGACCTTGTTGGCACATCAATACAATAATTAGTTGGAGAGATGATGATGTCTCGAGAAAGCTGAAGTCCTTCTGGTAAGGAGATAAAGTATTCTCCCTTGGCATGGAGCTTCATCAGCCATGAAAAAAGTTTTTGGAGAGAAGATATGAAACAAAAATGAACCACATAAATCAATTTCTTATTTAGGTTTCTACAAACAATGTCACTATAAAGTCATGCACTGTTTGACATTAACATTGATGGAATAAGTAGTGAACATTAGTGGCATGTTTGCAAGAAAGAGCAATTGGATGAGACACTATCGGCGTGTTAGTGGCACACTGGCATTTCATGTTAAAGTAAAGAGCAGGGTAAGTTGACCAAAAAGACCTTGAATATTTTACACCTCGTACAGCTCTAGCCCAATAACAGCCTGCAATCCTCAAGTCAGAGCCTGATTTTATTTGATCTAATCTGTTGGCCCAAACCCCTCTAATTATTTTAAGTGTACGGTTTAATTTCCTTTCATTGCCTTGGTGAGTTTCCCCGTCGATGCTCATGCTCAACACAGTGCTGTACCCTGAAATCTGAATCGAGGCGATGCCTTTTTTTAACTCTTGCTTTATTTATTTTCTTCATCAAATATTTGAATGCGATTCTCTCTTATGTATATTTGGACGCCGTTTGATTTTTGGACATCATTGTTTATGTGTAAATCAGCACAGAGTATCAGTATACTAATCTTTGGAAGTTGAATTTTTTTTGTCTTGTTGGTAAATCTGCTATCAGAGTTCGTTAATGATGTGTAGTGATTATGATTACTTTATGGGCTCCCTTATAAATGCTTAATCTGTCTTCAGATTGTGAAATTAGAGGCATTACTTCCTGCTTTCCACTTGTCGTATGAGGAACTGCGTACTTTTCATTTTTGTTATTTTTATCATGGTTTTCTTTTTCTTCAGGGGATTCCCAGGTGCTGCTGATTTGTGGGGTCGATTTGAGAGATTAAAATCACGAATGCTATAATTTTACTGCCTGCTTAGTGATTGAATGACGTCAATGGCTGGGAGTTTTTCTTTTCGGTTCATATGCTGTCATGAGTTGATTGCTAGACATCAGGTTCGCTATCTGAATTCTTTTAGCTCATTGGAGATATTCTAATCAAATACACCAGTAAATTAGCTTGCAGTAGCTGTTGATGATAATTTTTGGTTTGTGGTCTGGCCTTGCATGTAGCACCTGATTCTGGCTAGACTCTGCGGATTTCTGAAAAATAAATTATTTTTTCATGTTTATTAGTGTCATTAAAATTTTAAAATTAAGTTGAAAAATACTTTCCAGTGTTTGGTTATATCATGAAAAATAATTTATTGATTTTTTTTTTCAAATCTATTAAAAAAATGACAATCAAATCTTACAAATAAAAAAAACAGAGTATGAAATTGAAAAAAAAAATCTAATTTCATAAATTATTTTAAATAAAATAAATAACAATTAAAATAATGAAGCATAAAAAAGTTTAAAAATGATTAAATTGAAAACAAATCATAAATTATTTCAAATTTGATAGATAAAAATTTCAACTAAGAAAGAAAAAGAAGAAAAAAACAAAGACTACAACTGATATAAAAATCAAATCAAATCCTTAAGAATGAGATTAAAAAAGAAATCAAAATATTTGAAAATCAACTTTGATATAATCAATAAATAACAAGATGTTTATGAATTTTCCCCAACTAGCTTGAATAAAAGAAAAATAGTTTCCTCAGATCAAACTAAATTCTTGCTCGACTAAAAAGTGTTTTTAATTAATCATTTATTATTAATTGTAAACATACATCCATAAGAAAGTTTAGAGAACAGTTGTAGAAAATTACTTCCCATGTGTCCTAAATGTAAACTAAACTTCTATTGTCATCTGATTTAGAGCTGTGTATCTCCACCTCTCTTTCTGCACAAAGTCTGCATCCAGGAACAGTGAAACAAATGCCCAGAGTTTGTAAACGTCCTCAAAATTTGTCAGGAACCCGAGAGCAGCTGTGACAACAGAAATTCCTGAATTAAGTTTAACTCTCTTTCCATTAAAAACTGTTCCTCCTTCACTTGTTCTTGTCTCTAATGTCTGCGCCCTCTCATGTTCATATTTGTCTGAGAAAAAAATATGGTGCAAAAATCCACAACTTAAAGAGACGTTGTTTCGATCAGCAAGCTTCTGAACAATGGCAGGATCTACCTTTTCTCCTTTCCAGTCAAACACGTTGAATGCCACTGCTGGTCCTCGATCAAATTTTACCTTTGGACCATAGATTCTGACCAGGGGATGCCCATTTTCTGAATGTGGATGCCGAAGACACGTTAATGCATTTACCAACCAGTTGATGAGGTACCTCTCTCTGGCACTGATTAATATCAGGCCCAATGAATCTGCATGGTCCAAGCCTCTACATTCAAGATATGAATACCCACTTCCATTGCTTGCAATGATTTGGGACTGGGAGGATTCAAATGATGCCACTGATACCTCAATTTCTGGTGCTTTGTGTTTTAGTGAAATCTCTTTGATTTCTTCCAGTTCAGAAGTTTTCTCACTTGTCTGCTGCCTGGACATGGAACCTGAGGAGGAGCCTTGCAAAATATCATCATCATGTAACTCTTGTTTTGCTTTTTCTTCAGTCTCCGTGTCTTCATTAGCTGACCCTTCTGAAATTTGAGAAGGTCGCCTAGCTGGGACAAGCCTCACTAAGCCTGTTCCAGCTGAATCTTTTATAACTGAAGAGCTAGATTTCTTCACAAATAGACAGCCAAAACCAGATGGATTTTCACCGAAAACCTTGAAAAAAGAGCAGACGAGAAAATCTGGCTTAAAGAGGGAGAGGCCCAGGGTCTCCATATCCTTAGGTCCTAAGCCACAAGCATCAAGCAAGACATGCCATCCATTTTCCCGAGCCATGTTCATCCAGAGGTATGAATACCTAGCTCCTGTCACCCTTGATTGGAGTGGGAAAACAAATAGTCCCCTCCTGTTCTTCCTTCTACGTCTTACCTTCTCTAGCAATTTCCCTGAATGTATTCTTAAACCAGGCCATGAGAATTCAGCTGACATGACCTGTGCTCCTCTGTTCTTGGAGCTTTCAATCATAACTTTCACCGCCTCATTCTCATGGTCGTATACTGTAAGAAGATTATGATTTGACTGAAAGGGATAAGAGTCTGCAAGAAGTTTGAATGCGGATGACTGGTTGGCAGTGAAAACCATCGTGTAATCATCTTCAGAGAGATTCATTAATGCCATAATTCTTTTCTGTATCTTGTATTCCAGTTCTGATTCGTGGCTACCATACTGTATTTGAGAATGAAAGTTTGCTGCCTTGTAGGAAATACCAAAGAAAGGCGTTTCCAAACTTGAGGAATGTCTCCGAGATGGAAGGGAAGAAGATGATGCTGAGGCAACTGTAGCTTCCTGAGAGTAACTTCGTTGTTGAGAGTACGAGAAGAGGCCATGGCCAATATAATCAAGACAAACATGGTTGGACAGGGAGAGATGGTAGTATTCTTGCTCTCGGATTTTGTCAGCCTGATCAGTCTGAGAATACAGTGGAAATGTTTTGGTGAAATGGGAGAATGATTCTTGCAATGAAGGGAAGGACTCATGGTTGGTGAACTGAGAGTTTGGATATATCGACGCCGCCATGGAAACTTCAAAAACATGGCGGTATGAAGCAGCAGTGGTTGTGGATGTTGAGCTCTGGGGCTCAGGAATCCCTAGAAAAGGCAGGTGACATAAATTATGGAAGCAGGCTTCTGAGGCCTCTCTAGTACAAGGTGAATGCATCTCCTTTTTCTCCTTCCTTTTCTGCCCACACCAGATTTATTGTTCGTGTATTTCTCCCTCGATTAATGTCACATTTGATTTTTTCCAATCAAAAACAAATCATTGAACAGTCTCTGTTGTGTAGGTTGGATATTGGGTTTCCTGGTCGGTGGGGCAGTCCACCCTGTCTTTCATTTTGCTCGAACTTCCACCAATGTGAAATCTAACTTAGTGTCCTACACTATCAGCTGGCTTTGAATTTAGACTTTTCAAGTGCGAAAAAAGCTATAATATTAGCGTATCAACCAAGTTGCTTAACAGTTGCAAAACAACGGTAAAGAAACCTGTCTACTAAAAAATAAATAAATAAACTCACATGTCAAGTTCACTCTCGTCTGGCTCCTTTGCCTCATCACATGGATCTCAAATTTATTTAATTTAATGCCCGCTCCGACAACAAATGAAGTGGCTGTGATACTTGTAGAAAGAATAAAAAAGCCACCTTTAGTTAACATTGAAATATTTGTCTTGCAGTTGTGGAGATCCAAAACAAGCAGAGAGAACAAGGGAAACTTTAGAAGTGGCCGGCATTATCTATCAACGTTTCAAGTTTCTTTGGAATGATTATCGGTCCCCAACTTTTTCTATGATTGAGAAACACTAATACCCTTTATATTTTTTTTTTTTGAGATTTTCAATGCCTTGTCAGGTCATTTTCAGTTTTGTAGTTTTTGCCCCACCAACACGAGGTCATTTCTCGTAAATCTATTCCAGTGGACTCCCGTAGCCAAGTCTGAAAGTCTTGGAAGTAAATGGGAAATATCCCATGTGATGCTGGTGCATTGACTTGGCAAACCTGACCTGCTCCAGGGTTCAAAAATGAACCCCCCCCCGGTTTCTCAGAATAGAGGGTTTTCATTTTTCAACTCTGAAGAGTACGGTCCGGTTGCCAAGCTACTGCACCTGCATCAACAACCTTCTTCCTTTAACTCGTATACTTTTGAGATAGAATGGCGGCGCCATTTTCACCAGTGATTTAGCATCTGATTGGCGTGTTGCAAGATTTGCGATTAAGTTGGCTGAGTACTTGGATGATACTAATCGATTTTTTAGGAAATTCTGAGCCTCGGAGTTAGGACAGTTCATCTCTTCTGATTCGAATTTGTTAAATCAACTCAACCTACAACATCATTGATGGTAGGTCGAAAATCAACTCAAAACCCCCCAAGTTTTTGTCTCAAGCTAATGCATGAATCCTAAAGAGACAAAGCCACTTTGGCTGCTACCCTTTTGTTTGGGGAATAATTCATGAAGATTGATCCGAGTTTGGAGTATTTTTTCATGAACCGACTGGTAATGCATCGTGGGTTTGTGGTCCTGCTAGCTTCACGAGTCATTAATCTCGCCATTAACTTGAAACTTATTTTCCACTCCTAATATCAACAAGGTTTCAAATGAAAAAATAAAATCGAATGAGCTCACAAATACAAGTATACGGCGAGATTAATTTGTTTATGTGAGTTCATGCAGATTCGGATCCTAGTCAAACCTAAAGGGGCTGCATTTTCCAAGCAGTGAGCTTGACGCCCCATGGGAGAAAAGACAATGAAAAACAGCAACAGTAATGTGGCCATCTACATGAAAATCTGGTCAGAGCCATCACACGCTTGAGAAACCTCGAGTAGCACACATGAATTTTCAACTTTGAGGAGGAGACTGGAATATAAGGGTCAGCGTCAATGGGAGTTTCTTGTATCTTAGGATTGATTAAGCAACGGGGTTGTCTCAACGAAGGGTTTCCTTGTGCTGTCTTAGTTAAATCAAAAGCTGTGATGATATATATATATATATATATATATATATATATATATATATATATATATATATATATTCTTTTCAAGGAAAAGGACAGAGAAAAGAGAAGCAAGAAACACCACTGAAAAGCCATTAAAGTTAAATTATCAATCTTTACTTCTGAAAAAAAAAATATCTAAAGCGTAATAACAGTCCCATGGAAATTATAATCTAAAAGCAGGAAAACGAATTATTTGTCAGAAGTGGGATTTGAACCCACGCCCTCTCACGAAGACCAGAACTTGAGTCTGGCGCCTTAGACCACTCGGCCATCCTGACCTTGTTGCTTAGCATTGTGAATTCAATTATATAAATATAAGTATTTAACAAAAACTAAAAAGATGGCTGAGAGTGGGATTTCAACCCACGGCCTTTCGGACCAGAACCTTATTCTAGGCCTTAAACCATGTCAACGTTCATTGTATCCTTGCAGGAGAAATTTTGATAAATTTCTGTATTTGGGCTTCGGCCTATGAATTAAGATAGGCCATGTATTTGATTTTCTTTTGTGGACTTTAAAGAAGCCAAGGCTTGTGGGCTTGAAGGCTAGTCAGTGCTCTTGGACTTTTCATTGCAGTGACCCAAACACATTAGCCAGTAGGAGAATTGTTATGGGCTTTTAACCCTTTTATTATTTTTATTTAAAGGTTGAATATAAATTTGAAGGGAAAATACTATTGAACCCTATTGAGCTCATGATTTGGATCATGAGTTTGATGAGTTATGGTATAACATCGACTAATTTCTCCATGGTAATTAAGAAATATGTTTCTGTTGTTGTCCCATGATCATTTATGAAAATTGTTTTCAAGAAAATAAGGGATAAAAAGCCAAGACAACACCTTCCTTATAAACCTTGCTATTGTACCATATGTCAAGTTGAAAAATAAAATAAAATAAGATGAGTAATCAAAATTAATAATAAAAAAACATATAGATAAAAAAAAAGTTCCAACTATAAGTAAAGAAGTATTGGAGGTTAAAGAGGAAGACATGAGCAAAGAGATAGGAGATCATTATTTTAGGGCTTGTTATTATACCATTCTAGTTGGTCAAAAATTTTAGGGTTTTTCAATCATTTTTTTTACCATTTATTTAGCTTTTTTTACTTGGTAATTTTAAGCACCTTTATTTATATCTACTCAAATGTAGTACTCTATGATAAACCTTCATGTTGATCAAAATATATTTGGTATGTGATTTTATTATTGGTAAACCCTTTCTTTATTATACACACACAACAATCAATATCTAATACTTAGCTATGAAATTCCTCTCTACAAGAGGGTGATTTTAAAGAGCTGAAAAATCACTCATCCTCTTTGAAGGTCTCGTCACAACCTAGGAAAGTTTGAAACCTCTCTCTACCTAAGGTTGGAAGATTTATACACAAACACCACTTTAATTTGAAAGGAAAAAAAGCTGCAAAAACCTATATATCATACCAACTAGGCTTTCCATGATGTAAAGACCAAGTTTTTAATGATTTATAAGTTGATCATCACCTTAGTAAATGTTGTTAGAAAGATAAAACCTTATTTTTAAACGCACTAAGTTTTGTTTTGAATTAGCCTTCTTCTTGGATAAATACATAAGCTAGATGCATTTGAACATTTGGTCAAATAAGCCATTTAATTGAAAGAGTTTAGTCTCTAATACTAAACAAGTTTGGCTATAAAGTCCATGCCTTAGCTAATTTCATTGTAGAATATTTTTTCATTAAATCATCAAAATTTGAATAAAAAATATAACCCAAACCCATAATGACCTTGAGCATATATAAAAAAAAAAGGAATGATCCTTCAATATCTATTAATATAAAGTTGGGATTATGTCGATGTCTTGATAAATAGTTTTTTAGTATGAAATCTATTTTGAGCTCTTCTCCCATAATACAACTAAGTATGAGGTTCTCCTATTGAACTTTAGCTTTATTGGGGCTTTAAATACATACTCTCTCTGGATAAAAGTACTTCAAAAGGTAAACATCAATCATAGGTCACTATCGTGAAAGTAGAAGACTAGAGTTCTCCACTTAAGCAATACTTTCTCATAAAAGAAGGCTCCCTGTATAGAAATGAGGTCATTTTGATAAGGTGAGCGAAAAACATATTGGTTCATGAATGGTGGTGACCAACTAGATACACCATTAATGATTGCTTTGGTTTTAACTTGTAAAGAAGCCTTAATTCTATATTTTGTTTTTAATTAAGTACTATATATTGTTTCGGCCAAACATATTTCAAAAAGAGAATGCAAATATATGATATAAAAGATTACAAGACTCAAATTAAGGACATATTTTATATATTTAACATTCAAAAGTACCATTGTCAATAAATACTTGTGATATTGTCTACTACTTAATTTTCTAATTCTTCATTTGCGAATCTCTCCCTCAAAATATTGACTCCCATGTACCTGCATATATGGAAAAAATATAACCAAAACCCCCCATCACATTAGCTTTCATATATCCAATCTTGGTTTTGAATGTATTTCCACAATTGAAATGCGGTGAGTAGAATCAGTAGATTAATGAGCTATTTTTGTGAATATTTTTTTACATGTGAATAAGTAAAAATAAGAAAGAACTTTGAAAAAATGAAGATATGATTGATGTTTTGAATGAAGTGGAAGTTGATGCGTTTAATGCATTTGTGTAAGAAAATATTCAAAGTAAGAAAATGGGAATTTGGAATCAAATGAAGGTAGTTTGGAATCTTAGATCCTGATAGTTCGGGTCGAATCACTAGATGGATCCGGGTTTTAAAACAATAAAAGTTAAAACCTCTTATGATTATGAGAATAAAGATTTAAAATTTAAGTTTTTCTTAGAAAAAAAACTCAAAAAGAGTACCGTTTAAAGGAGACATGGAGAGTAGCAATACAAGTCAATGTCACTTAATAAATAATTAGGGTTAGAGAGATTAGTTTTCTGAAATTAAAATGGTTACCTTCCAAGCATCATGACAGTGGCTTGAGGGTTAGTCCCAGGAGAGGCGTTAAAGGTGGATCCATCAATAATCCTTAGCGCATCCACACCAATAACCTTGTAATCATGATCAACAACACTACCAACCTGGCAACCTCCATGGTAATGCCATATGGTCATGACTGTGTCCTTGCAAAAATCGTCTAGTGACTGTGAGGAATTGTAATGTTTGGGCAACAAATTTACTGGGGCACTTGCTGTCATGTTCAGTAGCTGTGGCACTGACAAGAAATCAAACCTAAACTTGGAGAAAGGCCTCGATTCGATCACCTTCTCTATAGTTGAAATGCCCTCTACACATCTCTGCAAGTCCTGGGGTTCTTTGAAGTAGTTGAAGGTAACTGATGGATTGTCCTCCGGGCTTTTTGTTCTTAGCTCCAAATGACCGGTGGAAATCGGACCCGTGATTTTTTCGATGATGAATCCACCTTGGAAAGCTTGCTGGTCCAAGCTGTTCATCTGCTCGATAGCTTTGGCTAGGGCTTCTGGGGTCCTCTGTTTTGGTGGCACTGTTGAGAGCTGACCGATCTGCACATGTCGACAAAACTTGCAGCATCAAATTCATTTCTTGCTCAAACGACAAACGGTAAAGTCTGAAGCTTTTAGGGTTCTAGGATATTATCGATGGGTCCACTAGCCCCAGAGCTACTATAATGGACCCATCAGGCTAAGAGTTCTAATCAAATTCATGTGAAGTAGGGTGTTTACCTTGGGAGAGAACATCCCGTAGTCTCTCTGTTGAGAACCCACAAAATTTGCACCGCTTGCAGCTTCAATGTAGCTACCAAATTGAGTGATACCAACAACTTGAATGAGTGAAACCTCAACTGGGAGAGGAGAAGGGACGAAAATGGCATTCATGGGGTTGTCAGACATGAGTTGGCCAACCATGGGCTGATCCAGCACCACTGTAATATTGTGGGCCCGAAGTTGCTGTGCAGGGCCCACTCCGCTCAACATCAAGAGCTGTGGGCTTCCTAGGGCACCAGATGATATGATAATTTCATTTTTTAACCCTCTGTTTAGGAACGCCCTGTGCTTTGTCCCTGATGCATCTCTATATACCACTCCATGAGCCATTGGTTTAGGTCTTGCTGTTCAATTACAGAAAGAAAAATAAAATTAAATTAAATTATGGCCACTGGTACTAGCAGAGAAATAGACAGCAAAAACAGATGCCTCGACAAAATGAAAATCATATACCTTTAGTTGCAAACAAGATCCTGTGTACAGTTGCATGCAAAAGGACGGTAAGACCACCAGGATTGGCATACTCCAACAAATCAGCAGCAGTATGCCTATTCCCATTGGGATCAAAAATTGTTCCACCAACTTTAGTCCCATGAAGATGATCGTATGTGAATCCATTGTTAGGAACCACTCCGGCCTCTAGCAGCCCATCCCTCACCGCCGATTGCCACGGCCCCATTTGCGGCTTGAACGCCACTCTCTGCTCCACCCATTGGTATGACTCGTTCACCAACCGACTGTCCCAACCTACAGCTCTGCACCATCTTAAACTAATTAGCTTCTCGATTAAAAACTTGGTGTCACGTGAATTTCTTAAACAGACCAGCTGTTAAATACGTTTACTGGTTTGATCAGGAACATATGTGATTAACTTGAGATTATTTTTTTACTACAACAACCCTCATGCTAAGTTATAATATGATGTACCTTATATATTCCGAAGAGGCACGGGTATAGAATCCAGCATTCAGGCAGCTCCCGCCGCCCAGTACGCGGGCGCGGGCATTTATCACGCCATCTTCAGAAATGAAACGTTGAGAAGGGGAAGTAGGAGAGAGATCGGACAGCGCAGCACCAAATTTTTCTAGGCTGCTAATGTTAGGATTGCCATAGGGTGAGCCGCCGCGTTCTAGAAGCAAAACGCTAGCGTTTTGTGAGAGAGTGGCTGCTAATGCACAGCCAGAGGTTCCACCACCCACAATTATGTAGTCGTAGTATGATATTGTTGGAGAGGAGGTTGCATTGAGCATGAAAGAGTAATTCGGAGCTGGGACAAAGAGAGTATAATAAATTACTGGTACTTTTAACTGATTAGTGCTGTGATGAAATTAATTAGGGTTGATAATTAATGATGCTTTGGTGGCTGTCAGTAAAACCAGAAACGGGATACTCACTAGACATGCATAAATTAGATCAACTATATATATGACAATATTAATGGACGTGCAGTAATTCGGATGAGATTCTACAGTACTGTGTCGAACGTGTATAAACATAAAAATACAACGAGAAAATTCCAACTATAAAATCGGTGTTAATGAGGTACAGGTACTGCATATAAATGAACCAATAGAGTTAGGTGATACTTCAATTCCTTTTCATCTCAATTTCTCTATCGGCCCTCTTTGTGAAATCCTGTTTACAAGCTGGTCTTGGGTGTTGTATACCTATCTCTCACGTTGATGATCAGTACTATTGACCTATATATATATACATATATATATATATATAATCGTATTTAGATAATAGAGGGATGGATTTGCTTGTTCTAAATTAGATTAAAAAAAAGGGAGCAAAATCGGATTCCAAACCTAAACCATTGCAGTCATCACTGTAACAGCAGATACTAGCTAGCTAGAATGAACCCCAGCAAGGACTCGATCGATCGGGCATGAAAAGAAACTATAGCGTGCCCTCCTAAAATGAGATTTCTTGGATAACCATCAGTTAGCTGCGATATATCAGCTGATTGAAGAAAGTTGAAGGTTTGTATCAAATGATATTATGCGCTCCCGAGTCATTAACACGTATATACGCCATGCACACTGTTAGTTTCAATAGAGAGTTATAAAGATAATTCACTATAATTAATTCTCTTTTAAAGTACGTATATGTATAGATTAATGATGAGAAACAGTAACGTGCATCACGACCACAAAAGCGAGGAAATTAAGGAGAGAGCTAGCTTGAGTGAAGAAGATATCCATATATACCTCGATCGCAGGCGCAAAGGCTAAGAAAGAAGAGAATCCCTACAAAAGAAGCAGCTAAGAGTCTGCACCATCCAGGAGCCATTGTTTGAATAAAAACGCAGTCAAATTAATGATGGTTAATCTGGTGTACAAAAACAAGCTAACGAATGCTGTTCTTATATAGATGTAGAAAATCAACAATTTTGGCGGCATTAAATTATGTGGGTGCAAAGAATTCCTGGTCATTTTGTCGGAGAAAATAGACACACTGTGCCCCAGGATTCAAGAAATGAAGAAAATGTGACCCTGCATGCTACTTGCCACCACACAAGGACCGGCTTTCCTAAGGCTAGCTAAGTTTATTGTTCAAATGAACTGCTGACAGCTCCATTGATTGGCTTGTTTTGATTTATCCAACTCCCCACAATATTAATTAGGTTCTTAGAATGATTAATTAATATTGTTTTTAATTACTACTCTCCACTATGTTCTCACTACTAACTATTATTAAATCCGTTGCATATTAAACTTGCAACGGAAAATCCGTTGCAATTTTTGTTTTTGTTTTTTTTAATTTTTGCAATTTATTTAAGAACAGAATATCCATTGCTAAACAATTTCCAGATACAAATTTAGCAACGGAATTTTATCTTTTCTTGTAGTGCAAGACTTCTCAACTCGAGTTTCAAAATAAGTAAAATCAAAATTAATAAGGTTTGGCCCGGCAAACCTCGCTCGTAGATAAACTCGATCATAACCTCAATACAAATTAAATTTAGTTTTTTAAATAATATTGTTTTAATATTTAAACCACATTGTTTTGTATCGAAGTGGATTAGCTAGCTCTTATAACTCACTGAGTTTACAACTAGTTGCATGTGACCTTGATTGTTTTAGCAATGGGGGTGGTGTGGCTAATTGCAGTTCACTTCTTTTCGGGAAATTAATTATTTCAGACAAAGAAGAATTAATTGCGTTAGTTTTCAGACAAAGGGCATGGGCGCTTTATTTTAAGATTTGTGCGGTGGACGTTAGACATCAATATCATTAGCATGCTCAATTAATTACCTAATTGCCGTCAAAATCATAGGAAATGGTTTTCAAATATTACATAGAACAAGGAGAAAGAGAAAGAAATTTATTTGCCTAAACTTAACATTACACACACTAGCCACTTACCCGTGTTTCACTGTGGCTGAAATTATATTTTTTTCAACATAAAAAGAAATATGATTCCATCCACAGTGAAGCATGCGTAAGTAGCTAGAAAATATTAAGAGCGTGATTTTTTTTTATTATACTATAAGTTTGGGCAAAATAATAAATTTGTGCAAACTTCCTGCGAAGGGCGAGTTTTAAATAAAATAAATGAATTTCAAATTGATATAAATTTATTTGTTTAAGAGGTTCCAACGAAAACACCAATATAAAATTCTCATCGTCATTAAAAAAGAAAGAACATTTGGGGTACCTGAATCATCAAATTAATTATACGAGAATTAGTTCATTTTATAATGTAATTTAATTAAACACAACAATAAAATATAAATTATAGAAACACCTACAGTAACTAAACAACAAAAATAAATAGTTGATTTATACCTATAAAAGAAAAAAAAAGCATTATTAAAAATCCAACACCACGTTACCATCATTGTCATGACTAAAATAATTAAAATTATTAATTACTATCACCATCATGGGACAAACAATTAAAATCATTAAATTGCTTGAAGAATAAAAAATAAGCAAAACATTTTTACAATAATAAAAGCAAGAAAACAATTAAAAAAACAATCACTAAAATTATCACTATTATTTCACAAACAACAAAACCATATAATTTTCTTGGAAAAAAAACATTAACAATAGAGCAAAAAAAAGACAAAAAAAAGACAAAGCTAAAATAAACATTATCAGCATAAAAAAATCATCTGATCTGAAGAACAGATAAAAATAACATAAAACACTAGGATGGAAAAGAAAAAAGAAAAAAGAGAAGAAATATTAATTTTAAAATCATCACCAAAATTAATTACAATTTCTGTACCAAATAAAAATAAAACCCCAACAAAAAATAAAAAAATAAAATAAAAGCCAAAACTAAAATCACATATAAATACTGACAAAAAAAAAGAACCAAAGGAATTAATACTAAATAAAAAATTAAAAGAATAAGGGATGAAATGAAAAACAAAATATGTAACTAATTCCAATTGAAGTATAAAACTACAATAAATCAAAACATTGAAATAAAAAAACAAAGGGATTTTTTTAAAAAAAAAATAGCATTTTTTTTAAAAATAAGGAGTGAAATTAAAAGTAACATATATGATCAATTTCAATTGGAGGACAAAATTGAAACAATTCAAAACCTATAGACCAACAAATTTAAAGGGGCCAAAAACAAACTAAAAATCAAAAGAATAAAGGTTGAAATAAAAAACAACATATATAATCAATTCAAATTGAATTACACAATTGAAAAAATTAAAAAAAACATTATAGAAAAAATCAGGAAGAAAAAAAAATCAAAAGGTCATGGATTGAAATGAAATATCCACAAACATAGAGGATCGCCATGTATATTGCTGCTGTAGGAAAGAAAAAAAAGGGGGAAAAGAATAACTGATCACCGGCGATCCTCTGACCATTAGACAATGACATGCACACCACAATGAGAAAGAGGACATAATAGCGCTCTCAAAGACATGACGATCAAATATTTTCAATCATCTATAGACACTGCACGCACCGCCTGAATGGTGCACGCGCATGAAAAATGACGGTGCACCCAGAAGGCGCGACTGTAATAACCTCGAGAAAAAAATAATTAAAAAATAAAGAATTGTCTAAACACTCCTCATCCAACAACAACCATGAAAACAAAGCACCATCATACCCCAACATCAAACCTTTTATCATTTTTGATGGTATTTAAATTATTTCACTGCACATAAACACATGAAAAAACTAAACCACTCTCTTTTCCCGTGTCTTGTCCGTGCCCCAGAATACAAAATTGATATTTCACTATTCAAGATCAGATAAAAAAACAAAAATACCCCCAAAGAGTTTTTGTCTTTATCGATACTCAAGAATAAATAAATAGTTAAATTGTGCAAATAAAAATAGAAAATATCAACCCATCTCCCATCAATATACAAATAACATGCATGGCAACTGAAAATGTTTAAAACAACTCCCAATATCGAATGTTAAAATTCATGGGCTGAGGCAAAAAAATAAATAGTTTCCCTGTTGAAATTCAGTGACCTGCAGGGAAGAATATACAAGATCTGCTTTTACAGTACAAGGAGCAGGGGAGAATATAGTAGAAGGCTGTTAATCATTGATGATATGCATGGAATCAACTTGGACATGTCCACCATATGTAATAAAAACCAGGAGGCTGCTGCTGGTGTTATTCCAGAAATAACAAGTGAGCAATCGAACGATTTTAGCACAACCTACCTATGGATCTTCGAATTTTGTTACCGTTTCTGACTTTCAAACTGTTAATGGTCCACAAGTAGGTTGGTAATTGGTTCGTGCATTATGACTAGAAGAATTAATCAAGGCTTGTGAGTGTCATTCAACACCTATCACAATCAATAATTTTTAATTGAAGCTCATCGACAAGACTGCCATATATTATTTTTAATATAATCTAAAATATTAATTTTTGATATAGTTTTCAAGTAAAAGAGTTTAGGATTTTAAATTATACAGATAGATATTTTTCAAAGATAATAAGATTACAGCCTGTAATATTAATTTTGATATCATATAAAAAAATTATTTTATCTAAAAACTTAAATTATATGATAAGATATGATAATAATAGAATGTATATTATATTCTAATAATATTAATGTATGTTAGAGAAAAATCACTTCGTGGAGTTGGGAAGGGGAGATTTTAATGAAACCGAACTACTACTACTAGGAGTAGTTGGAGTGTCACTTCACTTAATGCTCAAGAGAAGTGATCAGAAGACAGGAGTCCGGTCCCCACCATTCTCTTTCCTTTCCTTTTCATTTATTATTTTGAAAAGTATTTGTGGTTCACAGAGAAAAATACGTGTCATGCATCTGGCAACCCCTTTAAGTTCCCGTGTGATTAATTCGTTACCCCTTTAAGTTCCCGTGTGATTAATTCGTTAGGTTGACTTTTTTTTTATTACATTGTATTTTAAAAAATAAAAAAAATATTTTTATTTTAAATGAATTATTTTGATATTTTAGATTATATTTATATGTTGATGTCAAAATAATAATTTAATATATTTATAAATAAAAAACAATTTGAAACATACTCCCCTGCCGGCCGTCACTTGAAACCATTGTGAATTATTGAAAAATAATTGAAATTATACTCGAGTATTATTATATGGTTTTTTTTATAGCTCATTAGCTAAGTATGACTAGACTAAATATGTGATATTACCGGTTTTTAGTCAAAATTTGAAGAAAAAAAATCATTTTAAATGAATATGTTTTTGTGTGTTTTAGATCATTTTGATGTGCTGATTTCAAAAATAATTTTTAAAAAATAAAAAAAACATCATTTTGATGTATTTCGACACGATAAACACTTTGAAAAGTTACTGCAATTACATTCTTAAACTGGCGCTAATTTAATAGTGGCAGGATAGTCTTTTTATGTCTCGTCAGAACAGTAAACTGATTTAATAACCTAAAAAGCAGAGATAATTAAGTTGATATCTACAATCTTTTTTGCATTTGTAGTTTTTTAAGCATGGTAAAATGACCCATTTACTCTTGAAATCAAAGTTCATCTTGATTTTTTATATTTTCATCTTTATTTTTTAGTTATAAACTTATTATGAAGCTGTTTTAAATAAAATATTAATATTTTAATAAATATCAAAGAATAATGAATTAATTAACAACGTGAGCTTAGTGGCTGATCCTGGAGGGGAATGAACGGTCAGGCAAATCCCATCGCATCACGGTGATGTGATTGGAAAGGGACTTATCCTAGAGATGCATGAAACAAACTTTATGATTTTGAGCGGTAGCTAATCGATTCTACGCTGCCTAGCTACTGCCATCTGCCAACTGAAAAGTTGTAGCGAATGGATAATGGTTTAGATTTACATTTGACACGTGGCCATTGAATCTTTGATTTCTTATTTATTGAATTCATATTATATATTTTATCATTGAGTTTCTTGATCTGCTTTAATTCTAAAATAAAATCCCAGAAGTAGTCAAGAGTTTAAAAGATTAATCTAAATCAAGTTTGGTTTGACTTTACTTGATTTTTTGCTATTTTTTAAATTCATAATTTTTTAATTTTTTAATTCAATATTTATTTAATTAGGGGCTAAGTTTTGTGTTTTTTGTATTTGATTTTTACAAGAGTGTTCACTAATTTTGCAAATAAATCCCCTTATCTAACATTGATTTTCTGGGTTGTTTTTTTTTTTGCCGAAAGGAATATTATTTGGTGTTTATAGTTGTTTTGGAGTATAAAATAGTTGAAAATAAATTTTAGGATCCAATTATCATCTTCACACCGTATCTAGATTTGTGGTTACACACAACGGCGTTATCTATTTGTTTTCTAAAATAATAAATAATTTGCTTAGAAAAACAATTTAGGCGTCAATGATCAATAACTCCGTGTGACCTCAGCAGACATGTTTACTTAGCCTTGGACTGTGTTGGTTTGATTCTTGTTGTTGGCGTTTTCAAAAAAAAAAAAAACATTCTTCATTGACCATTCTTTTTTGTTTTTCATTTTTTTTGTTTTTCTTTTTTTTTGGTGAACTTTATCCGTACCTCTCTATTTTTTTGTTTTTTAAATATTAAATATTTGTTTTACTGTATGCACTTCAAAAAATATTTCAAAATAATCAAAATATTTTTTTTTATTTTTTAGTGTTTTTAGATATTTGATATGTTATTGTCAAAAATAATTTTTTTAATATATATATATATATATTATTTTAATACATTTCTAAATGAAAAATATTTAAAAAAAAATAACCATGTTACCAAAAAGACCCTCAAGAGTACAAAAAAATTCCAAATTCATTAAATGATCCCTTCGTTATTTTTTTTTAAAAGATTTTAAGAGTATTTGGGAGTACTATGATACCCATTCCATACACTTGAATTTTTTCCCCTTTGTTTTAGTTATTTATTTTAAGTCTTATCACTTAACTTTGAGTTTTTATTGAATTTATTTATTTTAATATTATCATTAATGATTAATTGATTTTGAATTGGTCTTTATATTTTGTTTTGGTTTATTTTCCATGAAGATAAATTGGTTTCAAATAAGTTTTCTAGCATTTGGTTGATGCTTATTTTTTATTTATTTAGGATTTAAATTTAAATGCACTGTAAAAAAAAACTATTATTCAATTTTGACATGTTTTTCAAACAATATTATAGATTTTTATGAAAGATTGAATTATTATTTCTTCCCCAATTATTACATCGCCTAATATGAAAAGAAAAAACTCATGAATGTTTAATTAGCATAAAATTCATGTCTTTTTAGGATTTTTAATAAGCTTTTATTTAATTTTATCACATTTATCAATATTTCTTCTTTAATCGTATACATAATACTAATACATTGTTTGAATGTTTGACTTTAGATTTTCTCTTAACATCGTAATGGATTTTTGTGCTCTGTGACAGTGTTTGCATTTCATACAAAAAATAATCATGATGCTGGGCTGATCATTGGGATGGGAGGTATTTTTTTTATTGTATTATTAAATAAAAAATAGTTTTAAAAATAAAATATTAGAAAAGTAGTTTTCATGTTTGATCTACTGGGCCAAATACAATAACATTGTCTAAAATTTTCTTATTTTCTTTCCGTCTAAAATGATTTTTAAATATTAAAAAAATATTAATTCAATCCGCAACTTAGCATGGATAATAACCTAGTTAAATACTAATTTGGACCGTATTTGATCTTTCAACACAAGTAATTTACTCGCTAGTGTTTAATAGCTCTATTTCCTAAAATAAATGATCTATTCGATTAAACGATTATTAGGAGCAATATAAGGTTAAAAAGACATTAAAAAAATAATTTGAATAAAATTATGAAACTTAGTTATAAAACAACTCGATGTTAAATAGCAAAATAAAAAATATAGTTTAAAACTAATATAATATTAAAGAATGACATAAGAAAAATTAATTTAAGAAAAACTAGATAACTCGAGGGAATATCACAAACATATATTAATATCTAAACTTACAGTTTGTGAAATCTTAGACTCAAGCTCAACTAAGAAACTCAATTTCAAATCAATTTAATGTTAAATGATAAAACTAAAAAAATAATAATTTAAACAAACTGTCAAAGTGAAAGAAATAGCAAACAAAAGAATGATGATCAAAATTGATAGAAAAAAAATGAGGATATACTTGAAAAAAGAAACTAATTTTAAAAATATTCAAAACAAAACAAATAACAATCAAAGGAAGAAGAACCAAGTTTAAAAGATGAGAAATTGAAGGGAGGTGAAATTGAAAAAGAATTCTAATTTTATAAATTATTTCAAATAAATTAATATTATTAATAATAAAAAAGATAGGCTAGATTCAACATGAATTATAGAAAATTCAATCCCTAGATAATGAAAGTCATTTCACTAACCCCAGGGGGTTGGCCTGGCGGTGGAGACCTGGGGCTCGTGGGTTTGCTCCCCATGAGGTCTCAGGTTCGAATCTGCTCAGGTGCAAACAATTCTTTGGGGCCATCGGACTTAGGCGAAGCCCTTGACTTAACCGTGGTACACTTGTGGGAAACATGCTTGCTGAGGCCTTGTGCACTTTCGGGATTAGTCAGGCCCAGCAGCTTGGACACCCGTGGATTTATCCCAAAAAAAAAGTCATTTCACTATTCATCGATAAGAAAAAAAAATAGTATTACACACGAACATTGATTTTTTTTATTCAAGGGCACAAGGGACATTTTACCATGCGTTCAAAGACCAAAAGAAATAACTGCTCCTTTTTAAATTTTGGAATGACAAATCACTAAGTATAAAATTACTGAATTATCTCAAATAGAATGTTTCTTGGTTTTTTCAAGGGCAAAATAGACATGCCATCCCCAAAGTTAAAAAAAAAAGGCTGGCAACCACCTCGCTATACATTTATCAAAACTCACGTTTTTCATGGGAAACACTACCAGTACAGAGCTATTATTGATCTTCAATGCCATGAGATTTCAGTTTCCTCGTAATTGTCTCAGACTCGGAATACGGCTACATGTGCTGTGTTTAATTTTAGAGTATGATTGCAGGACCCTTTTCAGCGATTCAAAACTTGTAGTTCATGTAATTAACCATTGATGAGAAAATAGAAAAATAATGTCAATCTTTCATAAAAGCTTGTGTTTATAGATTATTTGTAAGAGGTACACTGAGATGTGTGTGCTAATATTAAAAAAAATCACGGTATTAAAACAATGAAAAAAACAAGGAGTGGCGGTCCATTCGGGGAACTGTCAATCTCTCTCTTCTTAAATGTGTACCAGCAGAAAACTACTACATAGTACATACAGTTATTTTTTTTATTTTTTTAAATATACCGAATGCTGCAGTTTAAATTTTGAATAGAAAACGGAAAGTAGTTGAAAGAAAGAAAAATAGAACTCACATCAGCTCTCTTTGTTACTTTGAGAAAATTGGTATCTTAAGGGGAAGTAGGAAATTCCTCCAAACTGCACCCGTTCTCTGCCTAGGCTCTGAGAACGGGTAAAAATCAGTTCAAAACAGGAAAAGGAAAATGAAAATAAAAATAAAAAAACGATAACAAGAATTTGTGTAGAATGGTTATATGAAACAGCAATTTAAAGCCAGTAAAGCAGTCATAAGACTTTTATTAAAATCCAATTTAAAATGTGAATCAATGATCTAGTTTCTTAAAATTTATAGAACTGGCAAAATTCAAATATTAACAAAAAGAAGGAAAATTAAATAAAATAAAGATCTGAAATTTGGGGGCCAAAGTTCTCTACAAAATAAGGATCAATAGAGAGAGTTGTATGTAAAGCAGGTGGCAACAATGGAGGCTATGCAAATCACCAGTGAAGGCAAAAGCGTGATATTCAAGAGCTTACTCTCACCCAAGTACCCAACCAGCGTAATTGTGCCGTCTGCAACTACACGGGCTAATGTCCCAGCTTCTGTTGAGAGCAGTCCACCATTAAAGGTTCCGCGGGCAAGCCTGGATGACATGACTCTAGAGAGCAGTGCCAAGTTGACGCCTGGATGAAAAGCAAAATCCAAAGAACTCAGCTATATTTAACCTGCAGACCTTAATTGCTATGTTTGTGAAAAAGTAATTCAATCCAAGTGGAATTAAGTCTTCGTAACAGCCAATCATGTCTCTATGCATAACATTAATGCGTTAAGCTTCACGTCTCATCATATTTTACTGTCATCCACAATGGTTAATGGCTTGGAGTTTAATTAATGTCTTGAACAAAATTGTACCCCAAATCGATGCAGCAACCACTTCGGTGAGGGGAACAGTTAATGTCAGTCACTGTTTATTGCAATTCCACAGGTTAATTTTTAACTCGTTTTTTTCTCTTCTTTTCCCGATTTCGAACGATTTCTTCTGCCATTTGAGGCTTTAATTATCTGATTGCAGTGATATGCAGTGAGGGGAAGAACAGTTAGGTAAATCTTTTCAAAATGCGAGGAATGTCAGGACGAGCTTTTTTTTTTATGCGAAGAAACTCTATTCCTAGAAAATATACTTTGTGAGTCTAGATAAACGAGCAAAATCCTGTTTGTCCCAGACTTTTATAAGAGGTACACGTTCTAACTCGAACTTGAGATCTACTATGCAGATCCCAAGCTCTTTACATCACGCCACGTCTCATGGGGATTTAGAGCTTCCACCCGACCCCATCTTTTATGTAATTATATTTCCCATTTCTGGAGGAGACCACTGCTCCCTTCAAATCCCCTCCTTTCTTTATGTTCATTATTACCAGTAAAAAATTAGAATTGAATAGTTCCTCACCTTCAAGTACTTCTGCAGAAACAAACAAGATGAGTCCAGAGCAGACATACTGTGGCACAGTGTATGGGCTTATTATATGGAAGCTCAGCAGTATTCCCACGCAAACCATAATTTGTGATGCCAATAAAATTTGCCTGCAATCGGTTCACCAATGAAAAACTGCATCAGTAGGATATGACAAACAATTCCAGAGCTTTAGACAAGTAAAGATATAAAACAACAGAATTCAATTTGATTCAGAAGCATGCTTCCTGTATGAAGACGTACCTATCTTCAAACATGTTACTAATGTAGCTTCCAACAACAATGTTCACTGGAAGGACCGTTAGCCCTAGGCACGCAAGAAAAATGGCCACCGAGCTTGTTGACCAACCGAAGTAGTATGTGGTAACGACACTAGATTCTGAGAGTAAAATCTCCATTGCATATTTGAGCATGAAATATATTAACAGTTGAACCTGATGACATTAAAGAACTTAAGTGGACAGTAGCCGATATGTTATGCTAGGAAGCAGGAAGAAATCCCAATCAGGTAAGTGATGCAGCACAGTGATGAATTGAAGAGAAAGAGAATAGAAGGAGAATAAGAGAAGATGAAGCCAAAGAGAAGAGAAGAGATATGTATGTTGGCAATTACTTTAACAAATAATCAAAGAGCATCAATCTATATTAGACATGGATATACTCAATTTCCTAGCTGAAGAGTGAAGGGTTGAGTTACTATTTGTCATCTTCAGCCATCCACGCTTGTGATATGTGACGCAGGCCCAGTGTCCTCACCATCTCTTTTATGGATAACAAAACTCGACTTTGTCAAATATAGCTCCTGGCAGCTTATATAGAACTCTCATGTATCAAGATCTATATGCTAAGATATATTTTTAGTGATCAAAGTACAATTATAATCATGTCAAAATGCCCAATAAATAAGAATTGTTGAAAGTCACTATCCATGATAAAAAAAAAAGAGTTAAAAAAAATAGATTGTTAAAAAAAAAACAGCATCAATAAGTTCCTTTTATGCCATCGAAAAGGGTAATGGGACATGGGTCTTGACATTAGAAATGAATTTGGGTGAAGGGTTTCAAAAGAGTCATTTGGGTTAAATTGTTGTCTTTTATATGCAACTAGATCCTATATATTAAATTTAAAAATAGAACTAATATCCAAGTTTATGGATAGATCAATGACCTTTGCAACACTTTGAATGGTCAAGCATTACACTACTGCAATTTTTTATTAATTCTAAAAGGATACCGTTCAGACCTAATATGTATCATGACGTAATCTCCAACATTAAATATATTATAACGTTCATGTAAATCAACTTGAGGTTTGTATTGGACATTACTTGGTTGAATTTGTTTTGTGATTTCAACATGTAAATGAACTCTATGTAAGAAACTCAACTGACTTGGACAACCTGTTGTGAGGACATGGGAAGGTTTATAAGCTTTCTAGATTTGTAACCATAAAAAACTTCCAATCGATTAACCAAGCGTTTGCAAACAAACTAAACCATAGGAATAATCAAATCTCAACTTCTATTATGGACCATCAAACATCTCAAAAAACTATCTAAGTTTTGATTAACCACCACAATTTGACTATATGTTTGGGGTGGTATACACCGAAGAATTTCAACTTGTTACCAACAATATTTAAAGGATCTTCCAAAAGTAACTCATAAATCATGCATCCTTATCTAAGACTATAGTTTTGGACAGATCATATAACTTGATCTCATTCAAATAGAGTTTAACAATTGTATAAAAGTCTATGATCTTGGTATAAGAAATGAAATAGGACATTTTTAAAAAACAATTAATAAGAACAAATATGAAGTCATTTTTCTTTAAAGTATGTGGAAGCCCAAACACAAAATTCATATTTATCTTTTCAAATGGGTCCTTTTAAGAGTTTTAAAACTTTCTTTGCAACTAAAACATAACATCCTCTTTCTAAACCTCCTTAAACTTCTTTAAATTTATTATGTTAAAACTTTCTCTCACATTCCTCATTTCTTGCTCTTATCATTAGGCCTTGGATGGTAATGGGATGAGCTATAGATTTTTCTACTCTTAAAAGTGAAAGAAAATGAATTTTACTGACTAAAAAGGTGACATCCATATCATAGTTATGGCCTATCAAAAATAATATCCTATATCCATTGAAATCAGATCATACTAGGTCTCATCGTGGTAGTCAAGTAATTTAATAGGGAACAGATATGTCTCCTTGATTGTTATGGAGGTGTTATCAACCCATGACACACTATATAGTTTAGGGTGGGGAACAAACATTGGCCTAGGCAAGCTACAATATTGGAAGATATTGCAATGACACACCTTTCATTATCTATTATGATCTTGCAAATTTTATCCTAACACTTAATGTAAGTGTGAAACATAGTAGTCCTTCTCTAATTTTCGGTTCCATTGGATTGTGTTAAGGCACATTTGACTACACTTAACCTAACCCAAACTCTACATTATGTTGCTTAACTTGAGTGGATGTAAATTAGACAGGACCTAATAAATTGGGACCATTCTCATTCTTCTCATCCAGGTCATGAAAATCCACAAGTAAGCTTGGCAGATAACGACCAGTATGTTGAAGTGAAGTTCCATTCCACAAGCTGACTACAAAGTCTGTTACTCGTGCACAAATTTCAGTATAAAGTGCTTCATTATCTGATTAAGGTAAAATCTGGATGCACTAGGGATGGAAGGCTGATACAGCCAACAGAGAGAATGACCAGAACCATAGGCATGAATTCATAGGGTACCAACTAGGCCAAGCAGCCACCTAAGACACAAAACTTGTCATGAAGTCATACTTTTGTCTCCAACGAGCTTTCTGCTGGTCCTAGCCAGTGGTTTTCAGAGAAAACAACCTTCACAAAGCAATAATGCCATACCATTGGGAGACATCAATGGGGACAGAGATGAAACCATCACTTCCAGAAAAGTTCTAACAAATTATACTTTGTTCCCCTTCCATATAATTTTACAAACTTACATCTACACCCACATCTAATGCAATCAATCATGAACTAGATTCCTCCATAGAGCCTGATGAAACTATTTAAAGTTTAGAAATTCATATGATATTGCCATACCTTTACAGAGGGTGTAAGTAGCCTATATGCTGATCCAATTGATGTGGCTGATACCCGAGCCTCCTCTGAAGCTTCATCACTGCCATCAAATTCTCCATCACCATCTTCAGTCACTCCCTTGTCTTCTGAACTCAATAGCAATGGTTGTTTAAGACCTTTCTCGAGCACATCATTTTCTACTGGTTCTGTCATTCACAAGAATCAAAATCTGGATCTTACATTTTTACACATTGGTGGATATGTACCGATATTTTTTGAAATAAATAATGAATGCAGGGGAAATGCAGCATTGGCAAGGTTCAACCGGAAAACTCTAGTCATACCTCTTCAATCTCACCAATCTCAACTCGTGCATTAAGTACAAACAGTTCTCTCTTAGCTACAGCTCTACAAGTCTAGCTTTAGCCCAAATCTTGGCAAGTTTGGTGACCCAGCATTTCAATTGTTGGGTGACAAATCAAGCAAGTGATAGTCATTCAGCCTTAAATGACATGTCGATGCATGACCCCATTAGGCTTTACTTAGTGGATAGAAAGTGCAGTATGTATTGACCATGTGGCACAGTAAATATACTGACTCTAAATGTCCAATAAACTCATTGCATAGATAAGCTATGTCTAAACTGTTTGCAATAAGTTGAATAATTGGTTTAAAGATTAAGATGCTTTCCTCCAACCAAAAACAAGACAAGCTTAATAGCTGAATCATTGGTTAAAAGTTAAACATGCCTTGCTTCATGTAATTTCATTTGCAACCTCTCAAAATTTTCTATCCATACAACATAAAGAATAAGAATACAACCGAAGCGGCGATAACAATGTGAAACAATCAGCTTTGATTCCCTCTTGTAAATGTTCAAACATATGAATCAGTATGATTAAATATCAATTAGATAAATGAGTATATGTGCAAGATCAAACTAAATGCAGTGTGAGGAAGTTAATATACCAGGAGTAGATTCCTGCGCTGTGCTGCTCTCTTCAGTCACATGAGAAGGTTCTTTAAATGAGATCCACAGCCATGCTAGATATATAAGCCAAGCCAGAGACATAACCCAGCCTGGCAAAGTGTTTTGATTGAATGTCAGCTTGTAAATTTTAAAGTTAGTTTGCAGTAAACCGGCAAGAGCAGGACCACAAGCCATTCCAAGAGCACTGGCACTAACAAAACCTGCTGATGCCTGCATGCGTATTTTAAGTGGTACACAATCACTGATGTAGCGCCGGTTAACAGCTCTGGCAGAGCCCAATCTACAGCATAAGAGTATGGTTAGGTCAACCTGAATAATGAATAATTCAATTTGATGAAATTTTCACCATGTAGCTATGAATCTATGAAGGAAATCTAATAATATGGTTATTCTCTTACACTGAACTTTAGGAAGTTGCCATGCATGTATGCGCGCGCGTGTGAGAGAGAGAGAGAGAGAGAGAGAGAGGTGAATGTGTAAAGAGCGCTACAACAAAAGATTGGATACTCAAGTCTATCATTATCCAAAACTCAACAATATGCTTTGTGATGATCATTCAAGTCAGTATGAAATTCATGATGATGCCAAATTACTCAAAATGTATCTTATAGTCTCTGCAGAAGCTGACAACTCTGCAAACCACCTAGTGAAATTATTCTCATCATGTAAGCAGACATTCAAAAAAAAAAACAGAGAAAAAAGACGAAGATTACTTACCCACAGAAAAGACGGCCAAGTAAAAGAACAGCTATTGAATTAAAGTCATATGCCAATGCATACATGGCATTTCCGATGAAAAGAACAATGCTGCTGAATACAAGAGGTCTGAAGTATGACTTATTTGACCAAGCACTAAAATATACTGAAGAAAACACCTGTGCAACAGCCATTGATCCAATCACAATACCACAAACTGTTGCTGCGGCTCCAAGGCTCATAGAGTAGTCATCTGCTGTTGGTACAATAATATATGTATTGACCATATAAAGAAATGTGTTGGCCAAGTTTAAGATAAGTGACATAAAATGGTAGTTTTGATCATCAACAGATTCATCAGGAGTCGGTAGCTCTTCTTGCATAATGAGTGCATGTTGTCCCAAGAAGTTGAGGAAGTTTGTTGAGTGGGTTAGCCTGTCAACTGCTGCTTTCATTGAATCAACAACAGGATCCTGCATATTAACACCAGCAAACATCATGGTACCTTGGTCAGTACGAACCTTTTGGCCACTGCAACACCAAAATATATAGCTTCAACATGATTGGATGGAACTTTCAAAAAGGAAATGGATTGTGGAAACCAAAGGAAACCTGGAAGGGAAGAGCAGGCTGATCATAAATCGATAAGTAGCTTCCCTGATGTTCCTGAAGTTCATGCAGATTGCGTGATACAGCTCCAACAACAGCCCCTAGACCCTGCAATTTTATTGATATTCAGCAGAAACTCAATTAACTCAAAACCTATGGTTCTCTTTCTTGAAATGAAAGAATATTAACAGAAAAAGTCCGTCTAGAAAGTTTTTCAACCATCAGAATAAGAAGAAAAATAGTGAATGCCACTGACTTGGGCATATTACCACGTGCTTGAACACTTGCTGCAGCTGAGAGTAGGGATGATTGGCACGAGTTTTGACATAGTAATCAGTGAATCTATATCCAAACCTTTTATCAACCTTCTTCAGTATCTTACGCAAACCAATGGCGTTTATCTCAATAAAAAAGAGAAGCTTTAAAAGATCTTGTCCCACTTCTCTATAAGCTTCTCGTAACTGGGATATTTGAGATATAACTGGTTGCTTCTGAAGAGCCTCCTGCTGCTCATTAAGCTCGGCTATCCTGCTTGCAAGCAGCCCTTGTTGTTCCAAAAGAAAAAGAACAATCTTCTCGATCTGAAATTGGTATTACAGAAACATGTTACAACACATTTTGTTTCGGCCTCAAGTAAGGAGCTGAATTCGGAATTGTCAAGAAGACAGCAGAAAGCATCATATTGACAAGAGGCTTCTGAATTCTGATGTAACATACAGTTGCAACACACTTCATGCAAAGGAAAACACACACATTATCATTAATATGTACATTATAGTGCCAAATTATTTCTCTATACCTGATTATCCAACATTCTTGAGAAATCCTTGAGTACATGCCGGCGATCCTGTGTTCCAACTTCAATTTGTTGAGCATACTGTCTAACTTTCTTCTTCATTAATTTGTAGTTGATATAGTATCTACAAGAAAGCAGATTCATGAACAAATTAAAACACAAACATTGAGGGAGCATAAAGAGAATGTTTCACAATTATACACTATGGTGCACAAGAACACTGGACTTCATACTGTCACCACCAGGATACCGCAACAACATAGAGGTGACATGCTTAATCAAGTGAAACAATTACCACACCAACTGGACACCCTCTAAATTTCTCTTTTTCCATCAACCTAATGACACATGTAAATGTGTGATTTTAATTTGAAACATAATGGGAAGAAAGCTCAAAATTTGTTTTGGTTTCCTGATTTTATTTAAAAATATAATTATATATCTTACCAAAGTCTCACTACAGTAGTAAATTTTATATCGCCGCAGAAGATGGATTAATGACTCCAAATCAAATACATGAAACTTAAGTACCATTTGCAATTAAACCCAACATCATTGAAACTAAAAGATGATGCCAATCAAAGAGGAGGAGGGGGGGGGTTCTTTGCCAATTAAATGGACTGACAGTATACAATTCTCATCTGAAAGTTCTGATATGTTAAACATACCCTTGCCATTCTTGAATTTGTCTTTCCTTCAGCTTTTTCCCAAAGGCAACCATATCTTACTGGCAAAAAAGAAAAGGTACACAAAGTGAGAGAAGGGAAAGGCACAAGAATAGTGTTGCAAGAACTTCCATTCAAATAAACCAATGACAATTCTAGTTTTAATCCAGAAGAATATAAAGGAAGCCAAATGGAAATTAATCAAGCATTGCACTCCACGACATTTTCACAGAATGTAGCTCTCTACAAAACCTTAAGATGCAGTTTTACAAGGAAAGTATTGGACATTCTGAACTGTTGCCAATTGCTTACCATGTCAAAGCATATAGACAAGTGTACTAGCCAGAAACAAAAGAGAACAACACAAGTCAGTCCTAAATGCACAATCAAGGAAAATGCAGACAATTGAAAATGATAGGACCAGCTTAGTGAGACATGGGAAATACAATATGGATTTGTATCACACTAAAGAAACTTGACATGCAATCTTAAAAGGCACGTTTGAAAAATGCAGAAACGAAGGCCTACTTGGATCGCCAAAATCTCTCAGTTAAACTTTGTATCTGCCATTTCAGGTATTTCAAAGGAATCAAAACTGTCATCTTACACAGACTGCGTGATATGGGAATAATTGGACAGTGTGATAAAAACAAAAATCACAATAGTCTGCTTTACAAATCAATGAGTTCATTCTGTTAGGTGAGTTGGAAACTCAGAGTCACCCAAATCCAGACAAGCGCGTGATACACCTCACAACAGTCAAGGTAAATTAGCCAATAAGGGGATACATAGTTTGATAGCCAAATAAGCCCTATTTTTTTTTCTAATGTCTTCCAATTAATCCATCATTTTTTTTTTTGAAAAAAAAAGGAGAAGGAGAAGGAGAAGGAAATCAAATCTCTCCAGTTGCAAATATTCAGCTTAACGAACAAGAGGGAATCAGTTCTGTACAAATAATTACTTTTACCAAACATTTGACACTAATTATTGACTTATAAGGATGGAAAAATCAGATCAAACAAGTCAGCTGTCATCTTTGACTTGCTAATCGCTGTCTGCTTATCAGTTTCTTATCATCATAAGCCACGTAATTTGACCCATTTCACACAACTAATCAAAGCAGCAACCAGTTTCCAGCATGAAAAAATCAATTACATTACCACTTCTTCTATTGTTTGATTTTATTTTTAAAACGTACGGACATATATAAATTATAAGACAGGAGACATTATTAACTTCAAATAATATTTTGTATTTAATTAACCATCAAATAAACTTAATCATTATCAACAATTAGATTTTATTTCCTGGCAATAAACTATACAGCAAGGAGCGAGCTGTACGACGCTGTTTGGTTACCGAGAAAACGCAAGAAAAAAAATAAAAAAATAAAACCGAGCTCACTTACGCTCTCTTGAACAACGGTGAGCAAACACAGAAAACAGACATCGCTTCACAAGAATTCCATTTCATTTCTTTTCTCTTTGCAATCGGTTTTTATTTTCTTAGTTATCAAACAGAGCTTGTAGAAGAATTGAAAAAAAAATATAAATATACATACATAGATTACTGGATTGAATTTCGAAAGAAATGATCAGTTGTTATATAAAAGGAGATTAGATGACCATCGACGAACGAACGAACACCTCAGACGACAAAGAAACAAGCACAAACTCAAATAGAATGTGAATTGTAATAAATAAGCGGTGAATTCGCATTTAGCAGCTAAAAAATAATGAATAAAATTTATTTACCTGAAAGATGGATCCAGAAAGAGGGAAGGAAATGAATTCTCTTAGAAAACGGATCTTTATTTGTATTTTATAAATGACTCAGCCCAGACTATAATGGTGGAAAGAATAGGAATTCAAGTCTGTTTTACGATTTCAATGAGATTGCCGAAAATGAAATCGATGAAGAAGAAGAACCAGAAGAAGAAGAAGAAGAAGAAGAGAAGGGAGGAGGGAGGAGAAAAGCAGGGTCTGATTATGAGTTTTGGGCGGAATTCTATTTTATTTCTCTACTCAAAGAAGCAGCTTTTTGTCGAGATTTGTGTTCCTCTATCAGCGTCCTCTTCAGAGAATGGCGGCTTGCCAAAGCTTTAATCCTTCGACGATTTCGGAACTTTTTTTTTTTATATCAACATAAAAAGTTGTTTATTTTTATATTTAAAGTATTTTTATATTTTTTATTTATTTTAAATATTTTTAGATTATCTTGATAATACAAATTATTTTAAAAAAATTAATGTATTTTCAAATAAAAATTACTTTAAAAAACAATAACATGCATCCAAATCTGCATATAACCATATACATAGAATTAATTATTTTTTTAGCTGTAAAATTTATGTCTGTCTGGCCACCTTCCATGTGTACATTGGAGGGGAGGGGAATATATTACATGTTGTGAGGGTAGCTATTAAGTACAAGAAACAAATAAAAAAATCAAACATATAAACCAAGCACGTGAATAAAAAGCAGTAAAATAACTACGATAGGACGAAAGTCAAGAAGTGGGGCATCTGACGCGTCTATTTTGATTAGATCCATTAAAATAGGTGTCCTGCTTTAAGTTTTAATGAGGACGTACGTACAGGGTGTTTGTAAATATGAGAATGATTATTTTTTAAAATATATTAAAATAACAAAATATTTTTAATATCTACAATAAAATAATTTAAAACAAATAAAATAAATAAAATTTCAATTTTTTTTTCAAAGATGCGTTTAAAACATAAAAACAAACATACATTTTATCTCAGGAATTTTTCGGTCAAATACTGACTGAAATGTTTTAGTTTTGTTCCACTCGTTTTTTTTCGGTCAAAATTATATTTTTTAAATAATAAATATTTTTACAATATCAATCTTTTCTCTTAATCCAAGCGTTAGATTGAGATGAAATTATACGAGGAGTCTCTTGATATATTTATATATATATATATTACGTTAAAATTTCAAAGCAAATAGTGAATATAATGATCTTATGAAATTGATGATGACAATTCTTGAAATATTATACATATTTTTAATTTTGTTCAAAAAAATTATTTTATCGGGTTTTTTTATATTAAATTGCATAATTCTAAATAATTTTATTTTTGTATTTGAACTAATTTTTTATTTGAATTAATATATTTAATTATATATATACATAAATAGTATGATCTCGAAAAGACATGTCAAAACGCTCCAAAACCAAAACATTTCATTTCAATTAAAAAAATAAAACATCAACAGAAAAGGTATTTGACAACATTAACATCAAAGATATGAAAAACATAATATTTTATAATAAATACATTTTTCACAAAATAATAATAACCATACATTCACATTCTCGATTAGATCAAAGAGAGAGAGATGAATAATTTATTTGAGCATAATATATAAAAATATTGCTTATAAAAATATCATCTCATCTTTCAACCTTACGGTCATAGTAGGTCTCATAATTCAAGATACGCCTAAAAATGTAATATAATTATATCATAATTCAAATTAAAACTTGGAACGCATATTCACGTATCCCGGGCAACATCTGGCGCTTATGAGCTGCTCATATTCCTTGAAAAGCAAATTTTGACCCGTCTTACTCAAATCTATAGCCACGATAGGTAATGTGGTTGAATAATGTTTTTTAAAATATTTTTTTGAAAAAATATATTAAATTATTATTTTTTAATAATTTTGACGTATAAATATTAAAAAATAAAATTAAAAAATACATTATAATATCAAGCACATATGATATTGTTTATAATGATTTTGTGGTGACACTCATCATTTGCACAGCGGGTTTTTTGCATTCCCAGCAGTTGTTGATCATACATGGTTTAAGTCTATCTACATTTAATTTTTTAGATTTTTATATCTTGTAAATTAAAAAACAGAATTGGTCGGCTGGGGATTGGGGGGGAGGAAGTACAGCTATTGATTAAATATAAATGTCCATATCTTGTTTATTAAATTCGTCAGTTCACTCTCTGCAAGGGGACAGCACCTCTCTAATGTCCACACTAATGTCGAGTTTTGGCATTGACAGCACATACTGTTTATGTAGAAGACAATGCAGAGTCTATTTTTGGAGGATAGCGACTTTGTTTTTTAGAGTTTTTTTTTTAAAAAAAAATATATTAAAAAATATTATCATCTTAAAATATCTGAAAATATTAAAAAATAATTTAAAAAAAAAACAAATCTATTTTTTTCTCAAAAATTCTTTTCGATTAGTCTCCAAACAAGTACATGATATAACAGCAGCAACACTCTATATCTATACAAAGTATTTCTTATTTAGAAATATATTAAAATTATTTTTAGTATAAAAAAATTAATTTAAAACATCAAAAAAAATTAAATATTTCTAAAGCTTAATGCTAAAAATAATTGAAAACCTAAAGCTTTCAACTAGTTGTAATTTTAGTTGTTTTTTTTTAATATGAGGAAATCCACTTCATGGAAAGTGTATTAAATAGATCTAAGTAAGCGAGTAAAATGATAATTGTTTCAAATTTCTATAAAGAATACAAGCATTGACTGGAACTCGAAATCTACTATACAAATATGAAGTCATTTCCTATAAAATCACGCATTTTATTTTTGGATAATGATGAACATGTTTGGTATTTGGATAATGATGAATGCTGTTTTTATTTAACCATATATATATATATATATTTGATTATATATGCTGCCAAATTTGGATGTAAAAAAGCTATAAAATAACAAACTCGATTAATTCTTTATATAAAAACTAACATTATGAATATGAAGTTGCGTGTTGCACATATATATAATGACTCAAAAAATGTATTGGCTATGATATAAACCGTGTGCCACAGTTCTTCATGCATGTGACGATGCATGTTGCCTACACTCAATTATCCTCATTGCTGGTTGTCCTATAAGATCCATACACACCTTATTTTTTAGTTTGAAGTAACACAACTTAATATATGTTTTTAGTTTCGAGAAATTAGAGAGGGCATTTACCACCACTAACAAGTATACACATGCACATCTCCAAATCACTTATTTATTTATTTTATAACTAGGGTGTCCGGGTCAACTTACGCGCACCACAATTAATCTCCAGATTTACTGAACATCTTGCAAACTTAGCACCCGTTTGGTATTGTGTTTCTACCCACGTTTGAAAAAAGTCAGTGAATTGCCGTTTGGTTACCTATTAAAAACAACTGCGCAATACATGGGCCCACCAACAAAACTTTGCAAATCGCTGTTTCATGAGAAGCAACTAATAGTCGCTTCTCATGGCTTTTCATAAACAAATATCAAAAAAACCACAACAACCACGAAACAACATAAAATTACCGTTGGAATGTATTATTCCAAATCAAACCCTCATCTCTCGGCATCTCCGCTCCCTTCACTTCTGCGCCTCACTTCTCATTTTCACTATTTATTCCCCTTCTCTTCACATCTGCATCTTCGGTCCCTCTGTCGTCCTCGCCACCTTTACAAAAGTAGAGGGATCTTTGTCTGTCTTGGCTCTTGTTTCAGTTCCTGCTACTTCGGTTTCTTGTTTAGAGGAGCGTCGGCATCGTTTAGGGAGATCAGAGAAGGAGAGGATTGTTCACGAGAAATGGTTAAGGAGAGAGATCAAGAGTGTTTTTACTGCTTATAATAATAATTTATTATTAGAGTTTGTAGGAATAATGTGAGGTAATTAAGGATGGAAAAATAGGCATTTGAAGAACAAACAATATATATATTTTTTAAAAATGTGTAGATACAGATCAGTCTTAATGGAAGGAAAATATATGTTCGTGATGAAATTGCAAATAGTTTGATGGGAGAATAAAAAATAATATTTGTTTTTTCATGAATTATTAATTTCATAATATTATTATCATTATTAAATTTACAATATTTAAAAAAATTTATATATATATATATATACCATTTTAAGTAATTTCACAAGTTAAAAGCAGTTTGGAAAGTTTGGAAACCAAACACCAAAACTGCTTTTTCTTCAACCTTCAACTCAAACACAGTTTTAACAAAACACAGTTTTAACCAAACACTTAACTGCTTTTTTTGAACCACAGTAAAAAGCGCTTTTTTTGAAACTCCATTTTTTCAACCTCAACCGCAACCGCAATACCAAACAGGCCCATAGTGAGCATGTCAGACATCGCAAGAATGACAAGCATGCAAGTGAGACTTGAATCTTAGTGCAGAAGAAAGAAACAACTTCATTCAATCACTCCAAGACCTCACTTGCCTCCAAATCACTCATTATATATTGCCCTGCATGTGAGTGCCAAAACACTTATTTCTTCGTTTCTTCAGATCCAGTAGTATGAGTTTTGGTATGTATTTATGATTACTCTTATTACTTACGAAAGTAGTTAAGATAAACGTAAATTAGCCCGAATTAATAAAAAAAACAAGTCACCAATCATGATTTATGTGGAGTACTAATCTCTGTATCAATAATATTCGTTGATCTTCACTCACCCTAAGATAAATTCACATATAAGGCAAATAAGTTTAACATAAAAATAAATCCTCACAACCAGGCTCCAAACACAGAAGAAAGCATGTCATGTAAGGCTACAGAGCACGATGCTACACCTACAATATTGCTCTTGGCCACTTGCTCACTTGCTATATATGTCGTTTATAGATAAGTTAATAGCTTGCATGTCACCCATTATAATAGATTATCACTTTTGTCCATGTGGTTGATAAATAAGCACAAGACAATAAATAAAGCAAGCCATCATACCTGACTTTTACAGGGCCGGATTTTTTTTTCCGGCTGCCGGGGACCTCCATGAATCATAGTGGGGCTGATGAGATAAGGTTGATCCAATGCTGGTCGAGTTTCAGCAGCAAATGATTGCTAAGGGTACGTTGATTTCCAATTTGGGATCATGAAAAAAGACAAGACAATAAATGGAACATCAATTGTTTCATGGCAGAGAGGTACAAAATGATGTTAGAAAAACCGTGAGGATGAAGAGATTTTGCTTCTAAAGCTTCAATCAGCTTAACTCAAATGCTTCGGTCAATAAGAACTTGAAAGCAAAACCATGAAGAATTTGATAAAAACTTTATACGCCTCCAGGCCTAAATACAAAAATACCAGAAATTTTATTGCGAAAGCCCTCTCACAGTTAAAAAGCTAAAAGTTTGAGGAGACCTGTGAACCTTCTTTATTACCTTCTTTATATATATATATATATATATATATATATATATATATATATATATATATATATATATATAGCTTTTGTGCTATACACCACTGGCTCGTGCAACCGTGTTACATTGTGTAAGTAATTCTAAATTAATTTTTAGCATCAGATAAAAAATGTTGGGGTTATAAATGTTTTTTGGTATTAATAAAAAAATATAGACTATAAATGAAAAAAACATAAATAAAATAAAAAATAATCAAGTAAAATATTTGTATATAGACTGAAAAATGAAAATAAGTTATTAATACTAAATACAAACTAAATTGAGAAGCTTGGTTTTCTCGTAAGCATAAAAAATAAATGTATATACAAATGTTGTACTTGATTATTTTTTATTTTATTTATGTTTTTTCATTTATCTTGGAGATTAATTTTGACTGCAACATACAAATGATTTTTGTTTTTATAGATACTTAATGCAAATAAAACTTATCTATCTACATGAGGAAAAACATTCAAGATAAATTACAATCGTCTCTTTAGAAGCACCATAAAATTATACAAAGAACTTAAAAGAAATTACTATTTTTTAAAAAAAATAAACCAAACAAATTTAAAAATATAAGGGAGGGTATTAATTAAAATCTAGATTAAAATTGATAAATTTCTCTTTTTTTTAAAAAAAAAAAAGTCGAGGATTGGCTTTAAATGAAAAGGCCAATTGCGCTTGATTATTTTTTATAAAAAAAAAAGTTTATCAATTGTTCACATCCGTGGATTAAAATTAATCCGTGGATAAAAATAAAATTCAGTTTTTAAATCCAAAAAATAAGTCACTTTTTAACTCTTTTTTTTCCATCTATATACACTTCAAAAAATCTAAAAGATCAATAAAAAAAAAATTCCAGCCCTAGATCACAATCCAATTACTACAAAAAAAAGAAGCAAAACAAAACAAATTTCACAAATCTCCATCTACTTTTTTTGACATATAAAAACGAAACTACTATTAAACTCTTATTTATATTAATTAAATATACAATTTTGTATATCAATATATGAAAATATATAAACAATTCTAATCAGCTTTTATCATTTAAATCTAAAATTTAAAATAAACTATGAGCAGTTTCTTTCGTGCATTTAACGGAGTACCTTTACTTCGCTCTTTTTTTTTCACAGGTTTCACCATTCTAATAAAATATTAGTTTTGAGATGACAATTATTTTTAAAAATAATTTTTATTTAGATATACATAAAAAAAAATTAAAAATTATATCAAAACATAAAACATAAAAAATAATTTAAAACAAAAATAATTTCAAAAATAATAATATTTTTTCAAAATCGCTTATAAAATACAAAAACAAACCTACATCACTACAGCTACTTCTACTCTCCAAGCCAAACACACTTTGATGATATAAAGCTCTAAGCATTGTTCATGTAGGTTAGAAATAGAAGAGATTCCCAGATCAAGGCATATTCAACCCCAAAAGTAAAAAAAAATAATAATAATAAAAAACACTAAGAAAGAACAAATAGCAAGAAAAAGTTATTATTTTTTCATCCCCGCATGAATTTATGAATACATCACATAAATGAATGCTTCACGCAAGCTTTTCGTTGCTGCTTCCACTAAATCTCCATTGCCGCAATAAAACTTAAGGCAAAAGAGTCAGAGTGGAAGGAGCAAAAAGAAGCTCGGGAAATGGACTGCCCTCCATTTAGGGACAATACTACAACCAAAAAACAAAGAGGACTTATTCTGTCAAGAAGAAGACTCCTTGTTCATCTAGCTACCTTATCCTGCAGAAAATTCTACTTTTATAGAAAATGTACATCTTTCAAAAGATACAGGTACTACAACCAGTTGATGAACTGCTGCCTATGTCTGTAGCTGAAATATGTTAGTTATCCAATGGCAAGTCAGTACAACCACTGTCTGTTGCAGAGACCTTAGATGTCAAATATTTTTCACGATACCTTTTGGCCCTTTGAGGAGCAATGATCTCAAGAGCGTTATGGAGACATTTGCGATACGAGAAGTCCTCTATCGTCCCATCTGTTCTAACCAGTGAAAAGCAGCGTGTATCTCGATATTCTGGGTGGTTTATAACCTGTAAAAAAGGACGGGAAAGGAACCTTGTGCATTTGTGAAGATTGCTTATATTATATCAACCAAAAGATAGGCACAAGCAACTTCAAGAAACTAACTCGTTTCTCTCTACATATCTGTCAACCCAGCAGTTATTAGACGTTATATGTCAATTCAATCACAACGAAAATAGCTTCAACATTGACCGATATTTTATTGAAGGAATATGGAATACATCGATTCAAACACTTTCAACAAAAGGTAGACTATTAGTGTGTGGGTGTATTTTTTTTTCTTAGAACAAGAAACTTTCCAAAAGTAATTTGCAGGGAGAGATCTCATGAAATTGATATAGAAAAGATGGATTAAAAGAATTAATTACTCTTAGAAGGTTGTATGATTCAGAAGCCGAAGAAGTGCCTGTGACTGTTTAGGTGTTCAGTGTGGCATGATTTTTTAACCTTGAGTTTGTAATCATTCTCAGCAATCTCAGCATGATGGAACCTTCGCAACTCTGAAATTGCTATGTGAGGTTACATGGATATGAAAGATCTATCCAAACATTTCCAACATACTGAGACTGTTGAAAATGATCACAAACTCAGGGTTAAAATCATGGATATGAAAGCTTTATTCAAACATTTGCATATTCCCATACCTCTGGTTCCTACATTCTGTAACATCTACCCTTATTTTTTACTGAACTAGCAAAAAAACAAAAAGGAAAAATTAAAAGCCAATGTTGTGTTTGTTTCAATGCAACACTGGTTTTAATCTCCTTTTCTCTTGTTTATAAGATAACAGAATCTGTCTCTAAGCTTTAGCCATGCTTTAATACCATTAACAGATGTCCAACACGTGAGTAAACAGTATAGTTTATCCAAAACAACAGCACCATAAAATAAGGCAATGGAAACAGTTCAATTTATTATTATTTTCAAAAAGCTTTGGCATATTTGATATATGAAATCATGACTATATTTACACAAGTCTCGCAGGTGTTTACATACCTTGATGTCTTTGGCTCCAATTCCAATCTTCTCATCTCTTCGAGGATGGAAATATAAAGTCATCATCAAAACAGACTTGTCACTCTCATTTAATTGTTGGTCTACAGAGCACCTACATGCATTTAAAGATTCATTAGTACCTTCCACCTCACCGATCTCTCTGAAATGGTGAGCTACTAGTATCCCTTTCATTCTTCTGCAAAGAAGCAGATCTTATTAAATTGACATGATCTTGAAATAATCAAAACAAGGGGCATGTTGGGAATGAGAAAACACTTTATCTTTGCAAGACCCACCAAAAGAACAGAATAATGTTTATATCATTGACACTACTGTCTTTAGTACAGTGACAGGATCATGTACATTGATGTCAAGCACCAGCATGGACATAGAAAAACATGTACGCGTGGAAGTAAAAAAGAACAATTCATAAATGGTTAATGGTTGCTGCAACACTAGATACATCAGCCAAACCAGCTTCACACTCGATAAAAAATTATGTTTCAAGAATATGCAGGAATTACTTCTTTTATCATGTTCTCCTCTGCCGTTAACATATGCATTTTACTGCCAAAAAACTGGTGGAATGATTCTTAAATAAATGCAAAAGGGAGTTAAATGCTAAAAAAAAAAACTCCTCAACAAAAAGCAGATAAAGATACAAATTATTTTCTGCAAGGGCAACAACCTTTCCACAAAGTAAGCAACAGTCTTGAACTAGCAGCACTCACAAGGCCCAGAATCTTGGCAAGATAAGCCACAGGGCAAGCAACACTCTTGAACTAGTAGAGCACAAGTTCTTTCATTTTAGGAAAATGCCACAGAAAAATGGAATAGTTAAAATTGCATTGAAAAAAATGTGGCATAAGGAATCATAAATGATGACATCAGAAATATAGATCTATCATGAATTCGACATCACAAGTATTGCATCAAACTAAGACAGGTAGAAAAAACTCGTTGGAGATTTAACTTACTTATTCAAGATTTTTCTCACTGTATAGGACATTCGTTGAATGTCATCATATGTAAGAATACGTCGCAAGAATGATCTTGGTATACCCTCCTTTACTTTAAATCCTTTAGGACCACAACCACCAAGCTTGTGCAGAAACTGAGCTCCACATTTATCAGATTTATAGATTTGAGCATCAAACTCAGTATTCTGCTCAGAAGATATCATTTGGCTTCCCAGAAGGTTATACACATCGACAGGCTTTGAAAGCTCTAAACCCTGACGAGTGATGATGCATATAAACATAAAGGATTAGACAATTCTAAGAAACATTGTTGATGCAAGGGAAAGAAACAAGAGAACATCATTGATGACAACGACTACAACTCCTATGTAAAGTTCCAGGATAAATGTTTTATGAATGATTACCATTCAAATAGTATTCATTTCCTTAAACTCCTGGAACCCCTTTACACTCAAAATCCTTTCAGCAAAACCCTTATGTTCACTATGCAACTTCTTAAATTTTAGCTTCCCAGGAACTGGGAAAAGATACATGACATCTAACCTCTTGTTAGCTACTGCCTTGAGAAACAATGTAAAACCTACCTTTCCAGAGTATACAATATCAAATTGTCCAGTCCCCATGGCAGGAATCTTTCCCCATGCCAAAGCATCTATGCTTCCCTGGAGATCATCCACCACTCCAGCCTTAGCAGCCCTGATAAAGCAATCGCCAGGATTCTAGAACAAATTTCAGAAACAAAACATGAATTATATTTGATTGAAAAAATATATGAAAAAATTATGAAAGTGGGAAGTACAAAGTAATGAGAACTAACAGAAAAGCATGCTTGCACAAAAGGAGTTGAGACAGAAGCATGCTCTCTTTGTCGTTTCAAGCCTTTTGCATTTAGGCCAACAAACTCCCCAGTCACTGAGAGACAATTTGCAACAAGAAGCAAGTGTTCTGGAAGTACTGTCTTGCCAACATCAGACATTGCAGACTTCAAATTCTGCTTTCAAAATTGTGTTAGTAATTAGTCTAAGAGACAATTTCATGGATGGTTGTATTAGAAAACAATATGATGAAGTGACAATATATTCTACGTACATTGAGAAAAAATTTCCATCCAGCATCTATGCCATAAGCCAAACAGCATTCATGTATGTTATCTGGATGACTGCGAGCCCAGTCAATAATATCTATTATTGAGAGACAGTCATTCATAAGTTGGTTCCAGAGTCTTGTTTTATCAGATCCTCTTGACATATGAACCCTCAAGAAGAGCTCACCACGGAGATGATTATGAGATTTTGGTATCTTGGACTTATCATTCCACAAAATGTCAACCTTTTGTATCTCCATGAATCCTAACATTAAATGAGAAATTTGGTATGTTATAATATCATCAACTTGTCCACTAAACATATAATCGAAGACTCTGAATAAATATAACAGATCTGAAAAAGAAGAAGAAATATATGACATCAGCTTCTACAGAAAGAAAATTTAGCTCAAATGGAATATCAGGATCATCACCAACCTTTTAGAACTGTTTCAAGAAGGAATGGAATCATTAGGTCTTGAATTGTCTCCAATTCTATGAATTCCTTCTTGGAAGTTTCAACTATGGTGACAGTTATGCAAAATGTTTCTTTTTTTTCCTTCCAGGTGCCAGCTACACAGTACCTGGCATTTAATCGCCAAGTCAGAAAGAACAACAAATCTCCATGCAGATTTTGAGAGGTTTTGTAAGGAAAGTCTGCCACCAAAAAAGGGCACAAGTGGTAATGATAGGAGTCATTATATCCAAATGGGATACACTGCAACAATCACTGATAAAGTTTGGAAAAATATGCAAAAATTTGAACCAAAGAACAAAGAAACCATGAAAGGAAAGGGTCAAGAAGTGAAAGGCATAGGGAATGACCATCAAAATGATTTGTTGATAGTAAATATAATGGAAATAGGTAGGACTCCAGGCAGATTTATAAAGTAAAGAAAATATGAAGGGAATATGAGGCAACAAATTCCAATACAAAGCTCAAGTATATTAAGGCCACAGGTTCATTTGTAAGGAAAATTCAGAAGTGGCCAGGAAACTAGAAAGTATGAATCCCAGTTTGTCAGCAGGGGGGATGGGTGGGTTTCACAAATAAACCACTTATTTTGATATGCATTATTACTCTTAGCAATTAAACCAGGTTACTGTGAACAAACATGAAGAAAACCACAATCAGACACATGAAGAGGAATAAACGCAAATTCAGGAAAGAAATTGTTGTTCCACGATATTGAGACAGTAAAGTCTTAATTAAAAATTAAAATCCATTCCTGAGCTGATTACATTTTGGAATTCTTAGCAGTTTTACAGCTGCTAGGTCCACAATTCTACTACAGTTTTAGTGAAACGAATAGAAAAATAGACAGAATTTTAATAACATAATGCAGAGACCATAAATTATTCTCCAGTCTTTAATTTGATGGGTATCTAATAAGAACCATACAGCATACCTGCTTGTTATTTGCAGTTCAGGAAAACGAGGTTTTGATTTACACTGCTTTTCAAGGGCATCAATTATGCAGTGCAGCTTTAGACTTCGCTTCTTTACAATTTCCTGAAAGGAAAAAAAAAAGAATTATGCAATATATACCACTTATACAGATGTACTAGAGGTAACCAAAATATTTAGATCTATTACCTTGTATACATGAAAATGGCAAACCCAAGGACTAAAACGCATCCTGGAATCACTTTGAGGGGAAAAGCTAATGCCCAAATACACATCAATTAGCAAAAAAAAAAAAAGCATTGTGATAATAATAATAATAATAAAACAAATTAGATATTTAAGAACAGTAAGCTAGAAACTGACATTATCCTGACAAAAGAAACAATGTCTGAAAAGAGTAGTCTCTCTAAATGGTTCTGGACTTCTAATGCTGCATACTCAAAACCATGCCTCTGTCTCCCAAGTTTCTCAGACAAAAATAGTGACATAGTTTGGTGAGCACTATTCCTTTTCGAACCACACTCCAACACATTCTGTGCAATTTATCAGATGATGATTACAAAAAGTCAGGAAATTCAGGGATAATAGTATAATAAATACATTAAGTGAACCATGATACCTCAAGGGGAAAATAGAAAAGGTTCCAAGACTGGGACAAAAGAATAGAGAAAAGGAAAATAATTCTGTAGCACTAACTATACATGTACTTCTCAAATGATTTCATGAACCTGTTTTCTAGCTATTCAGGCCCCATCTCAGACAGAAGATCAAAGAATAAAAAATGAGCTTTTGGGATGTATTCCCCAATGACTTCATGAAACTATTTTCTAGAGCATCCGCATTCTTAGCTTCATTGGGAGTGGGAGGCCAAGAACATGTTATACGCATGCCTCTGAATAAAACCTCTTTTATCTGTTTATGCTTTTGGGATGTGGCAGGGTCCATTCACTGGATTTTGGACATATTAAAACATCATGTAGAAGCCATTGCTGAGCACAACATCAAAAGATATGGTTGCAGCTGGAAGAGCAGTCCCTTCATGCAAGCCATAAAAAAAAGGAGCTAAAATGCTAAATGGTAACAACTGTCTCTAAATCACCCCCTCCAGTTCCCAAAATGATATTTTTTGTGAGAGTAAAACTGGGTAATGGACTACATGCACAGAAATTAACCCGATGGATGTGTTTACTGTCATTTGCATGTGACCTTTGTACTGCAGAGCATAATAAAATGAGGCTTCCACAAACTTGAGAGAGATAGAGAGAAAGAACCTTCAGATTCAGAAGAGGTGATTTTTCAAGTAGGCTGATTGGTTGATCCAGGGCACTGTATGCAGCTTCAGAGATGGCACATGCAGCCAATGGACCCACTGGCCGGCCAGCTATCCCATCACCCTTATTGATCTCATCAACTCTACTAGATAAATCCATGTCATCAATATTGTAAGAGAATTGAACTAGCTGATTCCCGTATGCATTTCTAACTGTTCCATCATATGCACCATGCAAATCACGCATGAAGAACATTATCCTTCGAAACAAAGTCCCAGGAAGATCAGCATTGTCACTGAAAGAGCTATCTCGACTTGTTACTGAATGAACAAAACACTCAATTGGATTCAAGCCAGATAGAAAAGAACCTTCAACAACAGCATGTGGGATGTAGCGCTTGGCAGATTCAGTAGCATCATTGGCCTTTTGCTTATTCCAACCAGCACATGAGAGCTGATGAGGCATTCTGAAGGACAATGAAGCCAGTGCATGTTGCAAGCCTAGACACATGCTATGCTGCACTAATTTCAGTAGATTACCCTTGCTTCCAGCCTTAAACATAGCCAGCAATGAGTTGTCTCGACTAGCATATTTGTATACTAAACTTTGAATATCCCGAAATACTAGCTTGAAAGCATCAACAGAAGATTGACTGAGTGCAGCAGATCTTTGCTTCTCATAACATAAGCGCTCTCCATCAAAGGCCATAACACAATAATCATCTTCACTGCATCCAGCAAGGAAACGCAATCGTTCTACATTGCACTGATTCTCTTCAATATTTCCCGTGAGGAAATCCCGACAAGAATCTACCATCAAATGCTTCAAGTTGCATGCATGGTCAGCATCTTGCAATCCATACCGAATTTCATCCATCATGTTTTTCCGTGAGTTTAAATCAGGACAGAGGTACAAATCAGATAGAGAAACACTCAACCCCCTCATTGATAACCATTCACAAAGAACTCTCTGAGCTGCATACAAGAAATCAAGAACCTGACCATGGCATTGTTTCACAAGGCTTTGGAATAGGTTACCATCAGTGTCCCATAGCCAAAAGGACCCTTCAGAAGAAACAAGATTGCCATCTCGAATGCAAACATTACATGATGGAAAATCATGATTAAATCCTATAGGTAGGAGCATGCTGATCAACTGCTTTCCAGTCCAAACATGAGCATTAGCTGAAGGAACTTTAACTGCTGGCAACAAGAATCGCTCAGGTCGAAACATTTGCAGTTGCTGTAACTCAAAAGAACTTAAGAAAACATCATCCTCCAAGACCAAGTGAGCAGCAGTTAAACTATCTTGACTAAGAGAAAGAAGATTCCTGCCACTCTGCCAATTAGTTAACTGCTTATCCAAGGAAACAAGCTCAGTTAGCTCAACTCTGGTGTCAACTGATTGAGGAACATAGCCATGCAGACAATCACCATCAAAATCAGCACGGAATGGGGGGCAACAGAGAGGATTAATTGCAAGAACTGAAGGCACTGGAAGGACTTTAACAGAGAGAGCAATGAGAGAGTGTTGATGTATGGATGGGGGCCTATTGATCAAGACCGTATCTCCATCATTAAGAGGTCTATAAATGATGTCACCAAGACGAAGCTCTTTCATGTGACAAACACGAACCAGATTCCCTTCTCTACGAACATGCATGTCACCCTTTTCAAAACGGCTTTTCTCAAAACAAGCATTCAACTTCTCCCAATTCCAAGATGTGAGAGATTCTGAAACTTGCAACCTCTCAGCAACATGACAAGGTATGCCAATTTCATGCAGCTGGAGATTAGGATCCCCTACTATCACCATACGGAATGAATGATTATTCCGTTTACCTAGAATGACATCCTTGATCCATCTCAAACCAGATGCGTTATTAACATAATCATTGCTTTTCTTAGGTTGAGCAGTAATAGGATCAATATTTCCTGACTTGTCTGGGTTTAGCTGTGAATTAGAAGAATAAATTTTAAGGATAAAAGCATAAACATTTTGCAAATATCGAATGATTCAAATCCAATACAGTTTGAGCAAATTAAACAAAAGAAGCCATGTCTTACCTTAGAAGTTTTCAGACAGTCCACAACATGAAAACTCAACTTATTTGCTACCCCTCTGAAATCAACCATTTTTTTGTAAGCCCTAGTTCGTTCATCCTACAAGCACAACAGACACATGAGAACAGTTCTGGAAGTTTTCCAAGCTGCTGTAACATGCAATCCAAGACAATCAAGACAAATGAAGTGGAGGAAGAAACAATTCTTACAAAGATCAATCGCTGCCCTTTAGAAAATGAATGTGTAACTTCTGTCACACGATGACAATTTGGCGTTACTGGGAAACAATTGAGGAAAATTGTGTCTGTCCTCAAAATAAATTGTTTTATGAAATTTGGATCAACATCTTTCAACAAATGTCGAACCTGAAACCAGACAGGTAGTCATCATGTACACAAAAGCTTAGTGTAAGACATAGATAACATAAACAATATAGCAGCATTCAATTTATAAAATACAAAATGACACAAGGACAGCGAGCTATATTTGTGAATCAATGAACAGGATTGTTGAATCCTGAAGCCATGCCAAGTTACAAATAAAACTCAAAACTATGATGCATATACAAAAAAACTGAATAAGCAAGAATGTTGTTCATTATTTATGAATGATTTCTAAGGGGATACAAGCATACAAGGGCATTCTAAAGAATATATAGACACCACCTCCAAGTGATTCACGTACTTAAATGGGCAGTGGAATCATTATTAACCTATCATTTTCAACCCATCTTATGCCCTTCACTCCTTAAACCTGAACACGCAGCTCTTCCTGGAAAGATACAAAAGAGATTAAAGGAAGCCATCAAACACCCCAACCCCACCCACATTTCTCCTCCCCATTCTATTCTGTAACAGTGGATTTCTGAGAAAAATCTTCATGATGCCAACAGTTTTTAGTGGCAGCGTAACCCTTAAGAATTTTGGCACCAGCATATAAATCATGACAAAAGAGCCATAACTCATGCAAAGGAACTGGTCTTCTTTTTGTAAACTTGATTTCTTAAAATATGAAATAATTCAAGTTGCCATTTTTTTATCAACTTAGAATAGCAATATGACTCTGCCTATGCTAGACTTCACATTAAGCAGGATCTGCCATAGCATGTGGATTCAAGATGTAGAAGATTGTGACAAATTGACAGTCAGCATAAAACTAGCTGTATCATTATAAAGAGTGGTCCAAGTGGAAAAGTGATTAATGGAAACTATTCAGCTAATCCAGGAACAAGTGTTTGTCAGTTACACCATAACTGATTACAATGAAATGCTAAAATTGTCACATTTTAGATATTTGGAACACTAATGGATTGGGCAGGAAACATCAAGTCAAGATATTAAACTCATCTTTGTGCCCTTGTTTAGAGTAACATATGGTGAAACTATAACATACTAAAAGAAACGGGTCCTAAATAGATTGATGACATTAATTGAAGTGGCAGGTAAAAAAAAACACTTGCATGACATTCAATTAGAAATATTGGGTGACTGAGATATCATGATATGATAAGACAATGCCGTGGCACCTGTGAATGTGATAGAACTCTCCTGTTTGGTTTTGCAATGGTTTCTTCCTCTTCTTCTTGATCATCTTTTGGAAAAATATCCCAATAGTCAGCAGCCAAAATTTTCTTGAATCTTTTCTGGGCGTTTTTTGACAAAGTTTCCCTGATCTCTGCTATAATTGCTGTTTTTCTAAAAATTTCTTTGGAGACTTTGAATTTCATTGGGGGATACCAGCCTGGTGAATTTCCCTGTTTGTAATACAGTGATTAATACGAAACCACTTATGAGCAAAAGAAAGAAGATTGCATCAAGTGCTGGACAGACTTACAGCACAATATTTGCAGCCCTTTCTCTGTGTATTTTCTTTAGCAATCAACTCTGTCGCCTGAATATATGCACAAAATAGAAAAGGGAAAACATCAATAAAAGGAAGACTAGATCACCTGCAGTAGCTCACATGCAAAGCACCAAACACCGATGTTATCTATAATCGATCTTCAACCACAAACAAAAACAGATTTCAAGGATCTAGAACAGCAAAGGGAAAGAACCATCCCAATGGAAAAATCAATGCTTTCTCAAAGTTTTCCAGACCAAACCTAGTGATTCATTCAATGAACATGGTAAAACAGAATGGTTTGTGCTAATTGCAAAATTCCAAGTGATTAAATGCCCTATCCTAAATAAATTGTAAAGAATTTGATGTAATGAAAAAAATTTAAGTGATTAACTGCACAATGCTAAATAAATTGTAAAGAACAATATACTTCTTTAGATCAACCCATGACATAATGAAAAGCAAATTCAAGTTGTGGATGATTAAGCCTCCCAAGAAAAATCTATTTTACCTGAATAACACCTAAATATTTGTTGTGCTTAACTGCTAAAGTCATGCCCCACACAATTAAGGTTCTCTACTGATCTACTTATTTCAAAGCACTTCCTCTTCAAATATTGTTACATTTAAATAAAAACAAATATAACTTTGTTTTTTTATCCATATCACAAGGGTAATAGGAAAAAAAGTCTGCACAGTATAGTCTGTGGAAGTGGAATACATTACAAACAAGAACCTACTTAATATACTTAACTCGACGCTCATGCAGGTGCTCAAATCCAGATTTAACATATTTACATGTGTGCTTGTATTAACATTCATTCTCGCATGGATAGTTTTTATTTCTAATTAAACTAGTCATGAAAATAGAGAAAAATCTGGCAACAATCATAAATAAACATAGAAAAGAGCATATATAACTTAGCCATAATGCAAAAACTTTTAGTTTATCACAAGGGAAATAGCAAAAAGGAAAAGATTAAAGCACAGGGAATGAGGTACCTGACCTTGGCCAATCGAATAGATTTACATCCTGGGCAAATTTTATTCAGAATCTGTACAACTTCAGACAAGAAGTATGGATGTACTATTGTGTATGGAAAATTAATAACTCCAAAATGACCTGAAAGTGATAATAATATATTAGCACAATCTCTGGTTGTATAGATGCTAATCTATCTGCAGAATTTAAGTAGACATCCACAATACCTTCACACGACTTTATATCCCCAGAGCCACATGTGGAGCACTGCGAAGATGGATTTGGAAGTCCCAGCTTAGGATCAGTGACCTCACTTACAGCATCAATACTTGGAACTGAAAGTTTTTCCTGTCACGACATGACAAGAATCAATTTTTTTATATGAAAATTGCACCACCTAATAAAACTAGAAATATCAATCACCACTTGAGCTTATGTAGAAATTGAATAGCCATTTTATATAAAAAATAAGGTAGCATGTCTATATTTTGAAATCATCAGTATCAATAAATAAACCAAAATAAGAACTCAGAAGTGGCATTGGATGCCAGAAGAGTTTCAGAAAAAGACAGAAGCTTGATAGAAATAAATTTACCAAACTGATAGGAATGATACGCCTTAAGGGGATCTGGAGAGTCACTGGGTTTATGGGGAAGAATGAATTCTAGAACCTCACTGAGTGGTTAACACACAGAGATATGAATATAAGATGTTAATGCTGCTGTGGTAATCAAAGATGATACACCACCATAAGGTATATTACTGTGATGACTCTACCTTCTCTAATTTCATTTAAAAAAAAAAGAATCCAACTAAAAATGCATACCGTTTCTGCCTTGGTTGAAACACCAAAAGCTATCCCAGTTATCAGAGCAGATGGCACTTGTTGCTTTTCAGAAAAATCAATCTCCATTACACCCAGCAAGCTTATCACTACAAATCAAGCAACCTGCAGATCCCATGAGATCATAAGAGGGGGAAAGTGGGGGCAAGACCAACAACCAGAAAAGATTGGAATAAAGTAAATAATTCAACAGCTTTTATAAAGGGAATGAAACTTTCCTAAACAAAAAAGCTGATTTCTTTAAACCTGTTAGTGGTATAGCAAGGAATCCTTGCAAGTGGTTGGGCCAACCTAAAAAAACAGCAGTCTAGATATTAGGAAAGCCAAGGAAATGTGCCATTAGCAAATCTTAAGCCTTATCGAGAGACCTTACAAGTTATCCACCCTATTAATATCAAAGAAAGAAGCAAAAAGAGAAAATGGAAAGAAGAGACCGAAAGTCTATGGCTGATTTTAAAAATCTGAAAATTCTATGAAACAACATAATTCAAACATTTATTTAAGATTGTTAAGTTTACTCATTTTCCTCGTAAGAACTTCAATTATCTACCATACTGTCTTAACCTAGCAGATGTTTCACACGTATAAATGCATCAACATCAAATGTTGGCAGTTAATGCAAAGCATGCCAAAGGGGTGATTATATCTGGTTTATTCCTTTTCCTCTTCAGCCAAACTCACAATGAAATTGCCTCTAGAGGCAATAGATAGCAGCCGAAATAGCTTGCTTTGTGTTATTCCGAGCTCTGAATTATATTATGACTGCATTTGATGATTCACAAGATCAGAGTTCACCAGATTTTCCACCATCAAAGCTGGCACACAAGCCTGGAATAACACAACACTAAAATGCAATCATAGCAAGAAACAGTCACTATAACCAAATTACTAAGTTTATGTTGCATAATGAGTAATCTCATGGTGCTCAACATATACTAGGGGCGGCAAAACAGTTATGGGCCCATAACACAAATCAAATCATATGACAAACAACCACTTCTGATTCATTCAGACTGGAGTCTCATACTATTACTGCTGAGAGTTGACGTCGCTCTTGCTGCTGAGAGTTGACGTCGTATGGGCCCATCTTGAAACTAGTATGTTGTCACTAGTCACAACTTATACACCATAAAATTTCCATTGCATGATGCATCCAATTAAATGAAACGTACATGTCACACATGCATCACGTCAATATGCTCTGCAGTTTCATCCGGTATCCACACCTTTACTTATGTTTTCTCCTACTGTCCAATGATAATAACAAGTTAATCGATAGGAATATAGGAATAATCTGAAGAAATAAACAACAAAAATGCCAAACTACCAAATTTACTTCTAGCAGATAAAAACATACGTTATTAGATGCAAACATCAAGCGAGTAAACGAATCAGAATCACATACTCAATCATTAATCCCCTGCTTTCTGTAGTTTGGAGATTTTGGGCCACTCCAATTAATTATCCACCAAAAGCAAACATATTCCCTCCAAAATCATCATAATTAAACACCTAGACTTATATTTCTTAAGAGGAAAAAAAAAAGGGTTAGACAGCAATGATCAACCATATCACCCATTGATCAACTGGATGCACAACACACATAACCCATCTACCCCTTAGTTTTGTTGGCTCAATATTTCAAGTGACAAGGAAAAAAGACCATGGTTTTGTAGCAAACCTAACTCAAAACAAACAAAAACTTGCACTGAACAATCAAGATTCATCAAAATAACAACAATTCACTAACCACATTGTAGAAAGTTTCACTTTATAACCATCCAAAACAAGAAATACAAACACGTTCACCAAAACCCTTGAATTCCAACAAATCCTCCACAGTCAAAACTCGCATGCAAACACACTAAAACCCGAAAAAAGAAACCCACATTCGAGAAAATCCAAAAAACAGGACATGATCATATGATCATGGTCACTGATCAAACAACCTAACAATCATACATGCGGAATAATAATATAAGCAATAAAATAAGACCTCAAAAGCTAAAAAAACAAGAGAAGATACTAACTTTAGTTTGTATAAAGAGAATGTACTATAATTTCTTTTGGTTCTTGATACAGGGGATTCTTTGCTTTTCCAGTGACACAGAGGAGAGTTGGGGGGGACTGAAGGATATGTCTAATGGTGGCTAACGAATATAAAAGGGAGCAGCAGAGTGGCTGAGCGGAGAATAAAGTGAGTATTTGAGGGTAAGTGCGGTAGAGAATGGAGGCGCTTCACGCCGCCGATTAAGCAAACGACACGGCTCCGAGTTCAAGGTTTTCTTTTATGCCTTTCTGGGAGCAGACCGAGGTCCTATATGGAAGTGCTTCATTATCGTTCAGTGTTAAAGGACTTGTTTTTTGTTTTAATTACGATTCTGTGACTCTTGGCTTTCTTTAATGGTATGTTTTGAAAGACTTTCGGTTTTCTTTAATAGCAATAGCATGTTGGAAAGAATGATTAATATTTGTTTTAAAAGTTTTTTTAATTATTTTTTAAAAATACGTTTAGAATTACACTGTTTATTTAAAACTATATTAAAATAATATTTTTTTTAGTTTCTAACTCTGCACATTAAAATAATACTAAAACATTAAAAAAAATAAAAGCTTGTCTATCACAATCGCAAACCGCTGGAGTATTTGCTGTTATTGTTAAATTGTTTTCTAAATATGTAATATTTATAATTTTTATGGTTTTAATTTATTCATGATAATTATAAAAATCATTTAAAAAAACATAATGATATATATTTAAAAATGAAACGTGTGACGAGGTTTTTTTCTTAACAATGAAAACTGTTTGATTTATTTATTCTACTTAGTTGGTTGAGTTATTTAGTTAGAAAATATTATCAGCAATATATAGTTATAAAATAAGATTCACAAAATAATTTTTATTATAAGATTTTTAAGAATCTGACCTAAAATTAGAACATGAGAAACAGAGTCATTTATTATATGAAAGAACACATTGTTGTTTGAGTTATGCGAGAGTGCTCTTGATTTCATACATTGATTGGTTTAGATTATATACTATGTATGATTTTAAATTTAAATTACAAGAGGTGGTATTTTTATTGTAACATAAAATATTATTCATCATCTCACAAATTATTGTGGAGAGAAAAGTGATTTTTAAAAATAAAATATACAAATTTATTGTCAAACTTTTATTATGCACAATTAAGTTTTATTGAGCTTAAATTGGCAGTCAATTGCATTTTTTTTAGATAATAAAAGTTGAATTCTTAAGACATGAGCTTAAAGTAAAAATCACGGGTGATGTAGATTGTGGCTTTAAAAGTTGTTTAGAAAGCAAAATTAGTCCTTTATCTTTTTTTTGTTGCTATTAGAAGACTAGTCTTTTTAATTTTAGAAAATTATATTTTGGTGCAAAATTTCATTGTCATTATTTTTCAATCTAAAAAATCTTTTTTTCATGGGAAGAGAGAGGGAAGTCACTAGATTCAAATGAAGACAATGAAAAAAGCTCTTTATCGGCGATGAATCTAGCCACCAAATAAGTTAAATTTTATGTGAATGGTCACTAGATGAGGAGAGTCTTATTGTAGTTGTTTTAATCCTCAACATAGCCTACAAACAAATTCAAGTCATGGATGAGATAATTTTTTTCTGGTTTGATTATGTGGTTTGGATCATTTTTTGGGTTTGTTAGGTTGATAGGTTGGTTGCTTGGTGTCTTGGGAGTGTTGATAGGGTATTTTGTGGATGAAATAGGTTGAAAAATAAGGTTTTTTAGGTCAACAAGTTCATATGTCTGAATTTATATCCATCATAGTGGTGATAAAAATCTTGTTTGACAAATAATATGTTGCCTACCACCATGAGTTACTTGTCATCTATTGATTCTTTTTTAAGAAAAAATAGTAGGCTCAAACGCACAAGCTTGGGCTTTTCCTTTCTTGTTGCTTTTTTTTCTTCAATTAATACCTTTTATATCTTTGTATAATATTTTTTAAGGTTTGTTTTTAATTAATACCTCTTCTATGTTGTTTTCTTTGTATGATTTCACATTTAAATAAATATCAACTAGTTTTTTTATTATATTGGGGGTCTTACATTTTTTAATGAGATTGATATGATTCATGTAACTTTTTTATATATATTTTATGTGCATTAAATTTATTTTTTAAAATTAAAAATATATATTTATGGTATTTTTAATATGTGCAACCTTACATAGTATTGCTTTTATTTTATTTTATTTTATAAATTTTATATGTCTGTCGATGTTTATTTCAAATTGATTTAAATAAAAAGTTATTAAACATAACTATTAAAATGACATGTATTATATTTTTAAATATTTTGATCTAAATTTGTCTCTCGGTTTTTTTAGTTTTTTTTATTTGTTGTTATTTTTGTTATCGAGTTATAATAAGAATTTTTAGATCATTTTAAAAAATAAGAAAATAAGTATTTTTTAAATGCACGCATAAGACCATTTATTAGATAATAAAAATTTCTTGATTCTCATATATTGATTTAAATATTAACTTTAAAATTTATATTTTTTATTTTTTATTTTAAATTAATTTTTTTGATGTTTTAAGATCATTTTCATGTGCTGATGTTGAAATAATTTGTTAGAGTTGGAGTTAGTACTAGCCATATTGGTGTTGGTACCGGTAAAAGTACTAATAATCATATCAATAGTAATGTTTTTGATGAATGTATTAGAAATAGAAAAGAAGATGACGGTAATGAGACTGATTTTAGTTTACATAGCACGCCAACAAAATATTTGTTTTAATTTTGTTAGTTTTTACCTAATTAAATTCTATGGACATAATTGTTTTTTAATTTATTTTTAAGTTATTTTAAATCATGTATGAACCTTAATTAATAAAGTTTTATTGCCATGATTATTTTGTATTGTATTAGAAAATATTTTACTTATTATTTTTCTACTTACACGATTTTAGCTGTGATTTTATGATTTTTATATGGAAAAAATTCAGTTATGATTTTACGTTCCGAGTTCAAAAATCAAATATATTTCATGAAAAATCGCGATTTTGACAACCTTACCTATGACATAGGCAAAAGCCACAAAAAAGATACAAAGCATAAGAACACAAAATTATAGTGAATATTGGTCACGCATAAACCTTAATTCAAGATTTTTTATTACTATATATTATATTTTTAGGTAGTATGTCTCTTTAAAAGGTATACAAATTCCTAGATAAATTTATATAAAAAAAATCTAAACAAACTAGAAAATATAAATATATAAGAAATGAAAAATAAAGCTAGAAAAATAAAATGAAAAATATAAACCAAATAAGAAAAAAAATCTAAAATATAATCAAGTGATGCCAACAGGTCAAGGAGAATATAAATCGTGTAAAAAAAACACATAATAAGCAAAAATATTAACTAAAATATAAAATTTGTGGGTGTTTTACTATGTAGTGCACTATAGCATGTGAGGCGATTCACTGTGGACTGCTACAATGCACTGACCTTTTTACCCTTGATGGTCTCGGGTTGGGTGGTGCTGTCTGGGGGGTATTTTTGTTTTTTCACTCTCTTTTGTTTGTCTTCTGGAGAAATCAAAACGAGAGAGAAAGACAGAGTTAGGAATGTCGTTGCTGTCTTCATCGACGCCACCGACCAAAATGACGTAGTATTCATGGGAAGAAGTAAAGGGGTCAAGGATCTTCTCTTGCTGTTGATGCTCCTGTTGCTTGGAGGAATCAGTTTGATCGTCATGGGATGGTTGACTAGATCTTAGCTCTTTTTAAGGAAGTCAAGCAACAACGTATAAAGGAATACCATATTTTTGCAGGCTTTGAGAATTTGCCTCTTTATTCTTTCCCCTCGGTTTGCTTTTGTTGTTTCTACTCCTTCGCACTGTGTTTTTAAGTGTGAGGTGTTGGGTTCGCAGTGGTCGTCGATGAGGAATATTCTAGAAGAGAGTTAATCCATCTAAGTTTTGTCGGCGGGACATTCAAATTTTGATACAGTCTGCTAGGTAAAGTCACACAATCACATTTGTGTGAAATTCACCGATGAGTTAGAGAGCTTTCTTTTTAAATTGTGCAGTTTATTGTTAAAAATATGAAAGTAATATTTAGATTAAAATCTTTTTAAAACCTTTTTATTAGTATTAAGAAATAGCCTAAAGAGCTCGGACCGCTCATCGTGCCCTTACACTCAGTGGCACTGTGGATCTGGTCTTTATCACCAGTGTGTCGCGCGAGTTCGCTCCACCCTATTTTTTTGTTTTTCCTGATGTGAACAAGTGTAATGACGCTCGGACTCCTTATAATACTGACAAAAACACGTTTGGCTGAGGACTATGGTTGTAATTGCACGCGTACGGACCGGACCGGTCCGGTCCGGTCCGCCGCAACCTTTTATTTTTAATATTTTTGAAAGCGTGCTATACGTCTCTAGCCCCGAAGCGACAAAAACCATTAATTCGTCTCGGGGTGCTTTAGTAATTGACGCATGCAGATCTTGTTCCCTTGCGTCGGTGCCAGTCGACAAGCACGTGCAGCGGCGTCGGCGCGTTTTGTCCTCCATCGGTTCGGGTGGCGTGCGCGAGTCTTACGGCGGTTAAAAATTTTCCTCCGCCGGTGAAAACGATTCGCCACCCTTCCTCGAATCGATGGAGTGGCGCGTCGTCGTCATATGATCTACGTGAGGCGCATATAGTCGGTTGAACGTTTATGTGCTCTTTTCTCTCTCCTCGCGCGATTGAAAATCAGTCCCCGATTTATTGTCCATGCATTTTAGTCCCTTGGCTTTTGTTTGATTTACGTAATAGAAGTTTGAATTCAATCAATTTCGCTCTTTAATTGGAATTGATTGAATGTCCATTTTGCAATTCGATCCTCCTTCTTTTAATTTCGAATTGGACTGAAAATGATGAATTTATTCGATATGTAAGTTTCCATTTTTGCAGATTTGTCCTTGAATTTATAATTTTCATGTCAATGTTTCAGTTCGGTCCTCCTTCTTTTAATTTTCGGATTCGGTTTAAATTATGCAATAAATACAGTACATAAGTTTCGATTTCTTCAATTGGATCCTTTGATTCAAATTGATAATATATTGAATTTTCATTTTGGCCCTTATAGTTTTAATTTTTATTTTTCATCCCTTGATAAATTGATATTTGTGTTTTATTTTCCATTATTAACATAATACTAATAGTAATAATAATAATAATAATAATAATAATAATAATAATAATATGTGTTTTATTTTCCATTATTAACATAATAATAATAATAATAATAATAATAATAATAATAATATGTGTTTTATTTTCCATTATTAACATAATAATAATAATAATAATAATTATAATAATAATAATAATAGTAATAGTAATAGTAATAGTAATAGTAATAGTAATAATAATAATAATAATAATAATAATAATAATAATAATACTAATACTAATACTAATACTAATAGTAATAATAATAATAATAATAATAATAATAATATGTGTTTTATTTTCCATTATTAACATAATAATAATAATAATAATAATAATAATAATAATAATAATATTAATATATTCTTTTTCTTGCTTACTCTTTTGTTAATGTTTATGAGTGTTTTTTTTTTCGGAATAATTTAATAATTTTAATTGTTTTTGCAATAATAGCAATAGTCATTTTATATGTAATATTACTGGAGATAAAAGACAACTCAAGAACAACAAATAAACAAATTTACCTAGGTTATCTACAATTAAAAAACAATACAAGTCACTTTTGTCTCCATTACACTGTTCCTTTTAAATGACAAACAAGTCATTATTATATGTTTTAATATTTATTGCATATTATCACCTAAAAGTATATAAAGAGATAAAAAAATTACCTCGGATTTTTGTGATTAACAAAATTAATATCAGCATTCTTAAATAAATTTAATATAATAATATGATAAAAAAATCTTATAAAAAAAATTGACTTTTAATTTGAAATTTGTGCTCTTTTGTTAAGATCTAATATTACCCGAGAAAAAATACAACTCAAAAAAACAAAAGGTAAACAAATTTGCCAAGATTATCTACAATTAAAAAATATACAAGACACTTTTCGTTTCGACTACACTGTTCCTTTTAGACAGCAAATAAGTGATTAGAGCACGTAAAAAATATTATATTTCGTTTCATAAAAAAAATTACAACATTTTTATTTATGATGTGTCAGATCTAATATTACTGGGGAAAAAAATCAACTCAAATTTTTTTTTTTACAAATTTACCTAGGTTATCTACAATTAAAAAATATAAAAATCACTTCCCATTTCGATCACACTATATAGTATGTGAGACTAAGTATATGTGTTTAATATTTTTTTAATATTATCGCCTAAAAATATATAAAGAGAGAAAAAAAATGACATACAATTTCTTGCAAAAAAAATATTAATATCAGTATTCTTAAATATATTTAATATAATAATATGATGAATAAACCTGATAAAAAAAACTTGGCTTTGAATTTAAATTAATATTTTAGACCTTTTTTTTTCCCTTTAAGAAACGGTTATGTTTTTTTCACATGTATTTTTGATTTTTTAGTGTCCAAGTTAGTTGTTCTTTTTTAACCGGGTTTTCTTTTTTTCTTTTAAACCAGAGTATCCGTGACAACAAATTTCTTATAAATCATTTCACCTTCTTAACAATTTTTCTAACAAATTTTATCGAAAGTTTTTTAGCAATAGCAATATTCAATCGCATTTTGGTTGAAAAAAAACATTTTTATATATTTTATCAATTACAATTATTATAATTAAATAGAATCAATCAATTTTCTACATAGATAAAAAACCCCGACGAAGCGGGCAACTCTACTAGTATCTTTCTAAAATAGATCATTATTAAAACCATTTACTATTAAGTTAAAATACTATAAATATTGTTTTATTTGGGCAACTCGGTTACTGGTCAAGCAAAAGATCAGAAGATTTAATTAATAAATAATGGGTTGAATTTGTGGGATGCTCATTTTAGGAACTCCGTTGTTATGAGTAAAACAAAAGGTGAAAACAAGTAATAAATTAATTGTGGGTTAAACTCATGATCATGAGTGGTTAATATAGTTTTATTTTTTTTAAAAAAAAAACATCAATCACGGAGGAAAAGGAACACACACTTATATAATAATTTTTAGCACAAAACATTTTTTTTTTCAATATTAGAAGCTTTGATTAATAATAATATAATTTGATTTTTTTAATCAAATATTAATAAAAAAACTCACATACTTATACAAAAAAATAAATAAATCTCAAAAGTCTATTAAAAAAAATTAAAATCTAATATATACATCAACTATAAAATAAAGTTATTATCCAAATCTTTTAGTTTTTTTTATAATTATAATAATTTTATGTTGGTGATTTTATTGAAACCTGTTGAATAGATAAATTTATATTAATTTAAAATTCATATATTTTATAGAAAACTCACACTCCACAAGAATTTTGCATGTATTTATTATTTTATCTAAATTTATTTATAATAAAAAAAATTACACATAATTAATATTTTCTTATATTGAAAAAATATGATTCCGACTTCGACAAGTTGCGGGTTGACTAGTTATAAATATAAAAGAAAACGTTGACGGGGTAATTTTGTAGATAAGGAAACTGGTAAGGGTATTCTCTCAGCAACAAATATCTTTATCCAGAATTATCCCGCAGGAAGCTAAAACAACAGTCAAAGGACAAAAACGTAAAATGAGGCCAGAAACGTCCTTACAGCGATTGGCCAGGTGCTCTTATATACACACACAAAAAAAAAGGTCCTGGGTTAGCGGGGCACACTTTACACACGTTGCTCCTTCTCCTCAGTGTTTTGCTATCTCTACTCCGCCCTTTCAGGTCTGGTTAGTACTTATACTTTTCATCTTCTCTTGATTTGCCCACTGCATATTTTCTTCTTAGCAGAGTGATCCTTAAATCCCATTTTATTCCAAATGTTTTTCCTTTAAGTCATTTTAAAGTGTATAATATGTTAATTTTCATCATCTAATCCCATGAGTACAGGTGAAAATAAAAAATAAAAGAGCACGTGGGGATCATATTGAAAGACAGAAACAATACAAGGTACCAGAAGTTCCATTGACCTCCACTTTGTCACGTGCGGCTCTAAAAGGCAACTATTTGGTGACGAGGGACAGGCGAATATGTTGCCATTGATTCTGTACTCGATCGTATCCAAAAGATAAATGCCAGCACAGAAAAAGTTAGTGAGGGGACAGGTTCGAAAAGGTGTACACGTGGCAGGTTTGCAATGGTGGCTACTGGGAATGGAGCAGAAGGTCCTTTGGTATCTTCTATGCTGCTGCTGCGTTTAGAGGCGAGTTTTGGGTCTCCAATTATTGGAACGTTATTTTAAAACTTGCCAAGTCAGCATATACTTGGACACGTGTATTTCTTATTCACGGGTTAATCTAAATTCTTTCAATATAAAAAAAATCAAAAATAATATAAGTGCTTCTAAAACAATATAAAAATCAAGATTTGAATCATTAAATTTACCGCCTATAACAAGCTTGATTGATTTATATAATATCAATAAAAAACTACATCAATAATAAATAGATTGATAGTACAAATTCTCAACGTTAAAAATATATAAAATTTAATTATTAAACAGATTAATAATAAAATTACAAAAATAATCATGCCAGCCTAGATTAACTCGCTAACCGTATTGCTCCATATGAGATTGAGATAACTTCACAGTAAGAAAAATAAAATAAAGTGGTTTTCTAGAAACTACTTTCTAAATTTTCTTGTGTTTGTTTGTCATGAGAAAAGTTGATCAACTGAAAACACTTTCAAGTCAAAGAAAAATTTGGTTTAGTTTTCAGGAAAGTGTTTTCCAGAAAATTTGGACGGAAAATACTTTCCGGAAATTGTGAAAAATTTAGAAATATCATTATTTGCTGATTATATCAAATTTGATCCTCAAACTTTTGATTGCTATATATAATTTGTTTTGAATATTTATTTTTCAATTCCATCTCTTAAAATTTAATTTTTACATTAATTTTGGTCCTTATTTTTATAATTGCTATTTGCTTTTTTCTTATTATTTTTTTATTGAAATTTTTTATCTATCAAATTTGGTCCTCATTTTTTTTATTGTTACTTATTTTATTTGAAATAATTTATGAAATGTTAATTATTATTATTTTAATTTATTCACCTTTTATTTTTTTTAAATTGTTTAGATTTGATCTCTATTATTTTGATTATTATTTATTTTATTTGAGATAATTTATGAAATTATATTTTTTTTTTCAATTTCATTCTCATTCAACTTTTTAATTTGTAAGATTTGTTCTTCATTATTTTAATAAACTTGAAAAAAAAATTATTAATAAATTATTTTCCAGTTCATTTTCTATAACACAAATAAACATTGGAAAATGTTTTCAAGTTCATTTTCCACAACACTGTCAAACATCAGAATTCACTTTTCACGGAATTCATTTTCCAAAACGAAATCATTTTCCACCAAACAAACGGGACCTAAATTAAAAGAAAAAATTTCTCTATCAAACACAAAAACACCAACTTTTTTCATTCCAGTGATCGTGATCGGACTACACTACCAAACACCTTCTTCAGCCGCCGGAAAAAATGGAAATCTATCACCAGATGCTTTTCTCTGGGTGAATAAAATCGGTTTTAATAGAATGAATCAAGGAGTTGGACTATCTCGCAAATAATCAATGTGATTTTCTAGAAAAGGTATGGTAAATATGCCATTTTAATTAAAATGATTTTATTGTCTGGATATTTTTATTTTTTTTTCCTTGCGGCGATTAAACCCGACAAATCAAAACAGCAGCACAACATACTTTAGAACAAGAACAAGAAAGGTGAAAATGATTAAAGAATCCCACCTCTTAATTTCCACCATAGAAAGAAAAGTACGAATGGAACCTTTTTATTTTCTTTTTGGGAGGGAAAAGAAACATATCCTTCCATTATTGTGTTGAAGAATAGATTGTGAAACTCAGTCCCTAATTAACTCAGTTTGGGGGATGAAATTGAAAAATTAAAAAAGAATTAGGATAAAATAGTTTTGCCAAACCTATAATTGGTCATGAAATGAAAATAATCTCACAAAAAAAACAAACCAAAATAAATTATAAAGTCTAGTTCTCAATCAAACTATTATTAAAGAACAATTTTTTTCTTCAAATTAACTTATTAAATTTAGGATTTAAATCGTGAGATCAAGGTAGCTTTATAAATTAAAAATGAATAATTTTTTTATTATTGTCTAGTAACACCCATGTCTTTTGTTTTCAGTGATAGTTTGCCTGGGTTATGTGGGGTCGTTTCATTGTTAAATTCACTTAAATGCGCTGTGCAAGTCTCACCAGACTAATTGCAGGCTCGAGTTTTGCCTAGTCCAAATCCAACCAAGAACTACCTCCTGGATCAACCGACTAGAAAGGCTGGTTTGCTAACTGTGTTTATCCTTGAATGGGTGGAAAGAGGGACACAATTGAGCAAACCAGTTAATGGGGTATTTCTGGACAACAATACGTTACACGGTGTCGTTAAGGGGTCAGTAGTCATCTGGTGAACCGAGTTGTCTCTCCTTTCCTGAGTTTTCAGACAACTTAACTTTTCACCAAACACACCCTGCATTAACGAAGACAGATGAGATGGCGAAAGCGATTCTTGAATACCTGACAAGGTAGCCAAGCAAGCCAGACTTTATGATTTGCAGGTACAGAATCCACAGCCGGTTTAATGATGCAGAGGCTTCACATGGATTACGCTTTAGCCGAATCAAATCCTGTCAGGCGTATCCCATTCCTGGACACCCATTAATGCTAGCTGCGTGTATTCTTTTTGAAGAAACTGTTGTTTCTGAGATGGATTAAATTTCCCAGTGGCTGAGGCAGAGATTTCTCACTAACACAGACGATTATTTTTTAACATTGTATAATATCTCAAAAATTCTTCTTTTTTTTAAAAAACCCAATCTCTTCACATCAATCGCTAATCAGTTGCAATTAAACCTCTCAATCTCAATCGCTGAGAAAGAAAAAAGTTTTATCATCAAGAAAAAGAGGTTATTGCCTTGTATGATTCTGTTGTTCTTGCTAGTAGACCGCATAATCAGCTGCTGTCAGCTGGATATACCGAAACCACCGAGCCCATAGGGGGCCCGAGTTTATAAATTGCAGTACACACACGATGGGCCAGGCTACGTGGCCATACCACATTGCCTCACTTGTTTAAGTCAAACAAAACCCACTTGCTGTCTCTTGTCCGGGCGTCAGTCAGTCACTCCCGCGCTAGCTTTGCCAGTTTAAGCGTTAGTTGTAAGTTAGTCCTTGTAATCTCAAGACATGCTATTACATCCTTGCTCTCTTAAGACCCAGTCATAACTCGGTAATTTTCTTCAATTTATTATTCTTTTAAAAGAAACATATAATTGGATAAGATGGAAAATCAGACCAGGAAAGAAGTTGAGAGTGTAATTTATAGTATAATTTTATACCCTTAAATATTGAAATTAAAATGATTTTTCTTTGATAATTTCTTGCTAAGTCATGCATGGACTAGGCTTTTTAGTTAAAACCAAAACCAATATAAAATCTAAGACCAAATAACCAATATAAAATCTAAGCATGATCCAACACCTATTCTAAAATCTAAGCCCAAATAATCTATTCATGAACCCATAACACATTAAAAACAAAAAAAAAACCTTAGAGTTCAAAGTTAAACTTCAGCCTAATAATTTAAGTCTATCCATAAAAAATGAAATGGGTTAGTTAAATGACTATACCCTCAACATGAATAGACGTGAACGTTAATGGCTGTTTTGGTGTGAGTGTTGGTAGGACTTGGTATTCAATTTTGGTGAACGACGTGGAGTTGTTTTTGGTTCCTGTTCATGTTCTCACTTGCAAAGTTCTGGGCAGTTTTGTACAGATCATTGAGTTTGAAGTTTTAGTTTGGATTCTTATATGGTGAGTTTGAAATTTGAGTTCTGTTTGGGGATTGCTTTTCATTACTCTTTGCTGAGGTTGAGTCTAGCTTTAGATATTTAATGCAAATTTGCAGTATGGGTGTGTTACAACTTTCAAGTGACAGGTCATATAGGAAGGGAAAAAAAGGGGAAAGAATTTCGAGATTCGATCAACTTAAACTAAGCTTCACATATACTGTCTGAAAATTTCCAGCAACTTGTCTTTGGAAACTGAAGGGTTATCATATTGTTCAAGAAGAAAGATTCACTTTTGGACTAGGAAGCTCCTCTTCTGGATGCTTTATCCATGTAAGAGTTTCAGGTGGTTTGGTTTCGACTCTGGCCAAAGAACTGAGCTGACTCATATGTAGAGTTCCATAAAGGACACCTGGGACTGCGGTTTGATACAGTTGGCTTTGAAGTGATCTTCTGTCAATGTTCTCTCGCAATTAAGATCGCCTTCCCCTTTTGGTAAGGACATAGGCATTAGCGACAATATAACACGACCTTCAACTCCTTTCCATGGCTACAGAATACCCAGCCTGACGGATGCAATTTTGGACTCGAACGAAATCGCAAACTTGAAAGACCAGTATGTTCTTGGGGAGCAATTGGGGTGGGGACAATTTGGTATCATAAGGGCATGCTCGGATAAGTTGACCAGTGATGTTTTAGCTTGAAAATCCATCGCTAAAGATAGATCGGTCACACTCAATGACGTGCTCAGTGTAAAGCTTGAGATTGAAATAATGAGGATTCTACACCATTTGTTCCATATGCTCCAATGACTCATCCCAGCTTCTTTCTTGATTTCCCTTGTAAGCTCATGGTTTTTGCGTTTGCAGGACATAGCTTGCACGGGACAGTTGGAAGTCCGTTTTACATTGCTCTCGAGGTGCTGGCTGGAGGTTATAACCAGGCTGCTGATGTGTGGAGTGCTGGTGTTATTCCTTACATTCTCTTTGGTATGCCTCCATTTTGGGGGGAGACCAAATCAAGGATCTTTCATGCAGTCAGGGTTGCAGAACTACGGTTCCCCCCAGAATTCTGGGATGATATATCTGCATCTGCAAAGAACTTGAAACACTGGAATGCTCTGTAAGGATCCTTCCAAGAGGCTTAATGCCGCACAGGTGTTAGGTATGTTGATGTGTGCCATTCAGGGCAGTAATCGAAAAAAGGCTTTCTGACCCAGAGTAGAATTGATTTTTTTAGGATAAATGAACAATTTTCAAATATACCATGCAGTTGGTAAATAAACAATTTTCCTGTAATTATTACTTCTTTATAAACTAGTAAAATTAAGCATTTCATCGCAAAATTTGCTTTATTTAAGCCAAATGCTTGTTCGTTTTGGCATAACATATCAAAAACCAAAACCCCTGATTCTAATTTGCTTGAATATCAGTCCACCAGCCCTTGGGTTTTGCTTATTTTAGGGGTTACTGTGATGTGCAGCTCACTCCTGGGTGCTGGATTGTGCACAGCTAGCTCACGAATCCTACCTGCAGGACAGCCTTAATCGTGGGCAGCTAGAAATTGCCGGAGTTTCTTTCTCTACCCCATTTATTGCCCAGGATCAAGCCCACAGCTTCACCTATGAATCGCCTGAAAACGGTGAGGATCAACGGGGGCAATCTCATACACTCGCGTCGTCATTTTCTTCCTTCCTAGTAAACGACAACACTCTGTGCTCTGCATCCGGAGGTTTTTCTTTCAGAAACCATGACGAATCGGGTGGAATAGAGCTCTCATCCCCAGTCTAATCTATTCTAAGCCTTACCTTCAGTCCAAGAATCGCAGTGGAGAGAGATTTCTTGTTTGATACTGAAGGCACTGACTCGAAATTAGATGCAATTCATAAAGGTACACATGTTTTCATCAATCTCCTGCTTGTAAGATCATAGTTAATACACATTAGATGAAAAAGGCATCCACATCAATCTTCAGAAACCATTAAAAACTGCGAGTTAGAGAACAAACATTTTCCAAAAAGGATCGGCTTCTTTTGGCTCCACATGTGAGATCAATCAGGTCCCTAGAGTGTTTCCAGATTCCACTTCTGATTCGATATATTTAGTATATTTGTCCATGAATCACTAATTAAAGCTCTCTTTCTTGGCTGGTGCAGAAAAATTCTTGGGAAAGCTCCCTGCTTTGTCAGATACTTTTGTTCCAGTTAACCGTGGAATAGGAGAAATGACGCAGAAGATAGAAATTCAGCAGGAAGGGTTCAATGGGTCTAAACTATCCAGTATCCAGTATCTCCCCCAACATCAAAGCATTGTTATTACATTTCGTTTCTGCATCTAGGGCTGTGCTGTAGGCAACTTATTAAGGAGAGATTGCAATTTATTGCTTCTATTTGCCTTCGATTACACTTTGGAGAGAGAAGACGACTAGTTACTAGCATTGTATGCATCGAGGCGTTTGGACACCGTGGATAATGCTAGCCATATGATGACGTGCCCATTCATCAAATAAACAAGTACACTGGAAAAGGATAGTAAGGGTTTAAGATTGAAACAAAACATAGCATTTCTTTTCCTCCTATTATAATACAAGTGAAAGAAATACATTTGATTTCATGGGGTCCGAGTTCCGAAAATTGACCCCGGTTATTTTGGAGCCCCGAGACAAGCTGGCTCAGTTCCTGGAAGCCAATTGCTGCAAAATTTTAAGAACCGTGTTCCTATCAAGACTTTCATGAGGTGGGAGCATATTCTTGGATTGCTGTCGCTAGATTATTCCGATCCTCCTGTGTTTTTGTCCTAATTAAGAAAGTGCGTGCCACAACACTATCACTGTTTCCGCTGTCATCACCCTACAGTAAGACAAACATCAGCTGTAAGTTCCATGATAGAGATACTACATTAAACACTATGATTAATATCTTGCCATTACAGCAGAGCCTTCCATGGGATGGTTATGTTGTGTGAATCTGTATATATTTCCAGTGAAGGCTTAACCAGGCTACAGTTTATATAAAAGAGCAGATATAAAGAATTAAAATGCATTACTGCAGTGTGAAATATTGCAACAAGGGAATTCTTCTGCGGATTGGTCTTGATTCCTGGATAGAGCAAAGCATTAAGTAACACCTTCCCCACCTGCCATCAGCAAAAACAATAGACAAGCAAGTCCAAGAGAGTTACAAAAGGAGTTAAAAGTAGCAATTTCAACTACGCAAGATGCCACGTCCATCAAAAGAACATAAATGCCTGATCGTTTCGAACATACATCATTTCGAACAACAATCGTTGGTTTAGATTCTTTCGTGCACCTGCCAATCCCCTCTTTGCATTTGATGGAAAGATGCCCTGGGCCTTTATCTTTCCACGTGTCTTTATCTGACGGGTCACTTGACTGAACATATCAAGAGAAAAAACCCACAAATCATTCAACCACAAAGAAGGCAGCACAATCACGAGATGCAAGTCAAGACTTGACTGACATGCTAATCATCAAAATTCATGAGGCAGATAAATTACAAACATAACCAAGATACAGAGTGGGGACAGGCAATGGCATCATTTCAAGAAGAATACAGAACTGTCAAACTCAAATCACACCAGCACGTATTAACAACTGTTATACTTAGAATCCTGAATGTTCTGATTTTGGGAGAACTGAAGTACCACTTGTTGCCACACCCCTTAATTGAAACCACAAATACAGACTTTGGCTCAGGCTTTTCAAATCATTAGTTATAAAAATTTTGTTGCCTGTACTTTTTAATTACCAATGCTGGACCTTAAAATCTCATGGAATGCATGAAACATGAAATGATCTGCACTTCAAAATCAGTCAAGATATTTTGACATAGCATTAGAAAGACATATTAGATACCAAACTAACTATTTTTTTTTTAAAAAGGGAGGGGACAAAGTTAGATTTGCTGGTATGCATGAGCAAAAGGCAACTTTCTTCTACTATTAGAAGTTGATACATTACATAACCTCACCCCAAAAATAAAAACTTTCCAATGCCGTCTCATTGAGTACAGTATGACATGTCAATTACCTTCACATAGAGCTTGCACTTGACTTCGTGGACTGTCACAATACCCTTCTCTTCAGACTTCTTCACAGATGGACTGCCAGGTTGCTGTAATTCATTTTCTGGTAAGAGAAAAGGTTTAACATCAACATAAGGCATGTGGAAGAGTGGGCTAAGGTTTCCAGGCTACAAGGAAATATTATCAAAATTATATGAAAAAAGAACCGTCTACCATTTAAGATTTCAAATTTTTAATAAACATGCAAACAACCTGTGCATATCCAGCTTCAAAATGGATCACAGCTAGAGCAAGTAAAGCAGACCAACATAATGAAAGCACAAACTTCACAGAGAAGAGAGACCCTACAGTTGACTGAATAATAAGGACAAACATTAAATTTCATATATATAACACAACGAATCAATTCCAATGAATATAGGGAATGATAGTTTAATGATTAATGTCTTCATTTCCAGTAAACAAGAACAATTATCTGCTCTGCTTATGCTGCAGAGAAAGAGGAAAAACAACAAATACTATTGGAAATACAGTAACCTCCCAGGAGTTGTTTTAATACACTCAACTATCTTCTTCCAATATTTCATAACCAAGTTCAAAGTGAAAATCTAATCTATTAAGAGTGGTCTCAAAAGTTGAGAAAAATAGACACCAGGATCAGTCATAAAACCCCAGGTCAACTGGAATTCTACATTTGCAACATGTTCCTTTATATCTTGAAATGCACCAGGCTTGCAACTGAATAAACTCAATATCTTACAATACTAACAGCCTGTGCAAGTCCCTGGTCCAATTGTCTGAAAGGAACCGACGAGAAGGTATTCCCAACATACAAATTTTTTAATGACTTGAAACCAAATCTCAACTTGCAGTATGTGAAACAGCTAAGAAATGCAGTTCACACTTATACACATAACATGATTACTGGAATAAAACATGCATGCACAAGAAAGGAGCCAATTGATGATAATCATAAAATGCATAGCAGGTTCAACTTAATATTTTGGCTTAAGAGAATCCCCACAATGAAAAGGAAAATGTTCTTTCTCTCACCATCATCCACATCATTTGCAATGTTATGGTTTGGGGGGATGGAGCTTGGGCCTCCTAAAATAGAGAATAAGAAATAAGAAAGTCAGATTTCATGTCACTTCACAAAAGCAACATATGAGACTATAATCTATACAAAAAAATCACATCAAAACCACTAGGTGTCATATTTGTATCATCTTCTTATCTTATTGACTAAAATATTCTTGACATAATAATGTTTATTGCATTATTTCATTAATATTAATATTTTTGGTTTTGAAGAGTTTATGAAGAGTTCAAGAAAGTAAATTAAACAACTTGTAATCCAATTATTGGATCAAAATGAAATTTTGACAGCGGATTCTGAAGTTCCTGCTTCGAATTTGTTTCAAATTTCATTCTGATCGGAGTTTACAAAAGGCTTCAAATAAAGTTCAAAAGTTACTATGCAAGATTTTTTTTATTTGCCTTGTTGTGTTTGATTATTTTTTTCCTATTTACATTAGAGCTTTTAATTTAATTAGTATTTTACTTTAATCCTAATGCCAGTAGAATTCTATTAGTTAGGAAAGTTTTAATTCGAAATCATTTTCTATAAGGGATTTTAGTTTTAACTAGAAATCCTTTCTTGAACAAAGATGTCAAGTTTTATTTTCAGATTCAATTTTAGACTATTCAGCCTTTCAAAAAAATATCAGAGAATATTTTTCTACATTTCTCTATAGCTTAGAACTGTAACCTTAAGGCTTGAGAACCCGGGCTTCTATCCACACTATACACCGTGTCAACTGGTATCAGAGCAGTTTGACCTCTTTGATGGATGGAGACAGTAGCAAACTACACCACAATGTAAGAGTGGAGGCCCTCTGAAGTGTTGTGCGAGCTCAAGAAAAAATCGAGTACAAAGAATGGATGACTTGGAGCAAGCCATAGTAGGTCTAAATCAACTAGTAGGTGATACTAACAAGAATAACGAGGAGAGGAACATGCTAGGAGACTTACCTCAAGGTTGACCAAACCTTAGACTTATTCATGAAATTCCACCTACACAATCAGTTGTCTATGTGGAGGATTTTAGTAAAAGCAAAATTTCAAAGTTATCTATTATTTTGAAGATAACATGACCAAAGAGGGAGCTGACAAACAATTTTAGTCTTTTGACCTTAAATTGGAAAAGATAGTGGCTATCAATAATCCTTAAATCAAGAATGAAGATCTTGCAAGCAAGGACATGGTAATTTCTGACAATTCTCCAAGCAATATTATAAAAGATTATCTTAAAGTTTCTTTATATTCTGAGGTTGAAGTATTGCAAGTCATAGATAATGAAGAGGTCAAGTTTGAAGTAAGGAATGAGTGAAGGAGATACAAATGGAGATTTCACAGGAGCAGAGAGTATAGCATCAAATATGGATTTTTCTTTAGCATGCACACTTCATAAATTAAATTTTAAAGCTCACAAGTCAAAGACATGCTGCTTTGTGAATATGTTGACTACAATAATATTCAAAGTATTTTTTTTTAGTAGAAGAGTTCAATTCTTGACAAATAACTCGAGAGCAAGTTTTTCAAAAGTAAAGGGGATTGACGTGGGGGAGAGTTCTTCAATATTCTTGGCATAATAATGTTTATTGCATTATAGCATAAATGGTTAAGATTTTTAGGTTTTGAGAGTTTAAGAAGAGTCCAAGACAGTTTGGTAAATAAAGCATAATTTTCAATTTGTTCATTAGATTGAGCTTAAGTTTTAACAGAAGATTTTGAAGGCCTTGTTTCCAATTAGTTTAAAATTTCACAATGATAGAAGATCAAAAGGGTTTTCAAATAAGGTTCATGAGTTATTATACGATATTATCTTTATTTATCTTGTGTAACTGGATTCTCTTGTCCTATTTACATTACAAATTTTAATTTAATTAAAATTTTACTATTTAGAAGTTCTAATGTTAGATGTATTCTATTAGTAAAGTAATTTTTAACTAGGAATCCTTTCCTATAAAGAATTTTAGTCTCATTAATATAAATAGAGATGTCTAGTTTATTTTGAGATGTAAATTCAGACTTTTAAAGTTTTATATAAATTTCTCTACAACTTAGGTATATAACCTTATGGCATGAGAATCCTAATAAAAATAAACTGAAGAGGTCTTCAATTTGAGTCTTTTATATTTAAAGTTTCTAAGACTATATTGCCACAGCATTGGACACCCAGGTGCATGTAGCAAGGTCTGGTGGGTCTTATGGGAATACCTTTCGCAGTCCAGTTCACAATATCACAAGACTTTTGTAGCCTATAAATGAATATCTTCATCTAGATGATCAAACTAGAACCAAGATTCACTTATAGTTCCTACTTGGGCTCAACGCACATTTCCGATGTCACGAATATACTTGTTCATTTTCTTTGGCAAATAATTCATCTTAGCGACTTACTACTACTGGTGTGAATTTATAACCTGTGCAGCTATGAAGGCAGTACAAAACCTACCAAACAAGAAAGGTGTTTGACCGTTGGAAGGTGCTCCTAAACTCTGGCTGTTGGAGAATGTTCCAGAGCTTTGATTAAAGGAGAAAGGTGCTTGACTGTTGGAGAGTGCTCCCAAACTCTGGCTGTTGGAGAACGCTGCAAAGCTTTGATTAAAGGAGAAAGGTGTTTGACTGTTGGAGAGTGCTCCTAAACTCTGGCTGTTGGAGAAAGCTGCAGAGCTTTGATTGCTGGACAGGAGGCCAGGGCTTTGACTGTTCAAGAAAAAACCAGGGCTTTGGTTCTTTGAGGACAAAACAGAAGTTATATTGTTTGAAAATGAACCAGAGATTTGACCATTGGAGAATAAACTAGAGCTTTGGCCACTAGATGATACTCCTCCAGAACTTTGGTTGGCAGAAAAGACACCAGAGCTCCAGGAACTTGTAAAGCTTGTACTTGTACTTGGTAAAGCAAACCCAGTTTTTTCTTGAAGTAATTTGCTCTCGTTATTCTTTATTTCAGGCACTAAATTCTTCTCAGCTGGAAGAGAATCAGCAGCAGGCCCTCCTTTTACAGCATTTGCTTTAAGCCAGTTGACAACATCACTAAATTTCTCCTGCATTTAGAGAGAAGATCAAAGCTTTTATAAATACATTTTACAATATATGGATGAGTGCATGCATATCCCCTTTAATGTATATTCAAAAAAATGTTACCATAATGTTTGAAGCATGAGCAAGGTAATCTCGAATCCCATCTTCCCAAAGTTCATCAGGATGGTTCTTCAGTTGCGTTTGAACCCAGCTATTCAAAATTGAAAAGACAACCCATAAATTAAGTCTATAGGATTGAGGACAGCAAATACATATCTTCATGGTGCAGTAAATGCTTCTCAGTATTCTAAGAACTCATGCATAGAATTTGATAATATGGGTAAACAGACAAGAGAATACATCATCTTCATCCAAATTAATCATAAAAGCAGAAACTAAGTTGACCGGATAATAGCTGAAGATGCAAATTTGTTCAAATTCAAAGAAAGAAATGGACCTGGCAAATTGGTGATTGAGAGCTCTCACATGCTGCCGTGATGAATCAGCCCGATTTGCATCCAACAGTGGCAATGGAGTCGATTGTTGCTGAGATGGTTCAGGTCTATGAATATCAAATGGTGATCCTTCCATTATCCTTTTATTCCTTAACTGCAACCATATTGAGTGTGGCACAATCAGCCTCCGAAACATGATTCGAAGTCAATATCAAAAGAATGTAACGTAAATTATTCTTTCCATGAAAAAGTAGAAATTCCAACAGTGAAAATAAGAAAAAAGCAGGAGTGACATCGTAGTTTTGATTTTGCCTACACGATGAGCTAAATTCAAAATTCAAAGATATGAACAAATGCAGCCAAGAACCTCACTAAAGCTCCTTAAAATGCACTAACATTATATACATGGACCGTCTAGAAACAAAATGAACTAAACTTTAAGCCCTAGTCTCACTTTATCATAAAAAAAAAATACACCAAATTAATTAAAGCACTAAATTCCTCAAAAACACAAAACTAGTTCAAAATCACAATTTAAGCTACAGGCCGCAATTCAAAATCCAGACTTCATTATTACAAAACCAAAGCAGAACTACAGAAATGTTTTTTTTTTCTGAATAAACAAATAAGCATATCCTTTATCAAGTAAACCATATTAGGGTTTTCTTTGAGAATCTCACTGCCGTGTCATTCGAGTCGGGGACTGGGTCTGAAGCGGCGAAACGTTTCGTTCCTTTCATGATTTCTTCTTTTCTTGAAAAGCTGCAAGCAGAGAGGGAACAAAGATAGGGTTTTTCTTGCTTTTGAATTATTTTTTCAATTTTCTCTTGGGGGCTTTTGGCTAATGGTGATGAATGATGAACCTATCTTTTTCAAAATTCGGGGATTAAATTAATAAAAAACGTGAGGTGATTGTGACCGTCAGATCACGTGCGGAAATGGTTTTCAACTGGAGCCGTTGGATATTGTAGACACATGGCCATGTGCACTGTTCTATTTTAGGCCCCACCATCACTTGCAAAAAAACAATATTTGTTTTGTATTTTAAAATATTTTAAAATAAATAAATTTTTGCTGCATTGTTCCATCTCGGATTCCAACCGGAAGGAAGTTTGTTAAAAAATAAAAAATCCTCGCAGACAGTTAATGGCCGGTGGAATGCCCAAAAGAGATGAGAAAAATATTTAATTTGAGTTAACAATAATGTAACTTTAATGAAACAGGTTATTCTGAGTGTGTATTTAATAAAAACAAAACTATAGGTTTTTTTAAAATAGATTTAAGAGTTTAAAAATGTATATTCTAAAAAATATCTGTTTGGTTAAAATCGAGATGATTTTTTGCATGTAAAATAAAACAAACAAAAAAAGGTTTTATTCATGAAAGGCTGGTGCAAAACATAAAGCCTGTAATCTCATAGAAGGCAGGTCAAAAAAATTATTTTTTAATCAACTCAATGCTGAAAAATAAAATTAAAAATAACATTATTTAATATATAATAGGTGTGGGTTTTTTACTGTTTGGCGCACTGTTGCTTCTGAGTAAAATTATTGTGGACTTCGACAGTATACAGACGATTCTACCCTTGATGATCTCGGGGTTGTGTTGTTGGTTGAGGGACATTTTTGATTTTTCATTCTCTTTTGTTTTTGTCTTCTATTTTGGGTTTTGGGTTTCTGTTTTTGAAACCAGTTCGTGCAGTGAGGGACGAGAGGTTTTTCTTTTGTTGGAACCAGTTCAAGCAGCGAGGCATGGGACGAAACATTAAATTCTCTTTGTTTGCCGCCGTAAACTCCCACTGAAGGTCTGGATTGTTATCTGAAGTATTAAGGTGCTGCATCAAACCCCAATTTCATTTCACACAATAGCAATTTCAAAAATAGATGATGAAAAAATCAACGCAAACAATCAAAATTTCATAGCAGAAAGGCATAATGCTTACATAGTTCAAGGTAGTGGAGAGGGATCGTGATGCTTGTTTAAATGAGATAAACGGGGAGAAATGAGATTAAAGGAAGCGATTGGATGCAAATAAAATGAAAGGAAAATAAATTCAAAGGAGAAATCTTGAGGAGTTAAGCGGAGAGCTTGACGGATCTTAAGGGGACGTGTGGCTCTAAGACAAGCTAGCATTTTCAGGGGCGCTGAGCTCAGTGGAGAGTGAAGATAATTTGGTTAGGTTAAACGATGTTGATGATATTTACCCCAAATTCAAGAGAAGAAATGAATGAAGCCAGCAAGCATGTTGTTTGAATCTGGACACAAGAAGATTGGTGAATGAGGATTGTCTAAAGGCCCCACCCGTAAATCATAGAGAAGTTTTATATATATAATAATAAATGAAAAATTTATCAATTTAAATTTGATTTATCAATTAGATAAAGTAACACACAATTCTGGAACATGATTAATTAAAAACTGGTTTTAATCCATTAATCTTTTTCAATGTTTATACTTAGAGAAATTTCACATATTAAATAAAATTTATTAAAAAATATATAAAAGAAATGTTTTTGTTGGCACGAGGTTCTTTAGAAATCTTTTTTCAAAAAATAAAAAAAAAAAAAATATATATATATATATATATATATATATATATATTAGTAGATTATTTATCATTTAGATCTTTACATTCTATGTTTATTGTGCTGTCAATTCATATTAATATCTAAAAAAAGAATCTCATCAAAAGTTCTTACAAAGTCATTTTTTTATACCTTAAAAGTAATTTTATCATAAATAAATAAATAATTTTTTTCTTTTGCAAAAGAAGGTTGTATTTACTCTTAATATAAATATATATTGTTCTCCTCTCTAATTTTATTTTTCAACCTATTTGAAACCAAAAACACCTAAAAATCAATCCTAAAATCTCTTTATTTGTTTCGGTCCCAAGATTTTTATTTGTTGCAATTTTGTCTTTTAATTGGAATTAATTATATATTTTGTTTTTTATTTCAGCCTTTATTCTTTTAATTTTTTATTTGGTATTATTTTCTTTGGTTTTTCCGATCCTTCTTATACAATATTTAGTTTTTACCTGTATTTATGTATCTATGCTTTTAATTTTTATTTATTTTATTTTATTTTTTATTGAGATTTTATTTTTATTCAGTTTAATCATGATATTTTAATTGATGTTGGTGATCATTTAAGATATCTCTTATTGATTTATTCGTTTTAATTAATCGATAAATCAATATTATTTATTGTTTATTGTTTTAAATATTTTAATTGATATTTATTGTTTTGATTTGAATTAATCTGATAAATCAATATCTCTTCTTTCTTTCCCTTTATTCTTTTTATGGTGTTTTCTATTATTTATATTTGTTCTTGAACGAATGATTTAGTGATTATTTTTATTGTTTTTATAAAATGTTTTGCTTTCTTTATTTTAGTTTTAGTTTGAATTAATCTGATAAATCAATATCTCCTCTTTCTTTCCTTTTATTCTTTTTTATGGTGTTTTCTATTATTTATATTTGTTCTTCAGAACGAATGATTTTAGTGATTATTTTTTTATTGTTTTTTTTATAAAAATGTTTTGCTTTTTCTTTATTTTTTGGGCAATTTAATGATTTTAATTGTCTGGGCAATAATGTTGATAATAATTTCAATTGTTATAATCATGATAATGATGGTAACGTAGAGATGGATTTTCAATGATATTTTCTTCCTTTTGTAGTTAATCTAATATTACCGAGGAAAAAATGCAACTCATAAAAAAATTACTTGCATTATCTGCAATTACAAAATATACGAACCACTTTCCATTTTGATTATATAGATTTTATCAATTATAATTTTTACTAATTAAATATTAAAATAATAAATTACAATACATATAAAAACAATCAATTTTTTACATAGATAAAAAAATCTCGTCGCATCACGCGTGTATACCGCTCATTAATTAATCAAACTCGTGGCACGGGTCAAAACCAAGTTAATAGTGTTAAAATAAACCTTGATGAGTCAAGTATCCTAATGATTACCAAACTAAACATTGAAATATGAAGATAAGGAAAAACAAAAATATAGATTTACAACGAAAAAAACAATAAAAAAACACTATTAAATGATTAGTATCTTGTGAGGTGGTTAATAATGGAAACACAACCTCTTTTAGTTTATACTATAATAATAATAAAATAACCCCAGTCTACATGAGTTAACTTGAAAAATATGTGACCCAAATCGTAATAGCAAATAACCTCATGAAAATCAAATCAAAACAAAATATAAATCCTAATTCATATTCAACCAACTCTTCAAATATATATTTATTTTTAAAAAAAATAGCAATTAAAAAAATACAAGAAAAGAAGCTAAAATCAACCAAGTTAACTCGCCAAGCTTGCAATTTTAATCATGAAATTGAGATAACTTTATAGAATATAAACCAACATAAAAATATAATTCTCAATCAACTTAATGTTTAATGATAATATTAAAAAAAAACTTGAATTAATCAAGTCAACCTGTTAAAATTGTAGCATGGGTTGTGAGACCGAAGTAAAAATATATAAAACAGGTTATAATAACTTATAAAGTTCAACATTCAATAAATTAAATTAGAATATATAAATTAGAAGAAAAAAATATTATTAAGGTAAGTATTGTTTAAGTTGAATTCCCCTTTTTTGTGTAGTTTTACTAAATGCTTAAACAATGCAATTGTAAATACTAGGGAATAATATTTTTGGGTCATTGAGCTCAAATTGTTTAATTTAATCCAAACTAAGTTTTTTTAAGAAAAAAATGGGTTTAGAGCAAGGTTGTTACAATCGCGAGTTGACTCGTAACTAGGAGAAGTAGCCTTCCTAGTTAGATTACGTGGTAACTAGATAAATTGCGTTTATTAAACCTAATTACATCACAACTTAATAAATTACATTTATTTAACCTACTTCTATGAAAATAAGCTATTATATACACTATTTTGGGCTATGTTTGCTTGTTAATGAGGTGGTTAATTTATTTCAATTTTTTTAACATAGTTAAGATAAGAAGAAAAAACTAATTGGTGTGTTGATTTTAGTATAATGTGATGTGGATTGTGACTCATTTTTTTCCTTTGAGAATTTTTTCTTTTGGTCATTTTTTTTTGTTTTATATTTTCACATTGTGTTGATTGAAATTTTATCTTAATATTAAATTTTTTTTATTGGATTATAGTGGTGTCAAAAAGACAACTCAATATTTAGTTAATACTCAAATTTATAAAATATAATTCATTTTGATTGCTTGAAAATAATTTACAATAATCAAAAAATATTTTACTTATGATTTTACTATCTTATTTATAATCCGAGTTTATATTATATTTTCATGTCATATAAAAAAACAATTTTGACAAATATTTTTAGAGATCAAATAGAGGCTCACTAGGAACTACCAAGTCATTGATAATAAAATTTCTGAAAGCAGAGGGACCATGTTTCATGTTAACACATTTTCTTGACACTACAATAACTTTGACTAATAATTAGCGTAGAGCAGCGACACACTTCCTTGGCAAAAATCAGAGGATGGATGGGACGGGATCGGGTCTCGATCCTTGGGCATTTGACGGGCCGCATGTCTCTATGATGGTGTTTGTCTCCACGGTGCGCCCTGTGGTTAAGCCTCATCGCAGGGCCAAACACAATAAATACCAAACAGGACCTTAGATTTTTTTGTGGATCCCACCTAAATACATGTGGTTGCACCGCATTTTGAAAAGCATCTTTTCGATGCTTTTCAAAACGAACGCAACAACTCACTAACGAACATGGCAGTATACACGAGCTGAACAAATGGGATTAAGAATGTGTTTTTGCAGAAAACAACATGATAGAGAGAGAGAGAGAGAGAGAGGAAGAAGACGATGGCTAACCACCGACTACCCTGCCACCTTTGGCTCTGGCAGACCACTGGCAACGCCCTCTCTCTCTCTCAGTTGCAGGCTTATAACTTTGTCTCTCAAGATGCAGCTCTCTCTCTCTCTCCTTAGTAGTCACCAGCGAGTACCACCAACTACTCCTATGGCATTGGTGACCTTTCCTCTTCGCCTTCATCACCTTCACTGTCCAGTCTTCTCCCACAGCTCCGGCGTTGGCAGCATCAGCGTCGGCAACATCAGCTTTAACCTTTCGATGATCTTACCAACCGCCACAGGGTATTATTTGTGACGCTACCACCACATGAATAATCAATTCGGTCTCCTCTACATGTCTGTATCAGCCAGTGACCCTCTCGTCACAATCAACCAAGTTACTATTCACGTGTGAAATAATCACGATGAACACGGTGCACCGTTTTGTGCGATGTGTTTTTTTTACTCCTTTGGTTGCGCTCGGCCCAGCCCAAGTCTAGGATAGTTGGGTTTTGGCCCAATTTGGCCGGGTTGACCCGGTCCAATTTTTTTAAAATGTATTTTAAACAAAATAAAAAATATGTACATAAAAATCATTTTTAATGAAAGAGAAAGGCGTGTGACTTCGTTTCACTCCACAACCTTGTTGGTTTTCGATTGATTATGAATCAGAAACTTGCAACAATATTTATGTTATGATTATTAATCAACAATAAATAAATTTATTTTGTTATGATATTAATCAACAATATTTTTAAAAATATATATTGATATATGTATGTGTGTTTTAAAATAATTTCACAAGTTCACAACAATGTGAAAAACATGATAACCAAACACAACTATTTTTCATTAAACCTTAAACTCAACCACAATTTTGACCAAACATTTTAATTTCAGTTTTGAACCGCAACTAAAAATGTTTTTCATGAAACTGTTTTTTTTCAATGTCAACCACAACAGCTGTGCCAAACAGCCTCTATATCTCAAACTTCCATGAAAAAATTGTTGACATATAATGTCATACTTTGTATGCTTTATATATTTTGATGATAACAATAAAAAGAAAATGGACTAATAATATGCTTGGATGAGATTAAGTAATAAACAGGTATTATACAAAGAATACATCAACAAACATAATGGAGTACACGAAGAAATCACTCCAGGAAGTCCAAGAGGCAAGCAAGTGAAGACTTAGAATAAGTGTTCATTTTAGTGCTTTATGTAAATCTCAATTTCTAACTTGATAGAACAAATTAAAATGAACTCACACACTTCACATTGCATGCATTAAAAGGATTTGATGATTATAGGATTAAGTCATAATGAAGCGGTTCAAGAAATTCAGAAAAGATAATTTGTCAAGATAGAGTTTCTGCATGAACCGGTCGACCGCTTGGGTTACCAAGTGAACCGGTCGACCACTTGAAGACAAATTGTCTTTCGAGCTGAACCGGTCGACTGCTTGGGTTATCCGTTGTGAACCGGTCGACCGCTTGATATGACAGTTGCACTAAAACGGCTATAAACGGCTAGTTTCTCTTTGAAACTTATAAATAGGCCTCTTAATTGCAAAATTAAGTAGACACAACTTCTATATCATATAGTGAGACAATTAGTAGTGCATAAACACCTTCATATCATCAATCCTCATTAATACTCATATTTGTGTTTAAATCTTCATATCCTAACACAAAGAGTATCACATCTCATTCTCACTACAGTTAAACACCTTCAAATATTCTAAGTGCTTTTAAGTGAGATAAAGATATCATAGATCTTCATTTGTAATATCTACACTATTAAGAGTGTATTGTTGTTTTACAAAAACAATCATTGTGAAACTCTTGAGAGTTGAGTATAAAACTCTTGGTAATGGTGAAGGAACATCACCAAGGAAAAATCTTGAAAAGAGCATATCTTCAAGTGGTGTAAAAGTTTTGGTGTGGATTCATCAAGCGGGAGTTATAATCTTGTTACTTGGACTAGTAAGAGAGTACAATACTCAAGTACGGGTTGATACTTGAGTCGTGGATGTAGGCTTGCCGAACCACGTTAAAAACCGAGTTAACAATCTCTCTCTTATCTCTTTACTTTAAAGTAACTAATTTTAAAATTGTATTATTTATTGTATTTACACATAGTTGCCTTAATCCATGAACAACAAAAATTATGTTTTAAAAAAATTATTTTAAATGTTATTTTAAATTAATTTATTTAAAAAATATTTTCAAAACAGAATGCAGATGTACTGGTTTGAGATAAATACCAGTTAACACAGGCTTCAAAATGGTTGAGAGTTGAGACAGAGTTCACATGTGGAGGCAACTAGCCCTTTAATCCCCATATATTTCTGTGTTAAAACTAAACCACGCAAAAGGGCATACCATTTCGAGCCACGTGAAGAAAGAGAATATTGATCTTGTATTTCAATTAAATTGAATTTCGAGAACATAGAAAGTTAAATCAGTTTCACCACTGCAAATTTACATTACAAGTAGCTAGCATGTATATTCTCTCTTCTTTCCTGACCTGATATACTTCTGTTCTTCCTATCCTTCGTGCCCTTCCTGGGTTTAATGAGAAACCAAGAACAAATTCAAGGCAAAAATCATAAATAAGAACAAAAAAATCTATGACCCTGGTCTTCACACCAAGGGCCTGTTTTCTTCATCTCCTTCACCTTCCCTACTATCTGCTTGAGTTTTCTCTTCTTTAAGATGGGACTTCCTATTTCTAGGTGCACACCTACTGGCGGGTTTAAAATCTATGGGAACCATCTTCAATATAATCCCCATGGCGATGAGCAGCAGCCCTGTTCCGTGCTGCTCAGTCAATGGCTTTGTGAATATCATATATGACAGCAACAAGGTAACTGCCTTTCTAGCAGTTGTTATCTGCATATGCCAGTACAAATCAGAACCCAATAGTTTGATATATCATGTAAAACGCTAAACATGATCCTAATACAAGGTGGTGGAAATATTTCCGATGAGTTCATTTTTTAATCACGTTTAAAAAGCTTTGGAGTCCCCCAAGAGGCTTCCAAGTGAAATATCCCGATACATGACATGTTGAGGCCAGAATAAAATGCAGAGTTTACAGCAATCCAGAGGGGGAGAGAAATGGACATACCATGGCAGTGGTAGCAGCCCCAAAAATGGCAATGAGCGATAGAACAGAAATTTGGCCAATGAATGTGGCCATGGCTTCAAATACTAACACTCCATACACATAGGGATGCTGCAATACATAAAGCAGTAATGATCAAGGAGCTTGGCAATAGAAACAAAATTTGTAGCAATCATCAAAAAGAATAATATTGGACATGTAAGGCAGTGACAATCTAGATTTCTGATAGTAGATCATTTATTTTATATAGGTCATACCAGGATAATAACTGGAGTAAAAAAAACTTAAATCTGTTCTGATGTTAAATTGACAGAAAAGAACTCGTGAACTGTCTTCCCTTGACCCAAACAAACCTCTTGGTAAACATTTATTCTTTACCTGTCAACCAATAAGTATTTCACTCGCTCCTTTGCAATACTTTAATACCAAATTCCTAATTTTTTAAAGCAAGTTACGTCACCAATAAAGAAGCTTGTTAGAAAATAACCCCACTAGAGGCTTGACTAAGTCAGGGGATGGTATTCATCATTTTAATAAATGAAGTGGACTTTCGACCACCAAGTCATTGATTTCTCCTAGGAACTTCCTTTGATTGTGCGTGCCGGCACATTAAGTGTAATTTGACCCCAACTATTTTCATTGTAGCCCCGCATGTACACAAAGCATTTCTTTTAAAACCAATTTATAAGTGTATGGAAGATGACAAAAACTTGTAAGAGCGTAGTTAATTACTTGAGCACAAGATTTCCAGGCCTTAAACAGCTCTCCAGTCAGGATCATCGGAGGAATCAAGAAAGGCAATCCAACAACTGTCGAGCAGAACAGCACCTCGATCTGTCAAGGAAAAAAAGAGGCTTAATGGGATACAGTTTTTTGCCAAATCAACTGTGCATTTATGTACCAACAGGAGATTGGGATCACCTGAGTGGTGTTAGGATTCATGGTAAAAATTGCTTCTTGCAAATTGCCCATCAAAGAATCCATAATTAGAGCACCACAAATCATCAGGACACCAATTATGCTAAAATTTGGCGATGTTTGGGCATCTGCCAAGGTGAAAAGGATCAGACCAATAACCAGAAGCAGGGCTGATATGTACTCATGAAATGGATATTTTCTTCTCAGTCCTGGAATAAAGGCGCCCATTACCATGACTGGCAGTACCTGGATTCTCGAAATCACCAAAACTCGCATATCAGAGAATAAGAGACTAAGATCATCTTAAATTTCTTCAAAATTTCCATGCATTCAAATGCAAGCAACATAAATTCAATAAAAAATTACTTCCATATGTACATAATTCTAAAAAAAAGAGGAAAAAAACTTTCACATACGACTTAACAGGACATCAGATTAGAAGCATGAATATCAGATTAAAGGAGAAGAGGTCGATAAGAACTAAGTTTACCTTGGTGGATTTGAACATGATTTGAGCTGGATAATTGAGAAAGGCCAGGGACCCCTTGGTCAACCCATGAGAACCCATAAGAACAGCAGAGAGTTTCCAATAAGTTTTCCATGGATTCACCATTTGCTTGGGGGTAAAACCCTGCATGTATATAAGCACCAAGTACACAAATCCTTGTACAAATGTGAAATACCAACCATAGCTGAAAACTCAAAAGAAAAACAAATAAGCATAAGAACTACCACATGACAGAACAAAACTAGAAAATACTATCGACGGTGATGTACCTGAATTGAAGACGATTATACACATATTCCTGGAATTAGCAGGTGAAAGATGAGAAATGTCAATGATCAGATCAAAAGTTGAAAGATGAGAATCAAACAAAAAACAGCCAGAAATTTATCAATATTGTAATGTTCGATTTTCATGGTGTAAGGTCAAAACGAATGAAACAGTACACAAAGAACACCCAAAAAAGAAAAGAGAAGTCGTTTTAGCAAAATAATGGATAAGAAGAGAATTGACATGGTAAACTTTAATTTTTTTTATTAAAACGCACACGGCCACCTCTGTTTGGTTGCAGAGAAAATAAAAATCATGAGACTGTGTCATCGATTGGGTTCAAAATCTTAAACACTTTGCTTTCCGTTACTTTCAATCTCAGCAATCAAACAGAGTCTAACAAAAACCTTAGAAATAAATCAATGCTCGCAACATAAAAATTCAACGAACTACACCAAAAGGAAAAGAAAGAAAGAAAAACAAAAAACAATTGCCCATCAAAGTGAAAAAATGAAACAAACTGCGTCTCCGCACTTTTTTAAAAAAAAAACAGCACGATAAACAGTGATAAAGGTCAACAACAAACCTCGCAGACGCCATTAATGAGATAGCCAAAGAAGAACCCAGAAGAGCAAATAAGAAACTGTTGCCATTTAGGCCGATCAGATAAAGAAATCCCAAACAAAGACCTTGCTTGATCCTCGCCCTTCATTGTTCAATTCAACACTGCAAACCCAGGGGGTGAAAGGTGCAAAAGGCTGTCCGTATCGTCAACGGATTGCTTGCTTGCTAGTGTTAACGGTGCATGAGAGGTGTAACTGACAAAAAAAAAAGACAAAAAGATGAAAGGGGAATTGGTTTGGTTTTAGATTCAATCATTCAAAGAAGAAAAGCATGGAAAGGGTGCTGCTTAAAAGCTCGTAAACCCTCTCCCCTGTCTAGTTTGGGTGGTATGGGGGTCGAGAGAGGGAGGTAGGTAGCTAGGAAGAGGGACGGAAGAGGAAAAGTATTTGCGGGGGGACAAAGGAGCCTTGGATGAGCAATTAAAGATATCAAATTCCATGTCAAACGATTTCTCGCGACAAGAAGAATAGCATGATTTGGGGGTCACAAATGGGCTGGCTGGATCGGCACGGTGCCTTCTTTTTAATGATAATTTTTAAATTGCATGGCAACAATTTGTATAGCCATTAAAAAAACAGACCTTTTTGAAAATTTCTGCAGATTTCTTTCAAAAACCATTTTACATTGAAATTTCTTCACATGATTTATTGTTTTTATTAAATTTGATATGAATATATAAATATTTTTCATCTTAATTGCACCGTTAAATACTCAAATATGAAGAAAAAAAACATACATCAAGGGGTATTTTAGTTTTTTTTATAATAATTTTTTAATCATTCTAATTTAAGCTTGGGATTAATTTATAAAAAAATTATAAGCAATTATAATACACTGTGAACCAACAGAAGTACACCTTATAACCAAACCTAGAAAAGGATATAATTTTGGTTTTTATAGTTTTTTTTATTTTATTTACCATGTCAACTCATTAGCAATTTTGTAGCTAACTAGGAACAACAAAAGGTGGGCATGCAAGTGGCACCCATGTGCAACACCTCTTGACAAAAAAAAAAAACTTTGTTATTGTGTTGTTAAGAGAATCATTATATTCTTTCTTGAATGTTTTGTAGAAGTTTTATTATTTTAATTTTATTATTCAATCACAATTTATCAAGTATTTTATTTTTTAATGCAGTCCTCATTCTTTAAGTTTCTAATTTTTCTCGTTGACCTTTTTGTAATGATTTTAGTAATTCTTTAATTTCATTATTAAATTCAGATTGGTGGTATTGTATTTTTTAATTGGACCTTCGTATTTTGATTTTATTTTTTTTCCTATTTTTTTTGTAAAATTTATTATTCTTTTTAATTAAATATATATATATATATCACTTTTAATGCTTATTTTATTAAAAATAATTATCCTTTTACTAAATTGATATTTTTTTATTAAAAAAATAGTTCATTTTTACTATAAACGTGTAGCCCTCCTTTTCTTTCATCAATTGGATCAAGTGGAGTTCATTTACTTTTTTATTTTACAATGGATACAAAATATGTATACTTTTCATATAAGTTAGCCTTGTGAAGTAACCTTTATATGAACTTAGAACCAAGAAATTACAGATGTAAAATAAAATTTAATAGTTTGTCATACAAGAATAACAATCAAATTCATGCGGTGTTTTTCATGTCCCAAATACATATACTGGCAATGAAAAAACTTTTTGGAGAATATACTTTAATTATAAAAGCAAAAGTTGGAGATTTATCTTTTATTTACAAAAATGTCACTTATCAATTTTACAATATACTTTTGGACATCCATAAATGACATGGAAGCTTTTGTTTATTCTTGGATCAATGATACTAGTACTTTGGGAGGGCTTTTCAAAAGCGTTTTTGAAAAAAAATCAATTTTTTTTTTCATTTTAAATGAATATGTTTTAATGTTTTTAGATCATTTTGTTGTGCTAATGTCAAAAATAATTTTTAAAAAATAAAAAATATAATTTTAATATATTTCAGCATGAAAAACATTTTAAAAAGCTAACGCAACTGACCTTCCAAACGGACCCTAGAGGTTCCTATAATATAATTATTCGTACAATGATACCCTTATAGTCTTAATTTGGACAATTGGGTCTTTATGTTGGCTTTTATTGAAAACATGTGTTGGCTTTTAATGGTTCCAGTTATAGAAAAAGTAATAAAGTGTTTGAAAAATTTTAAACGTGTGTATTAATATATAAATAAACAATTCTGTTAGAAAACCTTAACTTTTTATTTATTTATTTTCACGATATATATTTTTAATTTGTCTTGAAAAAACATTAAAAAAACATGTCAAGTTGTGTTTTATTTTATTTTAAAATTAATATAAAAACAAATGAAATAAATAAATTTTATGCAAAGATTACAAAATCTCAAACACGAAAAATAAGTTTTTCATGAAATAAATACTGACAAAATAATTTTTATGTTTGTTCCGACAAAAATACTCATGTTTTATCAGTAAAATTCATATTTTATTCGTCATCGATGAAGCAAACAAAAATTGAGTAACATTATTTTGTAAAGTTACAATTCACAAAAAAATAAAATTATAACACCTTTTCTCTGTCAAATTAATAAATAGCCAGTTAAAAAGTCTGAATAATAAAAATAACAAAATAAATTTATTGATTTTTTTACATTGTTTTTTTAATTATTTTAAAAAAAGTACAAAAAACTTCAAGATAAATAGTTCAAAAATACAGCTATAAAAAAGAAAATGAAAAACATAACATTTTTAATTTCTAATATTCTTTCTAGAAACTGAATGAATTGATTCTAATAATAGAACCAATAAAAACATTACACGTATCCCCTTTCTTTAAAAAGTCAAATTAATTGGGATGCAAAACTTAGCTTTTTTTTTTTTACAAAAATAGAAATAAAACGTTCACATGTAATTCTTAATTGAGTTTTTTTTATTGGTTACTTAAATTGATTTTAAACTCTTGAAGAGAAGTGATGGCAATGACAAGGTTGGCAGCAAATGGAGTTGAAGAAGATTGTCAAATTTCAGTTCAATCATTATTTTTCAAAAATTCCAACAAAAGTCCTTAATTAAACTTTGTTATTTATTCAATTTACTCCTTAAGTTTTTTTTAGCATTCATGTGATCCTTTTTAGATGAGAATTCAACAATATATATATATAAAGTCACAACTAGGCCATCACAAAAAAAAAATGTTATTTTAATTCTGAGATGGTACCCTTCTTGCCGACAGTGTGTTTTATAGTTGACCATTGACTGTTATTTTAATTTCTACCCCCTGAATGCCCGAACCCTCTTCCATTATATTCTTCAGCACACGACACTCCTTGATCTTCGGCACCTTAGCTAAGCTAAATCCATATAAATTATCTCACGTCACACACACACAAAAAAAGCAATTTAATACGCCCCCAATTATTCCTGCTATGATGAAAATGTCCATAAATCTTACAAACAAATTAAGTTTGCCTGACCAGGTCCTTACCCTGAAAAAAAATGATCATTTTAAAATATTAATATTAAAAATAAATAAATAAAAATTTAAAATAAAAAATAATCACAACAACAAGCACTACCTTACTCAACCGTGCTTGTGGAAAAAAAATAATAACTACAATTGTAATAATTTATTGTCAGTTCAGCACTTGCACTACAAAGAAGCTAAAATAGCACTCCTGGATCCATTATTGGCTGGATATATGATCTGGTGTTTCAAATGTCATTTAAGTATGGTGATTTGCCGACACCTCTTTTTTTTTATTACCGTATTTAATCATAATTAAACAAAACAAAAAAGCCAAAAGAGCTCACTAGATTACTGTTCACGCACACCCAGATCCACTATGAACTAGGGTGCGTAATCTTTGTTTCAAATATCATTTAAATATGGTGACTTGTCACCACGTCTTTTCCTTTATTACTGTATTTAATTGGAATTGAACAAACAAAGTCGCTTGGACGAGTGGTTAAAGCGCGTCCAAGCAGAGTGGGGGTATAATATTTCAGATCTAATATTAATGAGGAAAAAAAAAACAATTCATAAAAAAAAATAGATAGACAAATTTACCTAGGTTATCTACAATAAAAAAAATTACGAATCACTTTCCATTTTGATCACACTATTCCTTTTAGACGGGAAAAAAGTTATTTTTAATATATTTTATCTATTATAATTTTACTAATTAAATATTAAAATAACTAATTACAACATGTAAAAAATCAATTAATTTTCTACATAGAAAAATACCAATCACAACACGCATGCAATCGTAATCGTTAATTATCTAGAAACACAAAACCACTCGACTGGTTTAGTTGACTTCCATGGTAACCCAATTAGTTGGTAAATGAACTCCAATTGAAAAACTATCTTCTAAAACGCAGTTTTCCTCGAGGATTTGGAATTTCTTTTTTTATATATATATTTAGCCAAAAAGACAAGGGTGGGAATTAAAGAAACATTTATACATGGATCAGCAGCCTTTAAAGATGTGACGAGAAGTATATTTTATACTAGAAAAACAAAAAAATAATAATTTTAAACTAGAAAAATATATATATAAAAAGGATTGCAACAGCTACCGGGTCCTAGATCCTCAGCCTACTCGTGGGTTTATCAACTAGGTGCAAATAATGCGGGAGATACCGCGAGATATTGAGATTTGGAGTAAGAAATACTCTACTCGTCGGCATTCTGGACCTGTTCTGTCATCTGTGCACAGAAAATATATAATTTTGAGCACTGGTCATTGGATATGCCATCCAGTGATGACTACTCCTTCGTTTCTAATTCCACACCCGGTTTTCTTCCTCCACGAACAGGTTTAATTGACGGGTGGAGGGACTGTCACTGTCGAGGTTGTGGAAATAGCCTTATTAAATTCAAGCCCATTTCGGAAGGCAGACAGAGGTGATGGCTTTCGGACTAGTCGTTGGGCGTGACTATCTCGACACCAACTCCAGATTTATTCTTAAGGATAGAGACTTTGGAAGATGTAATTTGTGAGTTCAAGTAAATTAATAAAATTTTGGTTGTTTTAATCTTTTATTATATAAGAAATACATGTTTTAATTCGAATTTAAATTCTATCATATAAATTATAAATCATTTATTATTACGCTATGTATTTAAAGATCATTACTTTGTATCGGCCCAAGTTTTCATTTATTCGTGGGCAGGACGTCGCGTCCACTGGTATTTCCGAAAAGGCCGGAGCAAAAACAGCTGTCGATCTTAGCCGTCAATCAATTGCCGAGGCCTAAATAGCTTGGAGCCATGACACAATGGCCATGTGAGGCCGGGAGTATTAGAACATGTTTGTATCAAAAGTTTTTTTTGAAAATAAAAATAATTTAAATCTTTTTATGTTTTAAAATACACGAAAAATAAAATTTGATATCAAAATATATTTAAAAAATTGAAGGGACCGATCAACTTGTGACAAAAAGAGAGAGTATACTTCAAAAATAAATTTGAAAGATCTACTTATGTTACCGTGTTTTTTCACTTCAGTTTCTTGTTTTTTTTATTCAACATGTAATTGAATAATATCTGAGCTTTGAAAAAATTCAATTGTGCAGAAACATAATACCTTCGTCGTCGTTTTCGGAAAAGAAATCCATCATTTTAAGCCGGGAGAAGCGAGTCGAATAGCTGATAAACACAAGTTTTGATAGACACAACCAGGGCCCGCGCAAGCAGGAAATTTAGTCTAGCCACGAAAAAGTATGATTGAAGAGACGAAGAACTTCGTGTCATTCCACAAATCTTTTTTTTTTCTTTCCAAGTTTTATTTTTTTGCCCCACGAAAAGGTGGTTGTGTCTGATGGTCGCATGATGTCTTAAATCATTTCATCTGAATTGCCCTGTTTCTAAACAAGTAAAAAGAGTTGCTTGAACTTTACTTGCTCATTGACTGCAGGATATTTAATGAGCAGAAGTTGACATGATACGTTACTTGTTTATTGGGCTCACGGATATTCAATGAGATTGTGAAAGTTGCCTCGGACATCCCGGTTATAAAAAAAAACAACCGTGATCCAATAATTAACAAATGGATTTGATTTAAACAGTCAAGAAAATAACGTTAATTAACTAGAATATAATCAAGGAAGACTTCGTCCACCAAGGAATTGAAAACCTCAACTTCCAGTTCCAGAGCAACCTCTTCTGTTCCTCGATCCACATTTTCCCACTTTCCACTCTGCTCCATGTGTTTGATGTAGACATGCCTCCTCTCCACCACCTCCCACCCCAGAAGCATTTCTTCAGGTTGCCCATCAATCCATTCCCGAGCTACCTTGAGCACTTGCTCGAATCCTCTGTATGATCCAGCTACGCTTCCACCTGCTTTATTTTCTTCAATTTTCTCCTCGAAGAAGTCTAGCAGTAGACTATCTACCTTAGATGCCAAGCTATGCGATGCTACTGTCGATTTGACATGCTCGAGTAGCTCCTGCGCGTCCTTTTCAGTTCCATTTTCTTTAGTTTCAATTTTCAAGATGCTGCTGCCGATTGAACAATGTTGCAGGGGGGGTTCATCCTCCAACTCCGCCGCTGCAATCCGCTTTTCCAAGTCTAAAGGGTCTAGTTGAGCGAGGCTCTCAAACCTTCTGATCTTTTGCACGAGCTTTTGTTTAGTTCCTGTTGATCACATGTTTCAGAATCTTGTTAAAGTGAATTCCCATCGGGTGAACCAGTAACATCAAATAATCACTACCACAGATAGTCTATCCATATCGAATAGAACGAGTTTATTTCAAAACCCTCTCTCTCTCACGAAAAAGTTGCTTGGAGGGTTAATATAGAGAGCTCGGTCCCATACAACCATAGCTCCTATTTCAAGGGCCCATAACTTGGCCTGTATGTTCTCTCGTGTGTGTGTGTGAGAGAGAGAGAGAGAGAGAGAGAGAGAGCTGTAAATCCATGGGAGATGGTGGGGAGGGGGATACCTTCTGCGCCGATAAGACTACGTTGGACCGGAGAGCTAATCTCCTCCTCCTCCTCTTCTTCATCATGGAATGGACAATCCAGGATTGACACTGGACTGGATTGCTCTTTCTCCTCCTCATCAGGCCACTCCTGTTACATTTCAAGAACTCTATATTAAAGTATTAACGCAGGAAAATATTACTGCTGCGATAGAAATAAAAAAGGAAACAGGAAAAAGGTCTCTGGAGACAGACTCCATTATGACAATAAATAATGCAGCTGGTACATATCCAGTGCCCACCATAAAATTGGATGCCCCATTTCATTTCTTTCCTCCGATCCCAATAATTTGATTTTGAGAGCAACGTAAAAGTCATATCACATGACTGATATTGTCCACGAAACTTGGCACGTCGCCATGTCCATGCATTGAAATCTTTCGAAATTAATGAAACAAGAGAGTTTTCACACTTGAAGAACTCCAGAAATATCAAAGGCTTCCAGGATGGTAAATCCCAAGACTGGGCGCAGCAACCGGACTCATCTGTCCAGCTATTAAATTAATTTTAATAATCCCAAGATAATGCTTTCCTAAAACTAAGAACTTTCATGATTACAAGCCCCAGCCAATTCAATCTCTACGGTCTTTATCAAAAAAAGAAAAAAGAAAAACAATCTCTGCATTAATCCCCATGTCACCGACAGAGAAAGTTAAGAAATGGGGTCGCACCTAAAACTGAGTTTCAAAAATACCCATGCCAAATAATAATAATAATATTTGATAAACTATATACTCCATCTCAGTTCATCGCCGTAGATGCCGCGAAATAGCAGCGGGATCGGTGGCCTCGAAGCACCCATGGTATTTAATTCCAAGGTCCTGAGATGCACCCTATCCAGTTCCCGATAAATCCCCACATGAAAAATTCCAAAAATCCCAGTTCCCATATTAAATAACTTTCTAATATCCCCTTCAAATCTTTTATTTTTTACCCTTTTTTTTTATCAATTTATGAATTTCGGGTTTGATCTTTATTTTTCAGGGTTTTTATAATATTAGTTATTTTTCAAATTATTTTTTATTTGAAAGTACATTGATACAACACACACACATATATATATTAAGAGCAACACATCAAGTAATTTAAAAATGTAATTTTTAAGAGATTATAGGAGTTAAAACGCGTGTCGGTCTTTGGAGATTAGCAAAACCAAAAATACCTCATGACAAACCAATTATCCATCGGCAGTCAATTATACACTCGAAACATTAAAAACTTTTCTCACTGACCTTTCTGTTTGCGGTGGAATCCTGACCGATAGATACGCTTTCTCTGTCGCTGACCTCCTTGATTAAATCTTTTCTATGGCAAACGGCGTCGTTCCGGATACTGCTACTCGAAGAATTACCACTGTCAACAGTATGTTCACTCTCAGTAGTCCAAACGTTACTGTTACTGCTGGAACTTGTCGAAACGCTGCCGGTAGTTTGATCGGACAGTTTATCTTGTTCCTCCAAGAACTCACGGAACAATCTCCATCCTCCGATCTCATTGCTTTCTTTACATTGACCATGATGATCAGCTGCTTTTCTCCAAAAGCTCTTCTTAAACAGCTTCCGTGAAAGACTTCGAGGCAAAAGTCCCTTTCGGGTTGTCGAAGGTGGCTGAGACTTCACGACTGAGTTGGGTGAGGGAAATGGGAGTAGTTTAACGGCGTTGATAACAGCAACCGATGCTTTCTGAAGAGCTGAGATTGCAGAGGAAGCTGCTCTTGATTTACTTCTCTTGAAAAGCTGCCTTGGTGGCTGCTGCTTGGTTTTGAGGTCTATTTCAAGGAGAAATCGGATGGTTGTGCAGCATCGATGACGAGGAAATGACTTGAAACCGCTGGATGAACATGAACTTAGATCATCAAGAAGATAATCTTTGAGCGTCAAGGGTTTCGATCTTTCAATCAAAAATGGTTTTTGTTTACAAGAAGAAGAAGAGCTTATCATAGAACAGCTAGAAGCCATTGTTAACTATTCGAGAATTGTGAGTTGAGGAGAAAATGACCAAGAAAACTAGATTTAAAGCTCAAACAGTACTGAAGTAAATGGTGGGAGACAGATACTGTGAGAAGGCTGCAAAAAGAGACAAAGAAGCATTTAAAGAGGGAAATGCTAGAACGGATGATGATCAGTAAATTCACCAGATATGATATGACAGCTTGTTAGCAGTGCAGACACTGAAAGCTCACAGAGAGAGGGTGGGGATTATATATGGAGTTCTCAGGTGAAGTGAAAGAAAGAGGGAGGTAGGTTCCATTTCCATTTCCATCCAAATGGCGAAGATCTCAATGAGAGAGTGTGAAGAGTTACAGCTTTTGCAAGGTAGAAGAAGCTTGGATGGTTCTTGTTCTGGTGTGCTGTATTTTTGAATCTTAAGTTTGTTTATTTTATTGCTTTGGTTTGTGTATTTAATGCATTTTTTTGAATTTTATGAACTGGCTGTACTTTATAGCCTAGCTTGTTAACTTGTGGACAGTAAATTGGATCTTACATATAACCGGGTATATTAAGAGTTATGACTGCATGGGGGGTTACAAGCTAGATCCACGTGTACTATAAATACTTACGTGGATCTATCTACATATTAAATAAAACATTTAAGAATAGGCCGGCTGACTTTATTTGATTCGATAGAGGTGCGGTGATTTAGTTTTGGACGGGTATGTATGAGAGACCAGTCGTTGACCTTGAAAAATCTTTGAAAATGGTAGTAGTCTTTCCAAGCAAATTTGACTGCCCATTTTTTACGCTCGCTGGCACGTGTGCTTGTCCTGAAGTTCAGAGGAGCGGAAGCGTGAAAAATGATCTGCTGTTAGATTTTCCTTTTATTTAATTTTTTATTTTACGAAGAGCAATCGATTCTCTGATTAACTAATTAATGCAAGATTCTTCCATGCATGCAGGGACAGAAGAGTTCTGCATTAACGGCGGTTATTAACGGCGGCTAACCACCCACTATTATTATCCGACCTAACTGTAAGCCTCCCCTCTATATTTATATATATATATATATATATATATATATATATATATATATATATATATATATATCATCACCATCTTATACATGGATCATATAAAATTTGAGCACCATAGACGACAAGAGCTGTATAAAAAATACCTTGAGGTTTTATTTTTCGAGTTTTATATAAATTTGGTTCTTCTAGTATTTTTAAGAGAATATAATATGTTATGTTTCAAATGTCATCATAATTTTATTTTAATTCAGTGATTTAATTTTTGAAAAAACATGAGAACACTTCAGTCCGACTATGCCTAAAATCTACTTTAGAGTGCTCGTTGCAGAGAGAGAAAAATCATTAAAAAGTTTGAAACATAGTATTCAGACCGGTTTGTATATATATCGGTTAATTTTATGGGGCTGAAGTTAATAATTATATGAGCTTAGAATGATTATCATATTAAAAATCATAATGTACAAACCAAATCAAAGAAACAAACCCTTCAATCTTAAATTCTTTTCATTATAACTAACTAACTTTATTATTATTATCATTACAAGTCATTTGCGACATTTATTTAAGAAATTGCTTGTTCAAAACAAAGTAAGTTATGAAAACTGATTGTTTAACGGTTCTGTAATGGAAGTAATCAAGCTTTCTTTCAAAGTTATAAATAATTTACTAATAATGTACAAAATAATTTGAAAATGAACAGGGCACGCGTGCCTGATGATTCGTATGATCATGATTTTGATTTTCCACTCGCAAACCTGAAAGGAAACGACATGATGAGTAAATGTAACTATTCTCCAGAGCAAAAGTAAAAAACAACATGAGTACTTCACAAATTTTGAAGTTCTTTAGCTCTGGCTAGGGCATGGTCTTGCCAGCAGGACCCGTGCATGACAGTGTGGTCCTAGCCACGTTCACTTGCCCTAGTTAATTAATTTCTTTCTTAGTTGAATGGATTGGAAGCTCATTATTAATAAATACATGTAAAACATAGTTCGGTATATCTCTCCCTGTTTTCCTTGTTTGTTGCTGTGCCTCTTTATCCTCCTCGTTCTACATTCCTAATTGTGTTGTACTAATCTCGAGCTCGAAATTCAAGGTCTTCAAATTATATAAACACTAACTCCTCGACTCATAAAAAAAAACCACACATAATGAACTTCTCTCGAATAATGAGCTTTGGTTCTGTGTTGATCATGGATTTATTTTTTTTAAACTACGAAGATCATGAATTTTGATTCAATATGTTATTATTTTAATATTTTTTTAAAAAATAAATGTTGTATTCAAACTATTTTAGTTAAATTATTTTTTATAGTTGTTTATAATTATTATTGAACTTGTCAAGTCCATCGAGTCAATTTCTATACTGTTTATTTTTTTTCTTGAAAACATATTACTAATGTCAGAATAATTCTTGAAAAAAATTGATCTGAGCTGTTGCATAACATGTAAAAGTGATATAATCTTTGACTAAATCTAGAAGATACACAAATTATCCTAATTAGCTAATAAGTAAAGAAAAAAAGAAAAAAAATCTATTTTTTAAATGAATTATGGTGCACTGATAACAACATGAATATGAAACGGTAGCATAAATCCATCGTCACCTCTTTACAGGTGCAACTTGTACATCAACAATACCAGCAACCACAGGTCCTTTTCCATTTCTGCTGGAGTTTCCATTCACATAGCTTTCAATGGATGATACTACCAGTTGGGCTTGTTGCTGGTTAAGGATGATGTCCTTGTGGCACTTGGAGCACATGTTCAGAAGCCACAGTAGTTTTTTTTGTTTTGGTATAAACCATCCGGTAATCCCGCCACTACTGACTAATCCGGATTTCGAGTCGGGTAGGACCCTTACGGGCGGTAAAGCTCTCCCAAACAAGTTTTAAAGCAATTGCATATCCAAGGCTCAAACTCGAGACCTTGGTTAAGCTGAGACGACCCCTTACTAGCCGACCCACGCGTCCATTGGTGAAGCCGCAGTAGTTAATGCAGAAGATAGGGCCCTTTGGAGCTTGGCATCCAATCATGCAAAATGAGAACTAATCTATTGAAAGAGATAAAGGTGTGCCTTGAGAGATCGAAGAGGAAATTGAAAGAGAAGAGAGGGTCAGGAGATGGTTGGGAAGCGTAGTGAGAGTTGGATTTCGGGTGTGTGGAGTGTGCGAAGTGTTATGTCAGTAGAAATTAATTATTATTATTTTATTTTATTTTATTTTAAAATAACTTATTTTAATTTTTTATAATATATTTTTTTAATATTAAAATAATGATAAATCAAAAGTATTTATAAATCAAAAAAGAATCCTAACAATTTTTTTAGTTTAGAGATTTTATTATTTTTATTTTTTCATATTATATTTTTAATTTCTTATTTAAAGAGAATTATTTTTTGTTTTTGTTTTTTTATTCATATTAAACTTCAAACTCAACCACAGTTTTAACCAAATATTTCAAAATTTATTTTGAACCGTAGCTAAAGTACTTTTTGTGAAACTATTTTTTTTTAAAACTTCAACCACAAAAGCAAACAACAATACCCAACTTATCCGAATAAGAACAATAAAATAAATAGATAACCGGTCCTTGGACGTTGCGAGTCAATTATATTTTAACCCCCAATAAACCACCCACCAATCCTAAAACACATCCAAATTGACCCAGTTCAATATCTATTATTCCAAACATGTTAGAGTGAAAAAAATCACCATTATTAAATTTTCATTATTGATGACAAGTTTCTTTATTGAAAGGTGACTATCCACCAACTTTTTTTTTCTTCATTGTTTTCACATGACTTTTTCTCCAATCTCTTGAATTTAGGGACTAAATTGTTAAAAAAAAATGACTTCCATACCAAAACTTAGACCACCAAAATTATAGGGCCCATAGAGGAAGGAGAAAAGCAAAATTTGTGGACTAAAGATGACATTTTTACACCTGGATGGCTGGATCTTTTATTGTTGAGATTTTTTTATTTCATTAACAAATACTAATAAATTGTTTAGCATTTGGAAAAAAAATGGAGGCAAGAAAAGAGAAGGGAATTCCTTTTTCTTTCATTGTATTTTGTAACTGTAATCTCTCAGAAAATAAACGGGAGCAGAAATATTTAGAGAACATAAAACTCCATCTTCGACCAGAAATACTTCAGTCATTTTGTCGGCAAGGAACTGAAAAACTAAAGTACAGAAGAAGAGATAACGTGTGAGCCCGATAATATAAATAAGCAAAGCATGGCCTGAACGTTAAAAATGCCACGTGGATTCATCGGACGGCCACGTGATTCTCGTTATCCCGTGGCCTAACCTCGTCCGACACATTTGTTTAACCATGAAACCATGTTTGTCAAATCGTTCGCAGGGTTCAGATTTTTCTATTTTTTTTAATGAAATGAAATGTTTCGATTTTGGAGTATTTTGACATATCGACATGCTGTTTCGGGTTGTACTGTTTATATATAATTAATTATATATATATATAAAAATTAAAATATTAATTTAATAAGTATAATTAAAATTTAAGATAAATTAATTTTAAATTATACAATATAAACACAATGTCAAATAAACATAATTTCAAAATTAGAAAAAAAATCACAAGTTAATCAAAATAAAAAGAATTTTAAGGCCGGAATGACACACCCGGAACGATACCGAAACATTCCAGTCGGAATTAAAACTGAGATAAAACAATATTATTTTATTTATTTTTTTCAACGGAAAAGAATGGAATTGAAAACTATGCATAAAACCCCTAATCAGGTGTTTATTATTGTTAATGATTAAGCATTGAAACTTTTCCCTCGGGGTGACGTCTTGAGGTTGGGCCTGGCGTGTTTTAATTTGCTTTCAAGCATTTTAATTTATGCTTGATTAAAGAAGGATCGAGTGTTTTGACTGGGACTCCAATTGTTCATAATTATCTCCCTATAAAAAAATATTTCTCAATTATTTATTTTTTTAAAAATAAAATGTACTCGTGTTTGATGTAACTTCATTCAAAATCTTTATATATATATATATATATATATATATATTATTTATTTTTTTAAAAATAAAATGTACTCGTGTTTGATGTAACTTCATTCAAAATCTTTATATATATATCAATGTGATTTATATTATCATTCCATTTAATTTATGTTTTAGTTTATAAATTTAAAAATATAGACACGTACCACACAAGTTTAAGAAGTTAGCCAAACAAAAACAATACCTAGCTGCTTTATACACTTACAAGCATAACTCAAAGATCAATCATAAGAAAAATATTTAATACCGCTAAATTCCCTGTGGAGGACTACAGGTCGGGCAAACTATTTTTTTTTTTAAAAAAAGATATATAAAAAATTAAAAGTTTAAGATTTTTTAGCAGTATTATTACACTATTGTAATCCATAATTTTAATAGGTGCGTAGAAGCAGTCTTTTTCCTACATCTTTTAACTTTAAATATATGATATATTTTCATTTAAATTCAAAATAATAAGATTCAAGTTTTTCACTTCAATCACTTATCTTTGAATTCAACTATCCATTAAAAAAATACATGAATTTAGGTGCTTAAAAAAGCTTGATTGTACAAAGAAAATGTCAGAGGACCAGAATAAGAATTTATTTAAAAAACATCTTTATAATCTATAATTCAATCGTGAGAGAGTGAACAATAGGATGATTTATAGTAAAAGAATCGCATTGTTTATATTAGAGGCAATTTACTCTTTGTTTATTATTATTACTCAATCAAGGGACAATAAAAAACACATTCAACTGTCTAAATAAAATAAATATAAAATAAAAATATGATGTGTGACTGTACATATTAGAAATATTATCTAAAAATAAAAATTCTTTATTTCTAAAAAGATAGTTTAACTACACAAGATATATTAGTTGTTTTTTACATATGAATTAGAAATTTTTTCCGAGAACTAAATGCACAGCCAAAAAATAATCATCATTCAAAAGTTGCTTTCTAGATAAAACGATCTGATTTGCCCGCTTGGCTGAGATTTTTTATTTATGCAGAAAATTAATTGATTTTATAAATATTATATTTTATAATTTTAATATTTAATCAGTATATTGATGAAATTCATTAAAAATAGTTTTTTTAACCAAAATGTGATTGAATATTGCTATTGTTAAAAAACTTTTGATAACATTTGTTAGAAAATTTGCTAATAAGGTGAAATAATTTATTAGAAATTTGTTGTCACAAATACTCTAGTTTAAAAAAAACATAAAAAAAGAAACCTGGTTAAAAAAGAACAACTGACTTGGACAGTAAAAAATAAAAAATACATGTGAAAAAAAAGTCATCGTTTCTTAAAAGTAAAAGGAAAAAAAAGTCAAAAATTTAAATTTAAATTTAAAGCTAGTTTTTTTATAAGATTTATTCATCATATTATTATATTGACTATATTTAAGAATATCGATATTAAATAAATATTAATTTAAAAAACACGTGAGCTTGGAAAAAAAATAATAAGAAAAAGTAACTTGAAAGAAAAAAAGATCATAAAAATAATAAAAAGAAAACACTTGCACCAAGTGATTACACCATAGCTTGAAAGAAAAAGAAAAGTAAAAAGCAAACCAATCTCTGCGCCAAGGGATTCGAACCCCTGCGGGCTGAAATTTTCAACGTGCACCGAACCTCCAGGCCACAGCCATCCACATGTGTATTTCCACCATACAAAATACAAATTTAAGTCATGTTTTTTTTTATTATTAAAAAAAGAGGCGCACAAACTCGCGCGAAGAAGCGAGCGAAATATCCAGTACACAGTAAATACAGTCTGTGTGAGTAATATGATACCAAGCTGTCATAGCTCTTTAGTTAATAAAAGAGAGAAGTTGTATTAATTTAAATATAACCATTTATATAAAAAGCATAAATTGAAAAGAAATTGTTTTGACCTAAAACACAATCAATGACTTCAAAAAAACCCAAAACCAACCATATCTTAGATTTGTTTCTTGACAAGCCAAAAAAGTTTTAAAAAACCCCCTCTAATATGAAGTCCTTTAATCAAATAAAATAATTTAAAACAAATATAAAATAATTTAACACAAATTTTATTTGTCTTGATGAATTTAATCAAAATCTGACAACACATCTCTCTCTTCTCTTAACTAGAGACTCAAAATAATAAAAATAAACTTGCACCAGAGTGAAAGTGATGAATATTAATGTACCAAAATTAAATAATTTTTCAGGTTTCAAAAGTACATTATATTTGCTCTTGAACTCGTGGCACATCATCATCATCTATATTTGATGTTTTATTAGTTGCAGTCTATTTTTTTTTAAGAAAACACCTATATTTTTTTTAAGAAATCAAAATTAAGTCATTTTAAATTAATATTAAATTGCTGGGAAAAAGATCGAGGATCAAAAATAAAAAAATTAAGTCTTTTGCACAGTTCATTCATAGTAATATATCAAATGATGAACAGTGCATTGATAAACACAGTAAGAACACGCGTTTTGGATATTGAGGTAAAAATACAACATAAGATAGAAAAATTAAATTCTATGTGCGCAGCAATATCTGCACTGCTAAACTACTAAAAGCAAGAGCTCCTAGTCAATACGAAATCAACACACTGAGGAGACGCATTCTCAACAGGGGGAGTAAAAAAAAGAAAAGAAAAACATTATTTATATTTGTTTTCTTTATTTTCTTGAAATAGAAGCAGACGTACCCGGGTGACAGGTGGGGCTTGAGGCCGCAAATCGAACATTGGAGAATATCCACGTGTTACTTTCTTTGAACTAAAAGGACACGTGCTTAGGAGTAGAGAGTGTCATACGGGGGTGAATTGTAAGCAGTGAGGCAGTAGAAGTAGCTGGCAGAGACAAAAGTGGAGAACGGCCGTAGTTTATCACTTTCCACTCCTGGCCTTGGTGTGAACCGTGGGCCTCCAGCTGGCATCTCCGTGTATAGCTCCACCAATAAAAATGATTTTCAAAGCGCAAAGCCTATATAATTATCCATCTCACTAAACAACAGGTTTCAGCCTAGATCACCCAGTGTATCCAGAACTGAAGCGAGAAAAAAAAACCTGAGTTGAATTCCCCTTTCGAGTCCACAAAAAGAAACAAAAAAGAAATTCTCTTGACAGGCCAGAAGAAAAATCGATTTCAGCCCGGATTTCTAATCCCTCTCAGAAGTTGAAGCCTTCAGTTCTTATTGAATGGATGGTTTCTGCCAATTCTCTGATCAACAACATCGTTTGAGGTCAAACTCAATGCCCTTTGACAGGCGAGAAACATCTTTCTCCTATAGCAGCTCCTCTCGGGGATTCGTCCATTCTGATGAAGAAGTCTTGCTAGCAATAAGCTGTCCGAAAAAACGCGCTGGACGCAGAATATTCAGGGAGACTCGGCACCCGGTTTTTAGAGGTGTTCGGAAGAGGAATGGTAGCAAATGGGTGTGTGAAATGCGGGAGCCAAGCAAGAAGTCACGAATATGGTTAGGAACTTATCCTACACCAGAAATGGCAGCTCGAGCTCATGATGTTGCTGCACTGGCACTTAGAGGCAAATCTGCCTGCCTTAACTTCGCTGATTCTGCTTGGAGGTTGCCTGTGCCAGATTCGAAGGATGCTAAGGATATTACAAGGGCAGCCAATGAAGCAGCAGAATTGTTCAGGCCTCAAGAGTTTGGTGGTCATCCGGCGAAAAAACAAAACAGCAATGCAGTGGGAGAGGACTGCTCAGCAGAAATTTGCAGTGATGATTCCCAGACTTTCCAAGAAAATGATGTCTTCTTTGAGGAAGCAGTGTTTGACATGCCAGGGTTGCTCGTGGACATGGCAGAAGGTCTTCTACTCTCTCCTCCACGTTATGCAAGGAATGATAGCACCGACTGGGATCATATGGGAAATGGTTCTGATTTGTCATTGTGGAGTTATCAGGCAAACTTCTAGATTAGTGTTTATCGCCTGTCCTGGTTCTGGATCAATTTTGAGAAGTCAACATAGTACGTAGTGCCATAGTTAGCAGTTAGCTTTACATGTAGTAGACAAATTGTTCTGCATTATTTTACCGTATTGCAAATGGAAGAAAGATTATACCCCTGCATGCCCCTTTATCCTTCGTTTTGTTTGAAACTAGGGACAAGAAGCGTCAAATAAATAAACTTTATTGATAAATGATGATTCAAACTCGTTTGTACGTATGAAACTATGAATGCAATCAAGTCAAAATTGAGAATTTCAAAGATTTTGTTTGTCATCCGCAAGTCATTACAAGAAGCGGTTATTGTCTGATCGAAGACCATCTTATGTACATCCTATCGTCAAAGAGCAGTAATTCCTCTAAATCTATAATAATAGTGATGATTTATTTGTTCTTCATTTACTATCAATGACAAAACTAAAAAACTTGAACTTTCAAAACATCTTAAATTTTAATTTAACTGAGAGGTGAGCAAGAACTTATTTTCGTTCGATCTTATCTACCCAACTAATCATCATGATATCATATATGTCAGTTATAAAAGAATGTTTATCGGCTGTTGATTAACAGAGTATCTGAGCTAAAATCCAGAATGTTTTACATAGCTAGCTAGGTTTACAAACAAGAGCGAGAGATATCAGCTCCTGGCAATGTTATAATTCTTCTGTCAACCGCATCTACTTATGTCAGCGGCGACTCGTTAAGAATTTCCATGAAACTTAACCTACAAAACCTCTAAATACTCCACAACGACCAATCTACATCAATTTCGCAGTCACTCCAATCCATAGAATCCCCAGTATAATGCGGCGGAGAAAGGAGAAGGCCTTCTGCCATGTTAGCAAGCAACCCTGGCATGTTAAACTCTGCATCTTCGTCTATATACCCCACATTTTCAGACGGAAAATTTGTTATGTCATCATTAGAACTACTACAGACTTCACCAAAGTCTGAAGTACTCCTAAACAGCTCTGCTGCCTCACTTGCTGCCCTCCTGATGTCCCTAGCCTCGTTTGAAATTGGCGCAGGCAACCTCCATGCCGAGTCCGCGAAATTAAGGCAAGCTGATTTTCCTCTAAATGCTAAAGCAGCTACATCGTGTGCCCGGGCCGCCATCTCGGCTGTAGGATACGTGCCTAGCCAAATACGTGTCTTCTTATTTGGCTCACGCATTTCGCAGACCCATTTATCGCCATTCCTCTTCCTAACCCCTCTATAAATTGGATGACGAGTCTCCTTGAATATTCTCCGCCCTGCACGCCTTTTCGGATGACTTGTCGCTAGTAAAACCTCCTCGTTCGAACTGGGCGAACCTTGCTGAGAACCGCTACTGTCGGACAGCAAAGATGATTCTTGCCAGTCAGCTGAGAAGGAATTTGATCCTGCCATCACCTTTTTTAAAAAACTGTGTGCTAACTTTTTGTTGCGGATAATGAATTACTTGTGAGAATGGTGGCTGCTGTCTATTAATAAGTAGTGACGAGAAGTGATGAGGTCGTGCGCTGGTTTATATATGTGCAGTGTCTGTGGATTAGGATAAGGGGCTACGAGGGGAACACGAACACGGGATCGGTCAGTTCACACATGAGAAAGAAACAGATAATCTTAGGACTTAGGTGGTCGCATTGAAGTTTGAAGTTTGAACTAGTCTTGGCTGGTCCCATTTTACTTAACTGGGCAGATAATGCGTTTACCACGTGTGTCATGTGGGGTCATTTGACTCTGGAAGATGAGCAACGTTTCCCTTACTTCTTGAATAACGGCACGTGTTTGATGACTGTTTCACACTTGAGCTCCTCGGGAAATTTTATGGTGTCCGTGGAAGATACTACTGATTATATGCTAATTTTTAAGAAAAAAGACAAATATTAAAATATTAAAAATATTTTTATTTAAGATGCATGTCTCTTTAAGTTCATCTCTATCTCTTTGAAAAGGATATTAGACGAAACTAATAAAAGATTATTATTTACTTTTAAACACGGTAAAATTATTTGGTTAGAATTTTTTTTTTTTAATTTAATGCATTGATGAGGGAGTCGTTAATTATTTGCTAGATTTCACTTCGATTAGTCCAGATTAGATTATTAAATTATTGGCTCGTGCTGCACAATAAGTTAGGCTAGTTTTTTAAATGTAAAAAAAATATTGTGTTAACATGTTTCAGAACTTGTTAACATGTTTTCTTGTATAACAAATAAATTGTGTAAAGTGACCCAATCTATTTGGGAGATTCAATTGCTATCTAGATGCTCGATAAGAGTATAGTTTAACTTGGAAAAAAATAAGATGATATTTTTAAAAAATATTAAAATATTGAATTGATTTAGATTAGCCATGGTTAAGTTGTCACTTCCCATGATCTAATTCATAGGATCATAATAACCATATAAAAAATAATTTGAAATGAGTTATGATATGCAAATCCTAGTTAACATTATGTTGAAAGATTAAATTATAATAAATTATTTTACAAAAAAAATTAATTAAATAAAAAAATAATTTAGATCGACTCATGTTAAATTATTGAACTCGTTACTCGATTCATGAGTTTGAGATAACTCCTATAAATAAAAATAAATTGATGGATAATATAAAAATAGTTAAAACATAATAAAAAAATGTATTAATTTGTTAAACCTGCAACTCAAATCATGAGATATGATGATTCAATATAAAAAAAAATGTAAGTTCAATCCCTATTAAATGCAATATTAAATAATAAAATCAAAACTAAAAATCCACAATGCAATTAATAATGTTTTATGTAGAGGCTAACATATATTCTACATCTCTTTTTAGTTTTCTCTCTCTCTTTTAAATAACAAAATTGAAATAAATAAAAACAGTTAAAAAAAAGCATGTGAGGAAGTGAATAACCAATTCATTTCTTTTTATTTTTCATTTTTAGTAGCTTTTATTTAGTCTGAATAGGATAAAAACATATTATTTATTTATATTATTTTATTAATTTATATAATTCTTATAAATCGTACAAAATAAAACCTAAATATTTAATCTTCACTTTTTAATTAAACTTTAATCTATAAATAAAAAAACTTCTTTAAGTTTTTAATGTGTATATAATTATCATTATAATATTATATTATAAACCTTATAAAAATCAATAAAATTTTAATTCGTATTTTATAATCAAGTTTAAATTTAATTTATTACTGTAAATACATGATAATGTTTTGATATCAATTAACAACATGTCAGTATATTTTCATGTATTATACAATATATCTTTATTAATTATTAAGTTGCATGTAATATAATACAGGTAGTTGATGTACTTTTTTCAAAATAAAGAAATAATAATATTTATTTAAAAAACAATAATCATTTTACTCTGCTATTCTGTATAAATTACTGGTGCTATTTAATAATCTAATGGCACATTTTTTATATGATTTTTAAAAATATAACTATAGAGTACATTAATTTATTAAAAATTGTACCATGATGATTTAATTAATTTTAGAATCTAAAAATCAAGTCAATAAAAAATATAACATGAATTTTTTTTTAAAATATTTTTTAATATTAAAACATACACGTATTGAATTGACATGAATTTCATAATTTAATTTGTCAAATCATTGATGACATGATATATCAAGTTTTTTTTTTAAAAACTATTCTTGCTTAGTTGCGAGATGACAAAAATGATTGTTTGTAAAATCAATCACAAATCAAAAATTAAAATTCAAAATATTTTTTTTTAAATTATAATAATTTTATATAAAAAACAAGATAGATTATGCATGTAAATTTAAACCTAAATCAATGTTATAATATAAATTAAGAAAGAAAATGAAAATGAAAAGAGAGAGAGAATGAAAAAAGAAAAAAGAAAAAAGAAAAGAAAAAAAAAAGAGAGGAAGAAACTCATCTCCTTAAGTGTGAAAGATGGGGGTTGACAAATTCTTGTAAAGATATTAACAAACGAGAGTGATGCCGCCTTTCGAGTCGGAGTGCGTGTGCGTGGCTTGGGAGAATGCCCAGCGTGGCCTCCGTGTTGGAGTTTCGGGTTTTCAACCTCGCCACATGCTTGAATTTCCGACGCTCATAGTAATATTACACATACAATCACACACATTCACTCACAGCCTTTTCACATTTACCAATTCACAGAAGTTTTTTCTTTCTTTCAATGATAGCATCCCATGATAAAATTAATAACCTATTTCTTAACATGAAAGAAAGAAATAACTCCATGTGAAGGACAGAGTGTAAAATTAAAATAAATCCTATAATCAATATCAAATTAGCAGGAAAAGGGTATTTTATGTTAAGTAATCATTTCACCTAAAAGTTTAAGCTTGTAGGTGAGACCCTAAAATATGATTATATTATACTCTAACACCTCCCCTCAAGTGAAAGCCCTTTGGGCAACTTGTATACGCCTACATTATCTCGTGCTTGATTTTTTTTATCAAATAGAATGAGGGTGGTGAGATTGGAACTCGTGACCGTTGGGTCAACAAGGCTCTGATACCATGTTAAAGAATCATCTCATCTAAAAATTTAAACTTATAGGTGAACCCTCAGAATATGAATATTTTATACTCTAACATTTTCACCCATCTATTTCCCCGTTTCCTTTTTATTTACTATTGTTTGGAATTCTGGCTTTGACCCTAGAATTTATTCGGCTTGTATTTTCCTAAATAGAATTATAAAACACTTGAACATATAAATTATATTATGAAATCTTACCTTACAATTCAAGTTTTTAGATGCGATGATTTTTGATATGATATTGAAATTTTGTTATCACGAATTCGAATCTAACTACATTTATTTTATTTAATAAAATTAAAACTAAACAATAAAAATTTATACAAGTTTAAAAGTCTAATTATTTTTAAGTGAAATGGTAATACTATGAAATCTAGAAACTCACATAAGACAAAACAAACTACCTCTCGTCCATAGACAGTTAGACACCGATCTTCACTTTATTCTCACTCTTTTTGAGGCGTAATAGAAAAGGATCGCAGTCTGCATGAACACGGCTTGTTCTTCTATGAAGATTTGACCCTATCCCTATCAGTGTTAGTTTGACTAACTTTAACCATACAAAGAGGAGATGCTCTTCACTTTATCAATTTTAAAATACATAATTAGCATTTGGAAATTATTTAAAAAAACAAATTATAAGAATTAGTCAAGATATTTATTAAATAAAATAATTTTACGGAACTGTTTTTTCTTTTATAATAACTTGTTTTGATTATGTTAAAAATAAATTTTTTAAATGAAAAAATTTATTTTCACAGGTCTTAAACATACGTATAATTAAAATAGCCACTAAGTTAAGAGCTACGAGAATATATAATAACGCAATCAGGGGTTCTGAAAAAACAAAAATCAAAATTTCACAGCAGTGTATACAGGTTTTATATTTGTAATGGCCACAACAAACCAAAAATTTAAATTTTGCCCCCTAAAAAAATTAGGGGTAAACTAGGGATGAACTGAAAAATTAAAAAACTGAACCATTAAAACAAATTGATTAGGATGTTATTAAAAACTTATGGTCGGGTTCAATTTAGGTTTTTTAAGGCAAAAATCGATAACTGAAATTAAACTGAACCAATTCAAATCAAAAAATATACCATATAAATACTTTATATCTGTTTGGTCCGATTCAAAATTTTTGGTCTGATTCTATTTTGGTGAAATACGAGAACGGAAATACTTGGTTAAAGTAAAAACAAAATCCTAAAAACATAATGTATTATTTTTAATTTTTTACATAAAAAACCAAACCAAACAGAAACCGGTCAATTTAAACTATTTTTTCAATTTTTTTAATCATAATTTTGATTTGATTATTTTTATAAGTAAAAATCAAACCAAAAAAATAATAATAATCCCATTTAAAAACTGATCCTAGCGCGACCCCTGCAAGGAATACAAAATGGAACTGCAAAGAATGTAGACATCACCGAGGAAAACAGAAGGAAACATCTTGATTCTAGAATGGACTTCAGGATTGCAAAGGGCAAAAGACTGGGGGCTAGCAGCGAGTGGAAGGGCCTGTGATGTTTCCGATCTCACGCGACCGACATCAGGGCTTCTTTTGCTTACTATTTGATATTATATTTTCAAAATATTTTTTTATTAAATTTTAAATTTTAAATTATTTTTATATATTAATTTTAAAAAAATATTTCTGAATTGTTTTAAAAAAAAACGATATCAACCTAGCCAAAACACAGGCTTGGGCTGCCATGCAACGGGGGAAGAATGACTAAATCAAAGCCTCTAACTTAATGCAAGCCTGGGCTCAGTGGCTGTTAAAAGCAATTTTAAGACTGCAGCAACAAATCGGTGGGTGCTTAGAAACTTGTTTACCCTTTTCAGCCCGCTTTTGTGTTTAAAATCTTACAAAAATAAGTTTGGTATCGTTGAAGAGTTTGTTTTTAATAATATTTTTTATTTATCGTTACATTAAAATTATATTTTTTAAAAAATATTTTTAATATGAACACGTGATATAAAAAACCAAAAACAGTAATTTAAAATTAAAAATACAAAAAAATCATTTTTTTTAAATACGTTTGAAACATAATACCAACTATTATCGAGTCATTCAGTTCCACCAATGACCTCCTAATACCATATCGCTTTCTTCAGGCCGATAGTTATTATTTTTCTTATACAAAGAGCTTGGAGATTAAAAGGCTGTTGATATTATTAATGCTAGCTATATACTTTTAATGCAATTTTCTTTTAAATTGCTTTGCTTTGAATATTTAAAGCATGCATGACTGCTTTTAAAAAAACAAAGTAGTTTTATTGTGGATAATTTTCAGTTTAATTACCTTTTTTAAATTTTTTTAAAACTACAAAACATTCTTTAAGATGTAATCTTAATTAAAGAAATGTTTTTATACCAAAAATCTCCTTAATTACTATTTACAAAAACTGATAAATTGGAGAAAGAATAAAAAATCTAAAGTATACCAAAATTAAATAGATTAATTGATGATATTTTAGAAACGGAAAAGGTTTTTTACAGTATTTTCTTAAAACTGGAGCGATTTTTCATATTTTTTTGTAACTTTATAATACCTCAACGAACTCATTAGAAATTAACTTAAAAATTTGGACTATATCGATGCGATAGTCATGACTCAACTATACTATCATTGAGAAGGGAGGGGGCACTGGAAAATGCATTTAATATATAAATATAATTAAGATAGTGATGTAATTGATCTATTGCATACGCATAGTATATATACGGTATACATACATTTATGAATTCATCAACATGCGCAGAGAATTTGCAATGATGTAAGAAAACAGAAATGCTCGTCCTATCTTCTGGACTGTCAAAATGAAGTTCGAAAAGGAGCATAAATCCATCAAAAAATAAAAGATAAAGATAAAGAAGGAACGATATTCATCAGAACTAATTAACTAGCCAAAAGAATATAATCATTAGCAACAATGGGAGGCACATCTTTGGTGGACCACTACTATCTCTGAGTTCAAGAAACCCTACTGTTTTGCGGGGGGGCCTTCGAGCGAAGACCAAGAAGCTTTCCTTTTTCTTAACAAGACCAAAAAGATATACAGTGTTGTGTCTACCACATTGGATCCTTGTCCCCTCGTTTTGCTAATATAATATTAGTTGGTAGCTAAGTCTCCACGTTACCCAAAATGGAATGATTAATTGTTTGTTCAGTTTCCCTAATCAGATCATTATCAGGTATGCCCTAATATTTATTGCAACCAAAATATTAATACTATAGAAACCTTGAAGAAAAGGAGAATCAGCACAAAGTAAAAGTAAAAGAAAAAGACTGATGTTTATTCTGTGTCTTTAGTATTACATTCTATCACACACACATATATTATATTTATTATAAATCATATTATGATATGATAATCGTATAAATTATATTCTGAAATCTCACCAAACAGTTTAATTTTTTAGATGAGATAGTTTTTTGACAGAAAAAAACGCTCTAGATAACATGTCCTTGGTATTTTTTTTAATGGTTAAGTTTTGGTCAGTTTTAATATTTAGAGACTACAAATATATATATGTTTTCTTCCAATTGGATCTTAAGTAGGTTATTAAAAAATGAACTAGTGCATCTATATGATTAAAAAAAAAGCTTTGTCCAGTTAATTTTGGTATGTTTTTAATATAATCTAGTCCACCGGAGAGTATCTAAAATATCCACCCACATATACAGAGATCAGTTTTATAAATGACACACACAACAAAGTTTCGATCAAGGTGTGAAATGAAATTGTTAGAGAATAATATAAATCATATTATATGGCATCATTTAAAAGCTTAAGCTTCTAGGTGAGTTGACTCCTTAACATGATATCAAAATCTTGTTGATCCAACTGTCACGAATTCGAATCTCACTATCCTTATTCTATTTGAAAAAAACCCAAAAATAAGGTAATTTGAATCTGTGCAAATTTCAAGCCTAAAAATCTTTCACTTGAGAGAATATGTTAAAAAATAATATAAATTATATTATATAAAGTCAACTAAAATTTTTATGTTAATTGGTTAATCCATCAATGTGAATGTTGCAATGAATGCGCGCGCGAGAGAGAGAAGGATAAAGAAAGAGACGCATCACCAACCAGGCCATGAAAGTGAAGAGAAGACAGCAAAGGATGCAATGTCGGCCATGCCCTGTCTTGCCCTTAGTCAAACCTAAGCTCTGCTCATTCAAAGATTTAAGGGGGGTGGGGATTTCGGCTCCTTAGAGCATCTCTAGATGGAGTGTTATTTTGGAGAGGCAAATCTTCAAAATAGCACTTTAAATAGTATAAAAATATTATTTTTGATGATGTGTGCTCCAGTAGTAAAAGCCATTTTGGAGAGCTATTTATTTTTATATTATTTTAAATATAATACAATTATTTTGTATGTAGTTTAATCATGCAATTAATAAGAGTAAATTATATAATTAAATAATTTCTTTTAAAAAACCCTCCAAAAATATAATTATTAATTTTATATATTTCTTGTCAAGGTATTTGTAAATAAAAATAAATATTTTTGATATAATTATATTATTTTCTAATATATATTACATTGATTATACGATTAATATGAGTAAATTATATAATTAAATAATTATTTTTAAAAAACCCTCCAACACTATAATTATTAATTTTATATATAAATTTTTACTCTTTTGTTAAATTATTTATAAATAAAAATAAATATTTTTAATATAATTATATTATTTTCTAATATATATATATATATTACATTTTATATATATAAATATATATTATAATATATATAAAAGGTGGCCCCAAGGTGGGGCCACCTTTTTTAGCACCTTGTCCCGAGCTGGCAGCTCGGGAAGAGAGAGGTATTTTTACCTCCCTTTTGACACTCTCGTTGGAGTGCATACCAAAAAATATTAAAATATTATTTTTATATTTTTACCTCTTTAGTTTAGCATGTACACTGAAGTTGCACTTAGAGTTTTAGTGTCAGATGTGTGTTTAGCGCCACAGAAACTATTGAAAGTTTCTCTTCTATTTCATGAGTAAAATATACCTAACCATATTAACTATGACTTTTCTCAACAGTTGCAGGCACCCTTTTGGATTCCATGGCCGACCCACAACCACTCTATTGATTTCTCTTTTAAATTTGTGTAAGGGACCCCCCCGAATCGTGAAAATTAGAGCCAGAAATTTAATTAAATGATGGTTATGGCTTGAGGAAGCATCATATTGGGTGTTATGTCACTTATATATGAAAAGTTTATTAAATTTAAATTAGTGGTGAAATTAAGAACATTAGCATTTTGTATACGTATTCCTTTTATATAAATATATATAAAATAAGAGAATCCTCTTAGACATGCTACGAGGATAATGACAGGAGAGGGTAAAAAAGCGGTGCGAAATCTACATCCTCTGGTATAGAATTACAGGTGTTTATTATGTAGGAAGAGACGTGATGAGAGAGATTTTTACTGTAGATTTTGAATTTAGAAATTTAGATTAGGATATATATTTTTCATAAAAATCTAAAATAATTAGAATTTTATTTTCTTGCTTAATCTCATAAAATATAATCTAGAATGGTTTACATGCGTAAAAAATGTACATTCATATACGTTGAACAGTGACCATCGCGAGAGCATAATTGCACACTGAGGTCAACACTTTACAATTGTTCCAGTAAATACGATGAGTGTTGCCCCCACATATATCCCACCCAGGGTCCACTAGATATGACAACAGATGTTTGTCTCCTTAAAGAGCCGAAAAAGTCCTGTAGGCCCTCATGACGAGTGTGACTTCTGGAGGTGTCAAATCTCACCCCTGTAATCAATATGATGATCCATGAAAACCAGTTCTAGGTGTACTGTGTTTAGTGAACCTGACTGTGCTGGTGAAGAAAACCGCAACTAGCAGGAGAATCATAATGAAAAGGGGGAGAGAGAACGCTACGCTGTTCATGGTAACATGATATTTAATTGTAATCTTTCAATCAAAGAGACAGATCTCTGTTTCTTCTTCATCAAGACCTAAAGATGCAATCCTCCAACCCTTTGCTTTCTTTCAATCTTTCATCACACAGAGATTGACATTCTCTTAGGCTAAGGAGGCCCACATAGTTTTGACTCATTATCTCAAAAAATAAAGGATGTATGGATTTATGCATAGAGAAGCAGCATCCATTCCCCTGGTTATTATACCTTGCTTAACTTGAGAGTAAGATGTACGATTTCTCAGCAGTGGCAAACAAATCAAAAGGGTAGTTTCCCGAATGTAAGTTGATCATTTCTAGTGATCAACCTCGTAATAGCCACCTTAATTTGTCTCAACAGACGAAGTTATGGCTAACCAACAGCAACAAAGATCGAATGATCAGTCTATACTCTCTCTCTCTCAATCTATCTATCTAACCACCGATTACTAACCTAAGTTCCTTTTCATAGGAGGATAGCAGAAACAAATATAAACTAAAAGAATCGTGGTCCATATCATTAACTATAAATTAACGAGCACAAATTCAAGAAAGACAAGGAAAGGCAGGCCAGTGAAATTAATGAGAAAGAAGAGACAAGAAAATTAGTGTGAGAACATCGATCGTCGCATACAATCTTAAAAAGCAAAGCCAAAAAATATATTACAAGCTATCCAGACCATTGTACAATATATGCACTCACATGGAAAGAGATGCAACCCTAACTTGCTGTTCTCTGTCTCCAATTCAAAAACCGACTACGTACATGATCACTGGCTGACCGTTTGGTATATTCTTTAACCTGTTTTCGTTTCACATCCTAGCCTCCATCATTTTTTTATTGCCCAGTTCTTAGTTCTTACAGGAGAAATATATAGTTTACAAAAAAAAAAGAGTCACAGCAATGATGACTTCCATATCTTCTTTTTCCTTCTTTATGCTGTTAATCCATTAATGAAGCTGTGAAGATCAGTAGTAAGGAGCAATATTAAAAATAGCTCCACAGACTTTCTCCATCAGAATTTCCATGTGAGTGATCATCAAACGGCGGCGGGGTTATTCTTGGTGGCGAAAGCAACATTCCTCCTGCCATGTCCACCAGCAAATTTGGCATATCAAACAGTGCCTCCTCATCAACAAATTCTTCTCCACTTGATGCCAAACACGCACCAATGGCTTGGCCATTTCTAGTTTGATCAACTAACGCTTCATTGTAGCTCATTTCAGCCTTTTTTAATGCAGCAGCAGCAGCAGCTGCATTACGAATATCATTGGACGATGCTGAAGCAGGCACTGGATAAGTCCCGGCAGAACTTGGGAAGTTAAGAACTGCACCGTCACCTTTTAGAGCTAGGGCTGCAACATCATAGGCTGCTGCTGCCATCTCCGGCTTTGGGAATGTGCCAAGCCATATACGAGTAGTTTTGCGTGGTTCTCGGATTTCAGACACCCATTTACCACTGCGACACCGGATTCCGTGATACATCGGGTGCCTTTTGGAGCTAGAAGAAGTCGTGGCCATGGTGGTGGGCTTATAATGCTGAGGAGTGGGATCTTTTGGAGATGGATTTTCACATGTGTTTGTAGGGATAGATTGTGACAATATAGGGTCCAGTGGGTTCACTAGTACAGGAGAATTAGGGTCAAAATGTAATGCTAATGGTGGCTGAATTTGGTTTATTTGGGGCACGTTAGTGGAAATCAGCCATATGTATATTAATTTAATATCGGTAGAGGATATATAAGTATATCTATATGTGAAGGAAAAGGTGTAGAAGAAGATAAATTTAGAGCTTATGGGTAGGTAGGGTACTCGTTATAAGGAAGAAGGAATATATGTTCGATTTTGTGAAGATTTGAGCTGTAAAAGTTTAATGCGTGGGGATTTCGTGTAATGCAGCAGGTAGTTGATGGTCAGGTTCCAGTTGTTATTTTTCATTTTTGTTTTAATATATTAAAATGGTATTTTTATTTTGTAAGAAATATTGTCATTAGTATTAACATATAAATAAATTTTTAAAAAATCCAATTCTCAATAAACTTGATTTGAATGGGTTAAGATTAAAGTGGAAAGCGATAGTTTTGTCGAGGCTTCTGCTAGCTAGTACTTGTTTTGCAAAATGGAGAGAATTGACAAGTACGTGGCTCATACGCGTTAAGGGCGTCTAGCTAGCAACTAGCTGGTCTCTGCTCGTCTCTCATAGTGGTGCCAATCCATCAACGTTCTCTTAATATCTTCTTTACTGGTTTGATGAATCCGAGCACTAGGAGCTAAGTGGAGCATGGATGGCAGAGGGAACAAGTATATAGTAATATATTAACAAAGCCCAGTTCTTAAATAATTACTGGGAACGTGTCAGACAACCAATCAATTGTTTTTGTGGAGCTTATACTTTGATTAGCTGTGTAAAAAGCAGCGAGAGAGTGGCATCCACATTTTAAGTGGCAATTTGGTTGGTCACCACAACCATCGATCATATGGTATTTCAAGCAGCTCAGCAAGAAAATCTATTTCGAACCTTGAGGAGTGATCCCACAATTAAAATGTGCAAACATAATCACTAAATTAATGACTTTTGGGAAAATTGTACAGCATATCCTATAATATACTACTGTTTTAGATATTTATGAAGTCGACAAATATAATGAGTCCGTAAAAACAAGGGTCGCTCTATATAAATCTCCTCCCATTAAAAAAAATACATTATGAACATCAAATTATCAAGTTTGCCAACCTTTAGACCTAATAATAAAAAGAACCAACCGAATAATAGTTGGTTTAGTCATAAGACTGAAAGATTTAAAGTAATCAATTCCTTTTTTTTTTTAGTGAACTCTCAGACAACCAAGCCAGTCGTGCGGTGGTTAATACCACCACAACTCAATGTTTAATCTTATACACCTACCAATAGCTAAACGCATCCATAAAAGTATGAAAAAGAACCAATACCCAAGTACTATTATCATGTAAAACAGTAAATCTTAGATTTGTTAGCATAATGCCATCATATAAATGGTCAGCTTTCTAAAACGGAAGTGATTCATGGTTAAGATCAAAAGTTATCTATGAGTTAACTGATAATGAGGAGGATGAGACTAAACTTTGATTTCTTTACCTTTTCTATAATGGATGTAGAACCATAATATTCTGTTGGGTTTTTGGAAAGACAACAAATGATAAAGAAGCTGATAACTGTGGAATAAATTAGTGGAAGATGTTAACAACCAAGTCCAAACAATGAATGAGTGAGCCGAAAAGGTGGAAGAAGATGCAACCAATAATTAAACTATATGAGGAACAACTATAGATAAGGTTGAGTTTGCATGACAAAACCTGGACTTGAAGAATAATTAAGATACAGGGATGCATGAGGTGACAAGTAAACCAAATAAAAGGTAATTGAGGAATCAGGATGATAAGTGAGAGGCATGGACAAAGATGATAAAAAATACACTAGAAAGTAGCAAGTGCTAAGAGATTTATAGCTAGTGGTGGTGTAAACATGTATACAAAGATGTTGGTTATTTATTAAATCTCAACATATGGAATTAATGTTCATGAAAATAGATATAACAAAATAATAAATGCATCGAGGTGACAAGTAAAGACAATAATAACCTAAGTGAGAAAACCTATAACATAGAAACACACATGTAGTAGAACAATAATCTAACTTGTGAGAAATATATGAATGAAGAAAAGAAAAACAAATACCGGTAAAAGTATACAAAAAAATATAATAAAAGATAAGATGAAATAACCAATCAAATGGTGATTTATTATGAAGATAAAGGCTAACAAATGATTGATTAGATGCACAAACATTTTAAATGCATAGTTTTAAAATTTAGAGGTGTTTTACATTGACTAAAGAAGTAGGGCTAGTTTCAATGATATGCCTATGCTAACACTCAATGGTGTCATTTTATTCATAAGTATGTGGAACAATTAAGTAATGATGAATACTAATGGTTTTAAATTTTAAAAAAGAAATTTAATTTGCTATATTCACCACCCCAATCAATTTGAACATATTATATTATGTTAGAGAATTGTTTGTCAACTAGAACTTGAGATTGATAAAAACAATTAAGACATAAAGTTTGACAACAATAGAATGAAACCAAATATATTTTGTATGCACATCCACCAAAAATGATAAAATAATAAAAATCATCAGAAAAAGTAATAGTTCCCCAAACATCACTAATTAATAACTTGGAGGTTCTAATGATAAACACCATGATTCTCCTAAAGAACAAGCATGACACTGAAAACTAAAACATGAAGAATTATAATATTTTTATTTTATGCTAAGAAACTCTAAACACATGAAATAGGATGACATAGTTGAAGATGACAAACATTAACATAAGTTGCTAACAAACTAAAAACTTAAGATATAAACATTATGAAAGACTTGATAGGATATAGTGATCACCTTTACTTTGATCGAAAAGAAGCATTTCTTTATTTATAAGATCCTTGACATAAAAAATGATTGAAATTCAAAAAATACATGTTTTTCATGATAAAATTGTTGAACATATAATAGTGCTTGTTTTTTTCTTAAGCTTATGTAGAATTTTAGAAAACATTGAACATGTTTCGGGTGTGTGAAGTGGAATGAGTTATGTTAGATATGATGATTTCCTTAGCATTGCTACGATGTAATTGATCATTACCAATATACGGTTCCACACTGATCATCATACTTGTAATATTTGTTGTAACATTTTAATTTGCACCAGTGTTAGGAAATCGAGGGACAAAACTTGCTTCCAAAGCATCACTGAAAGAGAGATTTACAACTGTTTGATTCCAGTGGTTTGCTAACTGGAATCAAACATTGCTGAGTGAGTGACCGAAAACCATATCAAAATTACATGTGGGAGGGAATTGATTTAGCTAAAAAGAACACAATTTTTAATAAAGATTTATGAATGTTCTGCTACTACCATTTCCCTGTGTACAGTTCATTGTCTCCACGGTTCTACTGCCATGAACCACCATTATTTCCATGGTAACCCTGACTGCCAGATCTAGAGAAGGTGCTTCAATTATTTCCCCAATCACCATGATTTCTGAAGAGATTAAGAGTGAAATAATTTCTCTGTTTCTTATTCATTACAACAAAATTACATAAAAATATATATAGAGAAATTGACAGCTGTTGTTTACAATTACACTCCTTTTAAAATAGAAAGTCCTAATGAAATAACTTCATGTAGAATTCGGCCACTAACTTCTTTGTCCTTATCTGCATTGTTCCATGCAGCAGAGTGCATGCAACAACATGCAACAAAGGTGTTTTATCTGCAATACACCCCCTCAAGCTGGATCCAGTGGATTGATGGAGCCAAACTTGCTTATAAGCAGATAGAGTTGAGTAGTTGGTAGAACTTTGGTAAACACATATGCTAATTGATCTGTTGTACGCGCATAATGAGTGACAATAAGTTTAGTTTGAACTTGTTGCCAAATGTAATGACAATCCACTTCAATGTGTTTTGTGCGTTCATGAAACACGAGATTAGACGCAATGTGCATTGCTATTTGATTGTCACAATAAAGAGTCATAGGATTGTGGCATGAACACCCTAGGTCAGTGAGAAGGCGTTTCATCCATATAAGTTCACAGGCTGCTGAAGCGATAACACAATATGCAGCTTCAACGCTAGAATGAGCCACCACATGTTGTTTATTGCTTTTCCACGAAACGAGGTTACCATACAAACATACAATAACTAGTAGTGAATCTACGATCAAGTGCATCACCAACCTAATCCAAATCCAAATATCCCATAATGTTTGTATGTCTGTTATTACGCATAACAATGCCACGACCAAGTGATCCTTTCAAGTATCGCAGAATGCGTTTCACCATACCTAGGTGTTGAATAGTTTGGGCATGCATGTATTGACTAACAAGACTAACAACAAGTGCAATGTCAGGTCATGTGATAGTTAGATATATAAGTTTGCCAACTAGTTTTTAATAGTGGCTAGGGGATTCAAGGGCTTCTTCATCTGCTACAAGTTTTTATTTGCTGTCTAGTGGAGTGGCTGCAACTTTGGTGTGTAGCAAATCAGCATCTTGCAGCAAGTATATGACATACTTTCATTGATTTAAAAACAACCCTTTACTAGAAGTTGCCATTTCAATTCCAAGGAAGTACTTCAAATTCCCGAGATCCTTGATTGAAAATTTGAGTTGAAGGTTCTCTTTCAACAGAGCAATAGAATCACCATTATTACCTATGATGGTGAGATCATCGATATATGTAAGGACCATGAGATGAACATTGGCCTTGAGCTGGACATATAGAGAAGAATCGATAGAACTTCTCTTAAAACCAAGAGTTTCAAGGACAAAGCTTAGTTTAGCATGCCAAGCACGAGGGCTTTGTTTCAACCTATAAATTGATTTGTGTAGTTTACACACCATTATGGAATCTCCACCTTGAGGGTGACCAGGTGGAAGCCTTATAAGAACTTTTTATTCTTCCCCGTGTAAGAATGTGTTTTTAGCATCCATTTGCAACAAGTTCCACCCATTGTTGATAGCTATAGATAAGAGAACCCTAACAGTAGTCATCTTTGCAACTGGAGAGAAAGTCTCCTTGTAATCAATGCCAAATTTTTGAGTAATCCTTAAGCAACAAGCCATGCTTTATGTCAATCAACTGTTCCATCAAACTTGAATTTTGTTTTTAACATCCAACAACTCCTAATTGCATGTTTTCTAGGAGGAAGAGAAATTATACTCTAGGTTTTATTTTCTTCGAGAGCTATTAATTCTTCTACCATAGCCTTTTTCCAGACACTTTGGGATTGAGCTTCTTGAAAATTCTTTGGTTCATGAACACTTGAGATTACTGTGAGATAAGCTGTGTACAGAGGTGATAATTTTTGATACGTCAAGGATTTATGAAGTGGATACCTAACAGTGTAGCCTGCATAATCTTGTAGTTTGGCTGGAGGTTGATGAGCTCGTGGTGGATTACATCGCAAAGTTTCTCCTCTGTTTTAGATGTTAGATGGTATGCATTCCATTGAGCTAGTGTCATTTGCAGAAGGAGCATTAACAAAGTTTTCTATATTGGCAGGTGTTGGTGAAGATGTTGCCATGTCTGTAGCTACTTGTTGCACATCAATGGGATTTTAAATAAGATGATTAGTACTGAGAAGAGGAAATAATTCTTGCATAATTTCTTGTTGCATGCTTTCTTGGAAATAAGGAGTGGTTTCTGCAAATCGAACATCTTTAGAAACATATATTTTCTTGGATTTCGGCTCATAACACTTGTATCCCTTCTTAGTTTGTGAATAACCCAAAAAAAGCACTTCACAGCTCTGGGATCAAGTTTATCTCATTAAATGGTTGGCAAGTGCACGTAACAAGTGCAACAAAAAACTCTCAGGTATGAAATACCTGACACCTTGCCCTGCAAAACTTCAAGAGGACATTTGAAATCTAGCACTTGGCTTGCTAGCTGATTTATGAGATGTGTGGCAGTAAGGACTCCATAGGACCAAAAATATTTAGGAACATTCATTTGTAGCATGATGGCTAGAGTTTTTTTTTCCATTAAATCACAACTCTTATGTTCAGCCAAGCCGTTTTGTTATGGCGTGCTTACACAACTGGTTTGATGCAATATGCCATTATAGTTTAGGTAGTGTGTCATGTTCATGTATTCTGAGCCATTTTCTGATCGTAAGATTTTCATTTTTGCCGAGAATTGAGTAGTGACCATTACATGAAAATTTCTGAAGAATTCAAAGACTTCACATTTAGTTTTTAGTAGATAGATCCAAGTAACTCTAGAGAAGTCATCAATAAATGTTACAAAGTATCTAAAACCATTAATTAAAGAAGAAAAAAGTCCCCAAATATCTGAATGTATATTTTCAAATGTCTGAGAAGTTTGTGACAAGGAAGGTTTAAAAGGCAACCTAAATGATTTTGCAAAATGACAGGTTTCACAATCAAGAACTTTTTTAGGTAAACTATGAGATATATTATTGAAGACAATTGTTGAAGGATGGGCAAGACAATGATGCCAAAGGAGATGCTCATTGATAGGAGCGGAGAGTGCTTGAAGACTTTTGGAAATTTAAGGGTCTGACGTGAAGTAGTAAAGGCCATGCAAGAGGAATCCTTAAAAACTACTAATTTCTAAATGCAAGTAAAATACCTTGACTGTTTTCAGGGTTGGTTTCGACTAGAAATCCTGCAAATTGACTGATCATGGCAGTTGATTGATTCTATCTTTCATTGTTGGATGTCATTTGTTCATGTTTGGTTTGCAGATAACTTGCAAACTCATTCAACAAAGCAACAGGGTTGGAAGTAAACGAGTCACTAGAATGAGTTGTCAAATTTGCTTTATGTGGGGTAGCTTGTTTCCTTTTGTGATCCTTCAGAAATTTAGGCTTTAGTTCTGGTTGCAGACTCCAACATTGATCAACTATGTGTCTAATATTATGACAATGGTGGCGTTTGAGATCCAATCGTGTAAGATATGCATGCACATCATATTTGCTAGAATTAGTGGAACGATTCATGACCTTTCTATGAACTTCTTCACGTTGGATTGTGGCGCACACATTCTGGAATGATGGAAGATCAGAATTCATTAGAATGTGACTTCTAAGGTCCTCACAATCAGGATTGAGGCTAGCCAACAATTGGAAAATCCTATCTTCTTCTGTTTGTTTCCTTATAATGGTAGCATCTGTGGTGTGTGGATGATATACCTTCAGTTCACTCCACAACCTTTTTAAGTCTCCCAGTAAACTTACAAAAGGTTTTCCCTCTCGATTAGTTTTGGCTATATCTTGTTGAATTTGAAATATTCTGGCTGCATTGTTTTGGCTCCCATACATATCATGAATAACATTCCAAATATCTAAAGAAGATTCTGAATAGCTGAAAATCTTTGCTAGATTATGCTCCATAGAATTTAGGATCCAAGACATAACTAATTGGTCCTTTAATAACCATGCTTCATTCTCCTGCATGCCAGTTTCAGGGGTTTTAATTGTTCCATTGATGAACCCCAATTTTGATCTTCCACCTAGAGCAATTGTGATGACTTTTGACCAAGGAAGGTAATTGAATTCATTCAATAACATGAAGATGAGAAGATAACCATCTCCTTTGTTCCTTCAGTTTTTTCTTGACTGTTATCTTCAGCCATGTTCTTAAAAAAAGAGTTAAAAAACTTTTTACGCAGTGAAGTGAAGATCACCGCTCTGATACCATGAAAAAAAATTAAGAGTGAAATAATTTCTATGTTTCTTATTCATTACAACAAAATTACATACAAATATGTATAGAGAAATTGACAGCTGTTGTTTACAGTTACACTCCTTTTAGAATAAAAAGTCCTAATGAAATAACGTTTTCATGTAGAATTCGGCCACTAACTTCTTTATCCTTGTATGCATTGTTCCCTTAATTTGCAGGATACCATGCAGCAACCATGCAACAGAGTGCATGCAACAACATGCAGCAGAGGTGTTTTATCTACAATAATTTCCTTTGCTATAATTTTAAGAGTTGTTTCTACTATTAAAACTAGAGAATCCGCACCATGAAACAAGGTCAAAAACAATCTATACAAGCGCAGGTAGCACTGGTACAACAATGATATATAAGGGATTGAAGAAAGCTCTTGTACAGAAATTCATGGTTACGAAGATGAGTGTAGTTGAAAAAAAAAATTAGGGCCAA
>CM063588.1:5686470-5773597 GCA_032356905.1 Salix exigua | reverse complement strand
TATTATTATTATGTGGAACTTTTTTTTCATGCGAGGTTCCATTAAGCTTTGTTATCACGACTATATAGTATAGTAATATAAATCAAATGTTTTTAGTGACTAGTTATATAAACAAGGTCGACGGGCAATATATTTGAACTTTTATTGTCCATATTATTATCTATTGATGATAAATAATCGTATATTCTTCTTGAATAAGCATATTGATTTGTTTCAGTTGTGTACAACGCTGGCTAAACCCATTCTTGAACTTGAAGAAGAAATAATTAAGAGCTTTATGAATCTCATATAAATCAAATTCAACTTAGAAAAGGAACGATAGAGTTTCAAGGAGCAAAATTAGCAGAGCTGTTCCAAAACGAAATAAGATTCCCTACTTATTTCTCTATATTTTCTTGATTTATTTTTTGTTGCGTGCTGGTTGAAATATCAACAACCCCGATAGCGGCGAAAGACCCGGTTCAAAACCTATCTTTAGAAAGAGAATTCCAAAGACTGACGGACCCTAATCAGGTATTGTATTTCAGTTTGAATTGGCGAGTTGTAGAGATGCAGTTAAATCAGGTCATGAGTACATATATATATATATATATGTTATCGTCTGTAAATACAAATCCATACAGCACTCCAAAACCCCGTCTCACTGATTAGTTTACGAATCTCAGCAATCACATCCAAGAGAAACAAAAAGTTATGGCTGGAGGGGCTTTCGCTCCAACATCCGGTGGAAAGGAATACCCTGGAAAGTTTACTGGCAGGGTGTTTTTGACATGTATCTTTGCAGCAACAGGAGGTCTGATTTTTGGATATGATCTTGGTATTTCAGGTGTGTAACAATGTAGAATTAATCGGTTTCTTTCTGATGATGTAATAATCGTATCGTTTGTTTACTGAAAATCTGTGAAACGCGTACTCTCGTACTTCAGTTTATGTTTGCATCTCTTAAGGTAGAAGAAAACCTGAAAAATATACTACGTACTTTTTACAGGCGGTGTAACATCCATGGATGTCTTCTTGAAGGACTTCTTTCCTGATGTTTACCGGAAGGAATCCTCAGTCAAACCGTCAGATGACCAATACTGCAAGTTTGATAGCCAGATATTGACGTTGTTTACTTCGTCTCTATATCTTGCTGCTCTTGTTTCGTCCATAGGAGCATCTATTGCAACTCGGACGTATGGACGGAGACCTACGATGATGGCTAGCGGCGTACTTTTTGCAGCTGGTGCTATCGTTAACGGCTTAGCTAAGAATGTCGTCATGCTAATTGTTGGTCGGCTATTACTTGGTTTTGGCATTGGATGTGCCAATCAGGTAAGTTTGTATATATCTTCAAGATTGTATCTTTCTTTTTTGCTATTATGTTCATAATTATATTTTTAATGAAAAATACTTACTAATTAAATGGAATTTTACTTTCGATGCTAGATTGAATCTAACCGCTTAGATATATGCATGTCTCATCTTTTTTTGACAATGTCGTCCTAAGTGATGATAGAACTCCTGTTTAATTCGTGATTGTGGTAGTTTGATTCTCTCTCTGTGTTTTAATTTAATTTTTCCTGTACTTGTATTGCAGTCAGTTCCGATTTATCTCTCTGAAGTGGCTCCATATAAATTTCGAGGTGCTTTCAATATGATGTTCCAATTGTTTATTACAATTGGGATTCTCATCGCCAACTTGCTGAACTATGTCTTTGCGAGGTGGGTTGGAGGAGACACGGCATGGCGCTTGAGTTTGGGCGGCGCTATTGTTCCTGGTTTAATAATTCTTTTAGGATCTTGCTTTCTCTCTGATTCGCCAAATTCTGAGATAGAGCGGGGCAATTATGAGAAAGCTAAAGAGCTACTTCTTAAACTGCGCAAAGTTGATAATGTAGATGAGGAGTTCAACGATCTTGTAGAGGCTAGTGAGAAAGCAAAACTGGTGAAACATGCTTGGCTAAACATATTTAAAAGGAAGTACAGGCCTCAGCTTGTGTTTGCTTTCTGCATTCCCATGTTTCAACAGCTCACTGGCATGAACGTCATCGTGTTTTATGCTCCTGTTTTGTTTAAAACCATTGGTTTTGGGAGTAACGCTTCTCTTTTTTCTTCTCTGATCACTGGAATCGTTAACATGTTGGCAACTTTTGTTTCAATTTTTACGGTGGATAAGTTGGGAAGGAGAAAGCTTTTCCTCATGGGCGGCACCCAAATGTTCATTTGCCAGGTTCGTCACTGTATAGCTCTCGTCTTTCTTTCATGATTCCTTGATCTTACAGTATGTTCATGTGGCTTACAATGTTTCTCTTTCTCTTTCATTCGTTATATATGCAGATTGTGATAACCATCGCCATTGCTATGAAGTTCGGACTGAGTGGTAACCCAGGTGTGATTTCCGGTACCTATGCCGGCGCCGTGGTAGCCTTCATATGTATTTACGTTGCGGGCTTTGCTTGGTCATGGGGACCTCTAGGTTGGCTGGTGCCCAGCGAGATTTTCCCGTTAGAAGTCCGCTCTGCTGCTCAAAGCATCAATGTTTCTGTCAACATGATCTTCACCTTCGTCATTGCACAGATCTTCACGGCAATGCTCTGTCATTTGAGGTTCGGTTTGTTCATTTTCTTTGCCGTGTGCGTGGTGATCATGAGTATCTTCATACAAAGACTGCTGCCGGAGACGAAAGGGATCCCGATTGAAGAAATGACCACCGTGTGGCGGAATCATCCTCACTGGAGAAAGTATTTTGATGAAGATGATGCCAAGGTTGAAACGAGCAAGCCTTAGGATATTGTATCTGCATAAGCTCTCTCATGCAGTCGGTTGCTCTTGGTTCACACTCTCGGTCGTGGCATGCTTTTTTTTATTTATTTATTTTTTTTATGTTAGGTTTATTTCCTGCTTTAATTCTGAGACTTTTTAGGGGGGTTTATTTGTTTTATATTTTCTGAACCGAATGTTTTCGTATTTTAGTACTTTTCTATGCGAGAATTGCATTGATGTCAATTTTCCTCTAATTTGTGGAAATAAGATTTGCTTATGTGGGGAAATTAGTGTTTTTGATAGAATCGACAAATAAATAATGCTAATAGCCACACCTATTAGCGGAGTTTGTTATAAATAATTGAATGTTTTTTTTTGTTATGCTTTGTATTTTATAGCAATTAATGTCTTAATATTCATTCTATTTATGCATGTACTTTGCCAAATTCTAGAAACTAACAAATTGATTGCTTGTTTTATTTGTGTTCCTCATGGAATAATAATAGGGGATGATTTAGTATGAGAATGTGGTATTCAAGATTTCTAGTTTTTGTAGGTGATGTCTCGTGTAGAAAAGATGTTGTCAAAACTTTGTTAAAAATAGAAAGATACACTAATAAAAAAAACCAATATTATAGAATTAAAATTGAAATGTTTCCTTATTTATTTTCTTCCTTTTTAGGCTTTAATTATATTATTTAGATGTCAAGAAAAAGTTCAATGTCTAAGAAGTGGTGCCTTTGTTTTAGCAAGTAGTAGTGTTGTTGAGCCTCCGATAAATTTAGGTTTTATCATGAAGAGACATATGTAAAGGTATGATCTATTTGGCTAATTATATTTTCTTTTAGACTGAACTAAGTCTACTAATCATTGCAAACTTATCTTAGGAAAATGATTAGTTAACATCAATACCATATCAAACATAAGGCAAACTAAAACACCAAACAAATTATCTTAGGTATGGTATATAGAGTGCTAAAACCTTTCATTTACACAACCAATTATTTATCTTGGAATATTTAAAAGACTATTTAGGTTTTCTAGTAACTATAATACTAGATGATGACTCTCTTTTTCACAAAATAAAAAAATAACATGAAACCCCTCTCTCGAAGAGGATCACCGCGATGCCGCACTCTCGAGGAGGGTGCTGTGAAATATATTGTCATCAAGAATTCCAACTTAAACATTTTGTCAGTGTAATTATGAAAAATTACTTCTTCAAAAATATTTCATAAGTAATTCCGTCGGTATTAAACAATTTTCTAGTGGTGATCTTTAATATCCCACATTATTTTATAAACTTAATTCGATGTTAATTAGTCTCTTTTAGATTTGCTAACAAACTAATTGGCATTAGTTGGTTTAACTGTTTATATAAATAGTGACTTATATTAAAATAGTGATGTTTATATTTTTTTTTCTATTTAAAAATAAAAGAGCGAATTGGTGAAATCTTGATGGGAGACTCAAGCCCGCATGTTTGAGCTCTTTTCTAATGGTCGTTTGGTGGTGTTTTATCTTTTATATAATCTTTATCTTTTAGTGTTGATGATTTTTATTTAATTTTATATTTTAATATTAAACTGATAATAAATCAATTTTCGTACCTTTTGTTCTATAATAAAATAAAATAAATGGTTAGACTTGTGGAGTTCAAAACCCGGGTCACTTATTTCAAAAGTTAACTAAATTAATATGACTTTTTTATTTCTTCTTTTTTTCGTTTGATTTTTTTACTCTAGACTTGCTTCGTAACAAGGTCATCTCAGAGTAATTCAGAAGCTATTTAATTTAAAATTCGAGCTAGAGAAAGAATAGAACCAGAATTATTATTATTATTATTATTATTATTATTATTATTATTATTATTGAAAACAATTTCCGTACAAGTTTGCAAAAATTTGCAACCTCTGTGCGAGGGGGGAGAGATGCCGCAAAATTCAAGAAGTTGCATGTTCACTGCCACCATCAGAAAGGTCCTGTGCCTGTGATTGGATCCCGGGTATAATTCCATGTGGAGGTCCTCAAAATGAGGTATATTAGACTATCATATGTCGCATGTATGATGTAGCCATGGCATTGCTAGGGCTCGCAAACTATACATATTAAAGTACACATTGTAAGAAAGTCAAGCCCTTGTATTCCAGAATGGCACCGGTTTTTTTAACCGTCCACACCTTCAATTGTTCCGTGCTGACAGCAAGCATAATCCACCCGTTGCGTCCCTAATTATTTAATTGAGAGTTGATTTGTTAGGGTGACTTTTTTATTTGAAATATGGTATAATAATGTTTTTTTATTTTTAAAAAATATTTTTGATATCAAATAATATAAAATAATAAAGTGAAAATAACAATATTAAAGTGCAAGTTTTTTCTAATAGATTTTAAAAAAAATATTTCTGATATTCTATATTTTTTAAAAAATAATATATTTTAATTTAAACTCGAGATCATAACATAACATGGTATATACATATATATTTGACACTTGCACCCCCATTTTCCATTCCTTTAAGCTCTTCGCAAAATCTCTCTCCCATGCCTATGAGATTACAGTCCACTTGCAGGCCCCACAGTGACATAGTGGTCGGCCATGGAGGCCGCCCGGAACTCGTTTAGAGCTTGGAACTCAAATTTCTCTTCTTTCCATATATTTTTTCTGTCTTGAAAATTAAGCCGTCTACAGATCACCCACCACCAACTCTCAATTCCTAAAAACCTCTCCATTTAAACCTCGCTCGCTCAAATCCATGTACCCCAAGCCATCTCTCTCGTTCTCTCTGTCTAAACCAAGTCCACAAGTATGTGCCAGTTATCTTCTTCACCTTCTGATTCTTCCAAAAGCGAAGTAGACCCATTAGCCGAGGTACAAGATTCTGACATGTTGACTGCTTTGATCCCCAAGAAGCCTACATTTCAAACACAACGCAGGACTGATCATCTCTCCCTTGCGATCCAAGAAGCAAGATGCATAGCCAATGTAGCGCTTCCAATGATGTTAACGGGTCTTCTGCTCTTTTCTCGCTCCATGATTTCCATGCTCTTTCTCGGTCGCCTAGGAGAACTTGCTTTAGCAGGTGGCTCGCTGGCAATTGGATTTGCTAATATCACCGGCTACTCTATTCTCTCTGGCCTTTCCATGGGGATGGAGCCCATCTGTGGACAAGCTTTTGGTGCCAAGAGATACAAGATTCTTGGCATCACCTTGCAAAGAACCATTCTTTTGCTTTTTTTAACTTCCATCCCCATTGCCTTTTTATGGTTCAACATGAAAAAGATTCTTCTCTTTTGTGGCCAGGAAGATGATATCGCCACAGAAGCACAGTTCTACATTCTCTATTCTCTCCCTGATCTCATTGCTCAATCCATTTTCCATCCTTTGCGTATATATCTCAGAACCCAGTCCATCACTCTGCCGCTAACATTTTGTGCAACTCTTTCTATTCTTCTTCACATACCTATAAACTACCTTCTTGTCTCTGTACTCAATCTTGGAATCAAAGGGGTTGCGTTAAGCGCAGTATGGACCAACTTCAGTCTTGTGGGATCATTGATCATTTACATTATGATCTCTGGCTTGTACAAGAAAACTTGGGGCGGGGTTTCATTGGAATGCTTAAAAGGCTGGAAAGCTTTATTGAATTTGGCAATTCCAAGCTGTATTTCGGTTTGCCTAGAATGGTGGTGGTATGAGATCATGATTTTACTGTGTGGGCTATTGGTAAATCCAAGAGCAACCGTTGCTTCAATGGGAATCTTAATTCAAACCACAGGTTTGATATACATTTTCCCATCTTCTTTGAGCTTTGGCGTGTCAACAAGAGTCGGCAATGAACTGGGTGCTAACAATCCTAGAAAGGCTAAGCTTGCCGCTATCACCGGTCTCTGTTCAAGCTTTATCTTGGGATTTACAGCATTATGTTTTGCTGTTATGGTGAGGAAGATTTGGGCTAGCATGTTCACTCAAGATGCAGAGATCATTGCACTGACATCAATGATCTTGCCTATAATCGGCCTTTGTGAGCTTGGGAATTGCCCACAAACAACAGGCTGTGGGGTTTTGAGAGGCTCGGCAAGGCCTAAAATGGGTGCAAATATTAATTTAGGATGCTTTTACCTTGTGGGCATGCCTGTTGCTGTTTGGTTAAGTTTCTACGCTGGTTTTGATTTCAAAGGACTCTGGTTGGGTCTATTAGCTGCTCAGGGCTCATGTGTGTTGACCATGCTGGTCGTTTTGGCAAGAACAAATTGGGAATGTCAAGCCCAGAGAGCCAAGGAACTGACTGAAATGATCTCAAATGATTCTGATCTTCTTGAAGAGGATGAGAAATCGAAAGAAGACGCCAAGAACTCATCATCCAGCTCATTAGAATGCTAATGTTTCTGGTCACAGATGCGATATCAATTGATGGTTCCATTCCAGCCCTCTGCTTTTCTCATGAATTTCATGTTGATATTCGGACTCATTGACCGCAAAACACCTCTGAAATGCAAGTGGATATTCAATTCATATTCCACACGCGCGACTTCAACGTGATAGCAATAACTATCACCGCTAGAGTGAATTATTATATATATATACATATATATATATATATGTTTATTCTTACATTTTTGCAGCAATTTGTAAATTGGAATCATTTGAAATTTAGAGATAAGTCTGTTTTTTGTCGTTCTGATTGATTCGATTACAAAGGAACAATCTTTTTTTTTCTCCTCTCTTTTTTCGTTCCTTCACTCCGATGGTATAGAACTCAAAGCGTTTGACTAGTCAAACTTTATGTTTCCAGCCAAGCCATGCATCGGGCCCCTGTGATCCCTTTTATGTTTTTCTCTTCCGTTTCTCTCCTCCTAAATAATTCGATAAAATTCTCTGCTTTTATTTTCTTCTGCAGGTTTGTGCATTTTCATTTATCGCATGGGAAAAGACCATCTTAAAAGCAATTTGACTGATTAAATTAGGTTCAGTCAATAAATGATATAACGATTTTGTGCTGGAGAAGAAATTCATTGTACAGGTCAAAACACACACACACGTCTATAAAAAGAGAAACGGTCCAACTTAAACATGGTTGTGTGTAATTATTTCAAGAAATTAAAGCTATTTAAGGTTTATTTTTAATTAATTGGGAAATTTATTAGAGTTAAGAACTAGTCGATCTATTTAGAGATTTCTGTTTGCATGCATAATGGCGTTTGAGCTGCATGGATTTGCGGCAACACACGGCTAAACAATGAGCAGAGATGGGTAATTAACTCCATTAAGATAGCTAGGTTTTGGATCTAAAAACTTTTTGACAAACTACATTAGATCCCTTAATTTACTGATATCATGCGACTTACACACTGTAGATTGGTCGGCTCATTTATCTCAGATGTTTATTTCATCCAAATATCGAAGTAAATACCGCGCATGGGATGCCGGTGTGCCTGAATTGGCTTCTATATCATTAGGATCATCCACCACCTAGCACTGCATTTCCTCCTCCTTGTGTCATAAAATGTAGCTTCTAGCTCAGCTTGAGCACCGCTATCCGTCAACTTGCCCGAATTTTGTTGTGGTTTCGAAGTTAGAGCAGTTCGTAGCTACCCACGGACAATTATATTGTGAGTATAATCAGATTAAAAGTTGAAAAGGCCTCAAACATAACAACTTCTTTTTGTATCAAACATTGATATTTGATGCAATTCAATGACATAAAAGAGGAATTTCTTTCTCTTTTTCTACCTCTAAATTGTATAGATATCCCTAAGAATTGTAAGCCAGCATTTATTGAGTGTGTGTGTGTGTGTGTGTGTGTGTGTGTGTGTATATATCTTTCAAATTTGTTTCGTGGATTCCTCTTTCTATCACTCGTTTAAAAACACAGAAATTCTATATATATATATATATATATATATAAAAAAAAACAGCAACATTTTCTATACAATTCTACCATTTTGCAGTAATTTCCAAGCTTTTTTCATGTCGTTAATCTTTTATAATATAAAAATGAAAAATAAATAGTGAGCATGGTAATAATAAAGAATGGGACGGGGACTGATATATGTAACATTCTCAACCCCTTCACCGCCCAACTTAATGATAAGAATATAAAATAACAAGTTAGCAAAAGGTTTTAAAATAGGAGGAGATAAGAAAGAATAAAAGAATATTAGGTGATATAAAAATGAGTGACCAGTAGATAGGGAGGGGAGAGCTTTCTATGAAAAAATCAAGAGAGAGAGTTTACGAGGGAAAGAAAGACAGAAAAAGAAGCACAAATTTACGAGGTAAGGAGTCTTATGAAAAGATTAATGCTCATGGAAGCTAATGTTAAGTTTTGTAGGTGCAGGGACAGAAATTATCATTACATAGTGTGAATAATGTTCATGAGCCTAGAGTTCTACTATTTTCGCAACGCCAATTAGATATTTTTACATTTCATATCAGTTTTTTTATTATATTTTGGCATTTTACAAGGAAAAATATGCAATTCACCTCTTAACCAACAAAAAAAAAATGTATGAAATTTAATGAAATATGCGATTATTAAAATTAAAACCATGAAAGTCAGAAGCTAAAATCAGAAAAAGATGATAATTCAAAGGGACACTACCGGAAAAGAGGGTTGTTTGCAACGGACATGTGTTCGTTGCAAACAAGGAAGGAGTACGATGCTAATATGTATTAGCAACGAAATTTGTAACGGACGTGTTCTAATACAAATAAGTGACTGCAAAATAGATTGCAATTAAATTTGCAACAGCATTTCTATTGAAAATCTACAACGGATGTTCTGTTGCAAATTTCTAACGGATGTTCCGTTGCAAAATCAAATTGCAACAAAAAATCCGTTAGAAAGTAATTTTAATTTGCAACAAAACATCCATTGCAAATACTTTTAAATTGCAACGTAATTTTTTTTGTTATAAACACTGCAAATGAAGGTGCAAGAGATCGAGGAAGAGAGGCAAATTGATAATTAATTGCAAGTTTAAAACGGTGCGTTGTGAGGTTACACACAGAGAGACCCCACAGTGTTATAGCCTTCCATGACAACTTTCAATAAAAGATAAATGTTCCCTTCTTCTTTCTTTTCTCTTTCTCTTTTTTTTCTTTTTTTTTTGTGGTGGGGGAAGGGGGGGTGTATCATTATTTTTTTATTATTTTTGTAGTGAGAAAATATGTTTGTAGAACGACTTTATTTTTGTCAATTATTAATGCACTTAATTTGGATGGTTGACCTTCTTTTCTCAACCAAAAAAAAAATACAAGGTTGACACAACTTATTAATGTTGCGGAAACGGCTGCTTCAGTGACCATCCAAGCTTATCTCGAAGGATATACCCCTCCCCTTTGTATTTTACAAAAACACTTGAAGTCAAAATCCTTTCGATTAAGATATACAATTAATTAATAGACATGTGCATTGGCCATAGCATATTTTCCATATTTAAATATTAATTATTTTTATCCTATAATCTTTCGGGTTAATTAGCCAACTCCAAGAGATTTCTTATCAAAAAGCAGGAAGCAAAGTGAAACGGTCATCTTTTTTTAAAAGGAACGGAACGGCTGCACCATTTAGATAGCTAGGCCGGTGGCAGTCACCGGCATCCCTGCTTGTAATTGTTTATCTTGTTTTTACTTGCTTAAAATCAAAGTTAAACTGCATAATAATAATGGACGCTGATAGTACTCAAAAGCAAATAAAACAATTTAGTAATTTACAGGTCTAGATTTTTATAATAACATTATATGAACTGTGTGAGATGCCTGATGGTAACATTGACAAATACATGGAGGGGGAGAGAGAGAGAGAGAGACTAGCAACGTGCGTAGCGGGGCCGGGACGGCTGCGATCATGCTGGATTAGGTGGTAGCTCACGGTTTGTCTCAACTCCTTTTATTTTTGTAAGCAAACTAAGGTTCGCTCCAATTGATGATTAATTCTCCTCTCATGTTTTGTGGCTAGTTTTTATTAATTAAACCATATTATAAATTTATTTACATAAGTACACATACATAAAATATTACTGCTTGTTGCGCTCCAAAAGGTATGGTACGTGATTGTACAACCTCGAGTATAGTATTAAAAAATGGGTCTATTTGCCTTTAATATTCACAAGAATTTAGCCATTTCTTTTATGCAATTCATATTCCTCGTGATCTGATATATGGGATATAATCTTCCCCTTTATATTATTATCTAATAAGCTAAAAGGCATCGGTGTATTACTGTAGATTACTGTTCACTGGCAATATTTCCTCCCTACTTCTCATGTGTATGTGCTCTTTGGTGTTTTTTTTTTCCGGATTTTCTATTTCTATTTTTTTTTACTTTATATTTTTTTCTTTTTTGCCATTTTTTTATTGTGTTTTTTCTAACTATTTTTTTTCATATTTTCCCATAAAATATTTTTTTCTGGTTATATTTTTTTTTTCTTTTTTGACTTATATTTATGATTTTTTTTCCTTTTTTTTTCTTTCTTGCCTTTTTTTTTGTTATTGTGTTTTTTCTAATTATTTTTTTCATTTTTTCCCATAAAATATTTTTTTTCTGGTTATATTTTTTTTCTTTTTAGACTTATATATATTTATTTGTTATTTATTATAATTATATAAGTTTTGATTTGTTTCAATTTTGTCCTTTGAAAGTTATTTATTATAATTATATAATTTTGATTTGTTTCAATTTTGTCCTTTAATTTAGTAATAATAATAGTAATAATAATAATAATAATCATAATAATAATATCTGTATAATTTAATAATTTTAATTGTTTTTACAAAAATGGCAATGATATTTATTTATTTTTGTTAAAGTTTCTAGGATATTCTTAGTCTTTCATTAATAATAATAATAATAATAATAATAATAATAATAATAATTTAATTATTTTTCTTGCTTACTCTTTTGTTAATGTTTTTTTTTCTCCGTATAATTTAATAATTTTTATTGTTTTGACAGTAATGACAATGATATTTATTTATTTTTGTTTTGTTAAAGTTTCTAGGATATTCTTAGTCTTTCATTAATTATATGTTCTAATATTTATTGGATGTTATCTCATATGAATATATATATATATATATATATATATATATATAGGAAAAAGAAAACATGACCTAGGCTTTTTGGAATAAAAAAAATTAATATCATTTTAAAATTAATATTGAAATTTGGTACTCTTTTGTTTAGATTTATTTCTTAAAAACAAATTTATAATATTTTCATTTTTAATATTTTAAATATAATATTGCTGGGAAAAAAATAAACTAAAAAAAAAAATACAGATTTACGTAGGTTATCTGCAATTACAAAATATACGCGTCACTTTCCATTTTGATTACATAAATTTTATCAATTATAATTATACTAAATAAATATTAAACTAATAAAATACAATACATATAAAAATAATAAATTTTCTACATAGATAAAAAACCACCATGATCGCTGGGTATACCGCTCAGATATACTAAGCCATGGCATCCATGTCTCCTCGTGAGCGGAATCATATTTTTTTAACATAACAAAATATTTATTATGTATAATTTTTTTTATCATAATATAAATTTAGATTAAATAATAAATTTGTATATAATTTTTGTGAAGTGCTAAGTTTTTTATAAAATATAAAAAATTTAAATGGATATAAATTTATTTGTTTAGTAGGTTTCAATGAAATAATCAGTATAAAATAAGTAGTAATTTTCTATCCACAAAAAGATGAAAACATAAATTGAAAATATATCCTTATATTATTGTTATTATTATTACTACAACAGTTAAAATTATTATTAATATTACTGTTAAAATAATTAAAATAATTAAATTGTCCTAAAAAATTATTAAAAAAAGCAAAAGATTTATAAATAAAGCAATAAAAAAAACAATCACAAAAATTATCATTATTATTGCGTAAATAGTAAAATCATAAAAAACATTTAATCCAAAGTACAAATAAAAATAACAGAAAAACAAAAGGAAGCAATATTAATTTTAAAATACTACCAATTTAAATTCAAATCTTAGGATTGAACCGATTAAAAAAATCCCAACAAAAAAACTATAAAAACTAAAAATAAAGATGTATAATACTGAATAAAAAATAAACATTTTCTAAGAATTAAAAAATAAATTAATATATAAAAACCTCCAATAATCAAATAACAAAATAAATAGTTAATTTTCTATCCACAAAAAAATGAATACATAAATTGAAAATTTAATCCTTATGTTATTGTCATTATCATTAATATAACAATTAAATTATTATCAAAATTAATGTAAAAACAATTTCAATAATTAAATTGCCCTGAAAAATCATTAAGAAAAACAAAAGATTTTTGTATAAAAAACAATTAACATTATCATGATCATTGCATAAATAGTAAAATTATAAAAATCATTCAATCTAAAGAACAAAAAAAAGCAAAATAACAAAAGAAATGAACAAAGAGAAAAAATGAGCAATATTAACAGTAAAATGATTATTATAATAGTTAAAATTATTATCAATATTACTATTAGAACAATTCAAATAATTAAATTGCCCTGGAAAATCATTAAAAAAAGCAAAAGATTTGTATAAAAAATAATTAAAAAATAATCACTAAAATTGTCATTATTGTTGCGTAAATAGCAAAAATCATAAAAATCATTTAATCAAAAGAACAAATTAAAATAACAGAAAAAAAAAAAGAATAAAGGGAACAAAGGTGCAATATCAATTTAAAAATAATTATCAACATAAATTAAAATTTCAGGATTGAATCGATTAAAAATAAAACAAAAAAAGGACAAAAAATAAAAGCATAGATGCATAAATATCAATAAAAATTAAAAATTAAAAAAACAGATGAATTAATATCAAATAAAAAATTAAAATAATAAAGACCAAAATTTAAAATAACATATATAAAATTAATTCCAATTAAAGGATAAAATTGAAACAAAAAACAATTGGAGGACCAAAGATAAATAATGAAAATTGCTTTCATTTTATAAAAAATCAGAAGAAGAGGGACTGAAATCAAACTTTGTATATATTACCAATTTCAATTGGAGGACCAAATTATATATTACCAATTTCAATTGGAGGACCAAATTAAAGAATTCAAAACATCTGTACCGGAAAAATTGAAGGAATAAAAAATAAATCAAAAGTATAGGACTGAAAAAAATATTTCTTATATAATCAGTTTTAATTGAAGGGCTCAATTGAAAATAATAAAATTTTAATTTCAATAAATAATTAATCAAAACGAAATCAAAACATCAGGAACCAACATGAACTTATCACAAACATCAAGGACTAGTTCTGACTTTGCGGCGGCAGGAGAGAGAAAAGGGACGGTCGACAACAAACCGTCCGTTGCCGATTACCCAGACATCTATGACCGGAACACGCCGCGACTGAAGATAGAGGACCTTCCTGCGCATCCTCTGGCACGGCGGAAAGAAGCAGCACGTGCCTCTTAAGTGGCGGGTAAGCGTCAAACACTGCTGGCACGTCCGTATGACGCGCCAGCAGTCAATCCGAAAAAAATAATAAAATATGAGCTAATTACCAATAAGCCCTTGTCCCTACTAATATTTACAGAAAAACTGTAAAGGAAAGGACGTAGCTACCCCCATTTATTGTGCGCTATTTTGTCATTTATGAGGGGCTTTTTTCGTCGATTCACTGTGCAAATAAAATAGAAAAAACGGTGAAGCCCCTGGTTTCTATACACTATTTTATCGTTTTAGGGGGGTTTGCTAATCAACCGTTCAAAACCGGATAAAGCAAAAACAAAAACAAAAAAGGGCGCTCGTATGCGCTCGAAACACAAATGCAAAATGTCCAGTCCACAGTGAATCTACTCACAGTGAACAATGAAAAACAGTAAAAAAAACAGCACACGGTTATATATATATATATATATATATGCAACCAGAGGCCTGTAGTTGGATCTATATATATGCAACCAGAGGCCTGTAGTTGGATCTATTTATCCTCCTAATCTAAAAAAAAAACTTTTATTGCACATAAATGCATGAACATGTGACAGTATCACTCTACTAATTAAAATGATCAGCTTCGAAAATAAACAATATGTTTCTTCATGTGCACACTTTGATTCCATACATGATATAAGCTGCATAGTCGTTGGAATGCTACCCTCTCCACAGCCTAGCCAACGTCAAATATATCTTCTTTTTTTTAATCCAATGTCAATGGACCTGATTTTTAATAGCAATGTACCTCCTTCTGCCTCGTTCTTTCTACTTCCCTAAATTATACGCCGAGTAGCTTCCAATGTTGAGCCTGAATCCCCCCTCCTTAAATTCAAACTCAAATTTTATTTGCAAAAGCAGGAATATATGTGGTCACAATATATGAAGGCAAACTAATTAATAAGCTTTGCACCATTTCAACGGGTCAACTTAACTAAAATATTCCAAAGAGTTAGCGAACAATATGGTATCATATGAAGGGTTAGCTAACAAAAATCCAATCTCATCAGGGGAATAATCGAACCCATTATAGAGATATATATATAAATAAATAAATTGCGACTATTCTTTTGTTTTTGGAGATTAGTTTTGACTTTTGCTAAATATATGAAGGAAGCTTTGACTATCTCTAAAACCACCTGATCGGACTGGTGGACCTCAATTTTAAATGAAAGCATTAATTATATATTGTATTAGGTTGACTGAATCATTAATAAAAAAAATAAAACCGGCTATGAAAGTTGTCAATGGTGATAATAAATTAAAGTCAGTTGAGGAAGAGACAACAGGAGTAGGAATATGGAAGGAGAAGCAGCAGCAGCAGCAGATTGACTACCCTGCTGTAGGACGTCGGCCGGTGAGCAGCAATATTGCTCTGGAAGTACACACAAGAGACTCTGTAAGATCATCAACTGTGGGACGGCTAGGAATCTCCTGATCAGTGGAAACTTCAAAGTGCTGCAGAGATCATAATTTTTTGGTATCCATCGGTGGTGGTAATTTTGAATTTCAATATTTTTATTTTATTTGATAAAAATCAAGATAAAAAAGTATAGACTCGTATAAGTTTCAACAAACTCGTATAAATTTCAAGTTTAAAAAACTTCATTTAAAAAATAATATAAATTTTATCTTGAAATTTTATCTAACAACTTCAATTTTTAGTTAATATGATTTATTGATAGCCATAACTTTGCCATTGCATATGTATCGGAGAAATGGATGAATGATCGAATCCAATAATGTGGATTATTTAACAAGACTCCTGAAATCTTGAGTTTGAAGAGAGGCCATGATCCCATGAACGATCCGCCTAACAATATGCCATATCCGTGCATGAGCGCGTTACGTGCACGCATATATATATAAATACCACATGGATGGGTCATGCACCCATGCCTGTAGCAATTAGACGTCAGTCATGAGGTACGATTGGCCGTCCTAGCTAGCCACATGACATGGTTACCTACACATAGCCCATTATTGTGTAATCCCATCAACCTCCCACCTTAAAGTCAACTCAACCAGAGTGTCTGACCCCTGCTTGCTTATGGGCCATATATGAAATACATTATTATAAGATGTTTATCCTAGGTTGCCAGCTAGGTATAGAAGGAAGACGAGGGATGTGACGATGATTTGGCCCTCAGTTGTTTATGAAACAATCTTCTTGTTCATTGTTTTTATTTGAGTAAATCTCATTATTATTTGCCTGTCCATAGTGTTTTTGAATCGTCAGCATGCATGTGATATTCCTATAGCCAGGCACATCCAATCACGAGCTATCTACTACATAGACTAGCCATGCATGAAGAAATACACTGGTTCGTGAATCACACAATTATAATGACTCGGGAGTGTTTATTTTAATTAATTGATGGATGTAGCATTAATTGTTCTGACGGCCTACCCATTGGCATATCAATTAATTCGGGATCCATACAGATTTGTTTGGGGTTAGAGTTTGATTTTTGAACAAGAAATTGGAGTGGCACATAATTAATCAAGACAGAACATACATCATGAACTGATCATCAAATCATGAGCATGTGAGGATTTTATCCTTGGTGTTGTTTTCTTTTTCTTTTTCTTTTTTCTTTTTTTCTTTTTCAAATAGAAAAAGAAGAGAAGGTCTTTTACTTTGGGTATGGGCTGGGGGCCGACTCCAGAGGTTATGAGGTTATAATCTGTTCCATTAGGCCCATGTCGAGGTATCAAAGGGCCGAATATCATAAGTCATAATCAGTGCTATCGGCCGAAACCCAAAGTATGTCTATAAGGAGCCATCAAGATGGGCCGTACTCTTATGTCCCGAGGCTAAATTTTTTATTATTATTATTAACGTCGTATCCGGATCAGCTTACATATATCTTTATTAATCTCATTGTATCTTTATTAATCTAATTGTATCTTAAGTTAATTATCATATAAGTTTATGGTGACCATCATATTAATAATCATAGGGCTAGAACCTGAAATCATAAGAGAAGCAAACCCTTTAGGGAGTGTTTGACACTGTGTTTCAAAAATATTTTTGAAAAAATTTAAAAATATATTTTTATTTTTAAAATAAAATAAATTGGTGTTTTAAAATCATATTTATGTACTGGTGTCAAAAATAATTTTGGCAAAAGTTTTATATAAAAAAAAAAGCATCATATTGATGCATTTCTTAATAAAAAGTACTTTAAAAAACAACAACATCACTCTCAAACTTGCACTTAGTCTCAAACTCCTACCACTAGACCACCTAATATATGTATGTTTAGGAGTATGGTTGTGGTTGCTTTTAAAAGTGTTTTTCATTCATAAATGTATTAAAATAATGCTTTTATTTTTAAAAATTATTTTGACATGAACACATAAATTGTTCTAAACACACCAAGAAATTAGTTCAAAATGAAAAAAAAAATCAAAAACACTATTTCAAACACCGGTACCTACTATAGTTAGGCTAAATCCATTTTTGCCTTGCCGTGACTCTTGGTTGATTTTGTGAGAAAAGTAGGTTTCGGGTTTTCATTGATTAGTAAAAGAAATTGAATGGTTGTAGAGCTGGATTTATCATATCTTCATCTGAGTTGCGCCTGCCATGTGTTTTCACTAACAAAAAGGACGATTTGTGCTCATGCAAGCACATCAAAATTGTTTGCGCATCCAAAAGAGTCCAACTTATAATAAATGCACCCATTTATGATATGTCTTATTAGCCATAAAGCTCCATAATGGCTACCCCTTTCTGCTTGGGCCATATGATGTAAGTTGTTCATTAAGAGTATGCAGCCGTGAATGATCATGTGAAGGTCATTTTTATTTGCATGATCGTATCAGAGGAATCGAGCATCACATAAATTAAGAGAAGAGCACGTTCTATAAATCTCACGAAGATTTAGAAAAGATTATGATGGAAATCTTCATTTATTTAATCGAGAAGACAATAGAATGAAAACAATAAAGAATATGTGTTCTTAGCAATTTTGTTGACGGGGCTAGGGTGTCAAATAGTGTTTATGGAATTTTATAGCTTGATAAAACGACGTGGTGATGATCGTATTTGGGCGTACTTAGCAAACCATTTCCATCCATTATTACTGTTATTGCTGTAAAAAAAGAAAAATGCAGTGCTCAAAACTGAAATTATTCCTTAAAATAGAAATTTAATACAGATCCATATATATTTTATTGTACACTATGGTTTGGATGTCTATGCAATTATGTAAATAGTGGATGGTGAATATAGAGGATCCATGCTTGTGTTAGAACAGAGCATTTAGAATACCATGATTGTGCTAGAATAGTTGCCGGAGTAGCCATGACTGCAGCAATAACGTCGCAAAATACTTTTTAAAAGTAGAAGACGCGGCAGAAAATAAGAAAAATGCAGGATTGTAAATCAATATCAGTATTGACTTGACCAAGAGTTCGCCCTAGTGACTATGGCTGGTGTGGGAAGATGACACATGAAGTTAAGATAATTAGGAGGCCAAAAGACTTGCATCAGTTGTGTGCAGCAGAAACCAAGGATGGCAAATTGGACGAGGAGAGGGCCTGGTGGTTTATGAGAAAGGTTGCGTTTTCCAAGACACTCGGAATTTAAGAATCTGATCTCCATGTCTTCTATGGCTTGAAATCAACCTAAACCCTAAATGCTTAATGGAAAATTTTGCATGCAAGTAAATGGGACTTGGGAATTGCTTGTTTTGGCCAAAGCTGTAACAAATTCAAAAGAGCTTCTGATCTGCGTTTCAAATTCGAGTAAAAACGTACATCTTTTACGAGAATTTGAGACAGTCGAAATTTTACTCGTTCATCATCCAATGATATACACTTGTCAGCAAGCAAGAGCATATAGACGCCTGGTCAATTGTGGTTTGAAAAATGGTCCCGGGTTCACCTGCTTCAGATCTAATGGTCTGCAAAATGCCTCGTTAGAGCCTCACTCTCACGGTGGAATGGCATGAAAGATATGAAAATCCATGTACAGAAGATTTGGAAACCACATGCACCGACTCAATCGAAAGAACATTTCTCTTCCTGTTAATATTAATTAACCATCTAATTTCTCTAAATCATTGATTGTACTTTCAAGTAAGCGCTGAGGAGGGTTTGGAAAAGAAAAGGGGGGAATGAAAAGAAAAGGGAGGCATCGAATTTTCACTTTAGAAAATCTTGCCATTGCCGCTTAAAGAAAGGAGAGATCTAGAGGGAGAATGCTATAAGGTATAGGACAAAAATGAAATGATAATGCCATGGAGAGCTCAAGAAAGTAATAACATAATCATCAAATACAAGTTGTGGACCAGAATTGCTTATGCCTCCACTAGGTATACAAAAATAATCAGATTTTTAGATCTGAGCTTGTTACTACCGACTGACCGACTGATAAAAGTCTAACACATCAACATCTAAATTTAATATCAGTGTTTGTCAAGAAAGAAAATTTGCAACTTTCTTAGGGTACCATCTAGCATCCTCCTTTCCAGTTCACAGTAGGCCAGTTTCCTTCGAGTCAGTCACAGCCAGACTTGTGAAAAAGCAAAATATTTGCTTGCCTCTCATGGCATGAAATAAAGTTAGGAGATGAACCCTAAGGGGTGCAGCTTAACTTATCAGGATTCATGTTTGTTCCTTAGAGGTCATCAGTTCTGAGTCTCATAAATTTCAAGGCTACTAAAAATTTATATAGTTGTTAATTTTAGAGCCCGTAAGATTACTCGAGGTGCACGCACGCAAGCCCAGACACCCATGAAGAGAATTCCGATGTCATATGCTCCCCTCCTTTTTCATGGATGTTCTGCAATCCACTCATGAAACTATTGAGCCTCTTTTCCTTTTCCTTTCTTTTTTTTTTCTCCTCCCTTCTTTCTGGCACCAGTACCTTAGATGCTTAGCTATAAACATGATTACATGTTTACTAATATAAAGGAAAACAAATTTCTAACATCCCACTTCAAGTCTAATACTCCATTATCAACAACTGGGTGGCATTAGAAGTGGGATTATTGCTTAACTATTTACTAAAAGCTTTCATAATCACCAAGCTTGAAAATTGATTTTTCTCTGGATGAGTAACATTTGACAAGATTTAACCTCACCAGACTTCTGCAAATTAACCCTATTCATATTCTAAGAGAGAAGAAATAAATACACATGAATGTCTTTGTTCATCTAGCTGGTATTCCCATCATGTCAAGTCAATAGTTTTCTAAGGCTATACAGCATGACTCTTCTTTTTTATCTCAGCGAGAGGAGAGAAGGATGGAGAATTTTTTGCCGTTAATAGTTTTTTATTCAAAATAAAAAATGCTTTAAAAATAACTGTTAAATCACCCCAATCACCCTTGAGCTATTAAAATTATATATTAAGCAAGCTTAAACGTGGTGGATTTGAAATGATTAAACCACTCTACCTGTCTTCCAGTACTCTATTATAAATCCTGCTTTCGAAAGTCAAAGTCTTCCTCTCTATCATTTTGGAATGAGTAGTTTATCCTTGTTATTACAAAAAGATTATCCCCCTAGTCTCCTTTCCCCTTATATGTACAAACAAAGAATCTTACGATCCAAACCGGAAATAATTTACTTCTCCACTAGTCAGTACCGTATATTTATAAGATGCTTGGAGCAATGAATAACTGAATAAAGCAGAATTGATTGGAGCCATGGTCCCAAGACAGAAGGATTATTTATTTCTCCGTTAATTACCAGTGAGTATAGGCTATGGAGTATGAACACGATGATAGTCACACCACCATTGAGTAACCAGCTTCTGCAGCAAATACTTCAAAATATAATTCTACTTGCCCCAATTTCTAACTACTCTTACAGCATGCTGCAGAGGCATAAAAAAAATATCCTTCCTTCGCACTGTATTCTGCTATATGTTATATACAATTTGCAAAGAGCCAATTTAGTTTATTTTCAGAAGAAAAGAAAAACAAATCATGAAACTAAAACAGCAAGAATGAATAGAGGAACCGAAGTGACAGACAGCATCTAAAACTTGAAACTCACAAATCGCTAACCGTTTTTTTCTTTTAGCTGTTCCCAATTCAGTTAGAACTGGCAGAAACATTAGCTCTGCAGCTTAATCAAAAGTTTCCCATGTTGTCGTCATCACCAAAGACTCGGAATGCGTCAATATTGGTCGCTTTTGCTGTGTTGGTATTTGCATTGTAGCATTCTGCTGCTTGGATTGGAGTAGCTGTTTCTGCATTGGTATTGGCATTTTCCCAGATGAGTTTTGGCGTTTCTGTAATGGGATTTCGCCTCCGTTTCTTTGAATTGACTGCTTTTGCATTGTTATTGGCATTGTGCCTATTGAATTATCTTGTTGCTGCAATGGGATTTTGCGTCCTTTGCTTTGAATTGGCTTTTGCATTGGTGTTGGCATTTTACCCATTGAATTATCTTGTTGCTGAAATGGGATTTTTCCTCCATTGCTATTAGCAGTAGAATAGCTTAACTTCAGCTTATCAAGAGTTTCAACGTACTGTTGAACTCTCCTTTCCTTCAAGAAAGACAAAGGAAGGTAAGAACTTGAACATTACTGGAAGTGAAATGCGTGAAAAGTATGCTAGTTGACCAATTAGAAGTTGCACAATACCTGCATTCTCTTCTGCATCTTCAAGTCTCCCTCAACAAAGATTCCATCAAATGCTACTAATTTTTCCATCAACATTGCAGTCAGTTCATCCACATCTTTCTCTGCAATTTTTCCTCCCTTGGAAGTTGTTGTTTCCAAGGATGTCACCTGCCGAATTGCAATAAAAACAATTTTACTGTTATCAGAAACTTAAATCTGATTTCTGAAAGAGGCAACCATGTATGTTTTCAGGTGAAATTCACTTGCCTTCACGCCAAGTTGGTCGACATCCAAGGTGATTTGTTGCAGTGACTTTGAGCCCTTTTTTATTTTAGCAGTTTTAAGCATCTCCAGACACCGCCTTTGGCGGCTGGTAATGTCCTCAATTAACACAATTTTGGATCCATCTTTGACCCCTGCAATATCTAAATACGCCGTGGAGTTTCTCTCCTTCTTCTTGTATATCAGCCTTTGATCCTCATGGTGCACTCCTGTGTGTTGTTCTAGCATTTTCTTCAGTTCCCCTGCAGCCCACAAACCAACTCCTTTAATCTCCATCATTCAAAGATATTAAAGTCAAAGCACCATCAATTAAACAAAGACCTGGAGATTTAATTAAGAGTTATCAAATTACCAAAGCTTGCTTGTGAGCTGGTACCAATTTCATGACAAGAAGAACCATATTTGACTCTAACTTTAATAGTGGAAACAGGAACAGAATTGTGATTGGAATCAGCAGTAGTTCTCTTTTGAACTAACATTCCTCCTGGCCTAATTTCCCATTCTTCAGCAATATTCTTATTGCCTCTGCCAACAGAAGAGTCCTCCTTATTCCCCTGAGTAAACACCCCTTTAATCTTTGACTTCATTGGCTCCATCTGCATATATTCCTGGTCTTGCCTTGAGGAGAAGAAAGAAAGAACCTTACCTTAGATCTCTAGGAAAGTTCTCTTCTTTGATCATAAGCAGTGGTTTCAAAGAAACCCAGTTCGACAATCACCGAGTTCAGATTACAAGGTGTGTAATATTCGGGCTCGGTATTGAACTGCTATAAATACATAAATACCAGACAAAGGTATTTTGCACGAAAGAAAACTGGTTTCTTTAAGATGACAATGGGTGATTACGAAAACAATGACCAAAAACAAAACAAACTTTTATATACTGAGCAATAGTTAACGAAGAAATACTTGCGCGAGAGAGAGATGTGATATCTTTGCTGAAGACAGCAAGGAGGAGAGATAAGAAAGGAAATGGAAAAAAGGAAAGGAAAGAAAACGAACGGCCAGCGAAAGATGTGAGTGAGCAGAAGAATCTATAGATATATACACACACTCCGTACACTATTCATTACAATTAATTAAGAAAAACTAGATTTCCGTTTAATTTGAGTGAATAAAAATGGCTAGCCTTGTGATTGTAATTGTATTCTTAGCTAAGAAGTGGACGAATTGACACAAGGATCTAGTTGAATTCTCAATTTTTATTTAGAAACTAATTGCAGTGAGATTACTGATTTGTTATGTGATTTTCAGGGAAATTGGCCACCATTTATCCTAAATCTTATACAAAGGAAAGAAGGAAAAGGAAAAAAACAAATTATAAATTAAGAGGCAGACGTTTTCTGCGAATCGGAAGGCAGTAATCGAGGAGGAAGAAACATGGCAAGGCAAAAGTCTGAACACACACACAGACATCTGTAGCCAGCTGGCACCTGGCTGTCTGCTAGCCTAGTTGCTGGGTTGGAGGAACATTGTTGACACTGTTCAAAGGGCATATAAAACACATTGTTGTTAATGTCGGCAAGTGGTTGGAAGGCTGCCAAATATATATGTAAGAATAAGAATGTATTCTTATGACACCCTCTCCGATTTTTTCGTCAAGGAAAAAAGAAAGAAAAACAGCACAGCAGAAGAATGAAGTTCTCCAATTCTGTACTTTTATTCTTTGGTGAAAACTTTCAAGAGCACTTTTATTCTTCAAGGATAAAAAAAAATCCTTAAAAACTTTGATTTGCATATCAACTAAGGTTTTCAGTCTTGTTTCGGCTGATACGGCCGAAATATAACCGGAAGCGTGTTGGGTATGTCGTTTCGATCATAAAAAAAATTACAAAAAATGATTTATATTTTTTTATTATAAATTTGTTTTATAATTATTAATTTTAATCAAATCTATAATTCAATCAAAACTATTATATTTCTTTTATTTTACAACATTTTACTCAAGAAATTATAAACAAATATAATTGATTTATATTTTGTTATTTTAGAACATTTTACTTTTGCAGTATTTTGAAATTTTAAAAATGTTTATAATTTTAAAATTATATTTGTTTGACCTTGTATTTATATTGTATAATTTAAAATTAATTTATCTTAAATTTTAATTATATTTATTAAATTAATATTTTAATTTTTCATATATATAATTAATTATATATAATTATATGTGTATATATATATATACATAAACAGTATATTCCCAAAACTCCAAATCAAATTGAAAATCGTGATACAACTTTAACTTTGCATAAAACAAAATCTCATGCGCATCACTTATTTAAGACAAGTAAAGGAGAGGGCCTAGAGATCAATCAAGCCCATTATAGTCGAAACTATAAAGATTAGCCCACAATAGATGGCCCGACTAACAGCTATGAGCAAATTCCTGCTAATAAATAGCTCCTTTAATGTATAAATAACCCTTGGACCCTCGGCAACCATTTTCCCAAACAGGCTGTCCTGTACATAACCCACGGAAACTGGAAACCAATTCCAGAACAATCTAGACAACTATTGTCTCAACAGCAAAATAAAAATGGAAACGAAAAACAAAGCATTTTAACAATGGTTTCCAGTTTCTAAACAAATCAATGACAGCAGTCAGTAATAACACTGCTGTCTAGGATCATGGATCTGTTCAGCCAATTCTGTTATATTCCAAATGAAAGAGCAAAATTCACCAGGAAAACATCTGGACTGGCATTTCTATAACAGGTTGGAGGAGAGGCTGCGAAATCAGATACAGGAAGCAATTATGAAGAACTAAACAGTAAAGAAATGCTTGCTACTTCCAAATGTCACACCACCTTGCTGACAAGATCAGCATCTACTTCAAGTGAAGTAGAAGAAAGAAGGCATCATAGCATCTGCCACCGAAAGTCTCTTTCAAACAAGATAGCTATAAGAGATGGAAGATAGGTCTCTGTAAATTGCAAGTATGAACCTTCCAATCCCCACACCATAATGACACTAACACAGGTAGAGGGATCCAGTCAATTAAGTAGCTTGCTACTTCTGCGTCATTGACACTAAGAATTCAAAAAAGTGACAATTGGGCACATACAAGCTGCTAGCACTGTCCCACTCAGCTCTCTTGTGCACAAAAATAATAACACACTACTTTGAAACTAAATTTGTCACTCTATTTACTGCAGAAAACTTAATAGACAAAATGGGTGGTCTGGAGCTCAGGCACTGGGAAACAGAAGATTAGTGTCTTCTGAAATTAGGAGAGGGAGAGGGAGACAACTCTACATGAAAGTGTGGAGTATAGCCAGCTTAAAAAGTAGTGTCCAATCTCCAGAAAAGCTAGCTGCTTGCTATATAAACTAACTTGGGAGTAAATCATGGCATTGAAAAAACATAATTGCCCCCCAATTTTTTCTCTTCAAATTGTCTTTTGTCCTCACGAACAAATTACCATTAAAAACTTTACACTCCCTTCAGTTAAGGAAAAGATACCCATTCCAGAGAACCTACTTTGTCAAGTACAAAAGCAATCTTGTTATAAACTATTTCAGTCAAGACTATACTCTGAAGAGATATTTTCGTCTCACGAGTTACCTATATTTAATGACAGTGGACGAGATGAATCCAAAAGGCAAGTGCAGCACATTGAACACGTGAATTCAACTGTGAGCAAATAGTAGCGAGATGATATTGTTCCCGAATCCATCACACTATCAGATTAAAGACTGGGTAGAAGCACATCTGGTTAATATAAGTCAACTCAACAATGGCATTCACAATTATGATGTCATAAAAGCTTAACTACAAACAATATGCACCAAAACTACCACATTAATTGAACCAAACAAAAAATAAGAGCACCATTAACAGAGTAAAGATTTTTAAAATAAATAAATAAAACAGGAGGACATCAGCTACCTCAGCATCTCATTCCAACTCATGCAATCCAAATTTGTAGAAACCCCAAAATTAGAAGCCAGAGCAAGAAAGGATTGTGTTATCACGTTGAATTTTCACAAGAATGATATCCAACTAAACTAAACATCAAGGCAAAGTGCAAAAGAACAAAACTGCAAAATATATGGCATGGGATTCGAAAGTTTTGCTAAAATGGAGAAAAACTAATTGCACAAGGCTGAGGGTATGAAGTTTGACACCGCTATCCCTCCAAAAAGTACCAATAACGCATATTCCTCTGGTGTGTTACCTACTCAATAATGGCCTGAATAACACCAGCTCCAACAGTCTTCCCTCCTTCTCTGATAGCAAACCTCATGCCTTGCTCACAAGCCACGGGCATAATAAGTTCCACTATCATCTTCACACGATCCCCAGGCATAACCATCTTCGACTCCTCATCCTTATCGTTCATAATCGAAGCCACCCTCCCCGTGACATCAGTAGTCCTCATATAAAATTGAGGCCTATACCCAGCAAAGAAGGGAGAATGCCTACCACCTTCTTCCTTCTTCAAAACATAAACAATCGCCTCAAATTTAGTATGTGGAGTAATTGACCCCGGCTTCGACAAAACCATCCCTCTCTGAATATCAGCCTTTTGAACACCTCTCAACAACAATCCAACATTATCACCTGCCAATGCTTCATCCAATATCTTTTGAAACATTTCCACACCAGTAACAGTAAAATTCCTAGTCTCCCTCAACCCCACAATATCTACAGTATCCCCAGTTCTGATAGTACCTCTCTCAACCCTCCCAGTAGCTACTGTCCCGCGACCGGTAATAGAAAAAACATCCTCAACAGCAAGTAAAAATGGCAATTCAGTTTGCCTTTGTGGAATTGGTATATAATTATCGACGTTATCCATCAGTTCGTAAATTTTATCAACCCATTGATTATCTCCTCTCTTAATAGCAGGATTTTCCATCAACGCCTCTAAAGCTAACAAAGCAGAACCAGAGATAATTGGAATATCATCACCAGGAAACTCGTAACTAGACAACAATTCTCTCACCTCTAATTCTACCAACTGCAACAGCTCCTCATCATCAACTTGATCTTGTTTATTCAAAAACACAACCATGTTTGGAACCCCAACTTGTTTTGCCAGCAAGATATGTTCTTTTGTTTGTGGCATTGGACCATCGGCTCCAGACACAACCAAAATAGCTCCGTCCATTTGAGCAGCACCAGTAATCATGTTCTTAACATAATCAGCATGACCAGGGCAATCAACATGAGCATAATGGCGAGATTCTGTCTCATATTCAACTGTAGCAGTGTTAATTGTGATTCCTCTGGCGCGTTCTTCTGGTGCAGCGTCGATCTCATCGTATTTTTTGGGTGCACTGCCACCCATAGAGGCTAGAGCCATGGTTAAAGCAGCGGTGAGAGTTGTTTTGCCGTGGTCTACATGGCCTATGGTGCCAATGTTGACATGGGGTTTCTTTCTTTCGAACTTCCCTCTAGCGGCACGGACAGCAAAGGTGCGGTGGCGGGTGGTGGTGAGGGGGGAAGTCGGGGAAGTGGGAGTGAAGGGGGAGAGGAAAGAAGAGGAAAGGATGGATTTTGAAGGGAGTTTGGAGGTGGGTTTTAGGGAGAAATTAGGGGTGGGGGTAGAGGATGTGATGGTTGTGTGGTGGGGGTAGATGAGGTTTGTGGAGGTGAAAGTGGTTGCTGAGGCGGAAACAGCCATTACGATGGCGGATGAGAGAGTGATTGAGGGAGAGGGGAGGAGTTTTCTTGAATGGGAGAGAATACGAGAGGATGTGTGTTTGTTATCTCTTCTTGGGTAACAAAAGAGGGGCTGTTATTGCGAGTTCTATCCACAGCTGCTTCTGACTGTAGGCAAATTGTCACTAGGGTAGCATGGAAAGTTTATGAAACCATCACTCAGATTGTAGCACGTGGGTAAGGATTGAACGCCGCAATAATTTAAGGTTGTTGGAAGGACACTGCTTGCTCCTAGTTAAGATTTAGGCACGAATGAAGGCTAACTGGGTGAGTGGACAGTGGCTTCTAATTAAGGAATTAAAATTTGGAGTTTACACTTAGCGGGATTGGCACAATTGGTACTACTAGCCCACGGTGGTGTGTTTGTGCATCGAGCGTGGAGATTAAGCCATAGTTTCATTAATATTAAGTTTGCTTCTCCTCCTGATGCAGAATAGAATACACTTTGTTAATATTTGGCAATGGATCCATAGCTAGGATTTGGCTCTGAATTGAAGCATGTGAATCACGCAAACCCATTAGAAATTGGAACACCCTTTCAGTGTCTTGCATATGAGTTAGTTCTTTCAAGACACCACAAGTGCACTGGGATGTGGGAGTGAGCATGGAGAGTTCATCCCAGAACCTTGAGTCAAGATGGAAATATCACGTTTCAGTTTGAACCTTGGGTTGTTGCTTTGGGAGAAGCGATCCTCAAGATCAAGCCATACATCATAGGGGCAAGCATGATAAATTAAGTTGTTGACAATAGTTTTATCAATGGAATTGAGGATCCATGATAAAACCATGTCACCGCAACGTTCCCACAGTTGGGTTTTTGTTGCTGAGGTTGTTGACTTGGAGAGGGTGCCATCGATGAAACTTTAATTTGTTCTTTGCATTCAACGTCATTTTCATGGCTCTCTTCCAAGTAGGGCAATTGTCCCCATTAAGAAGAGTAGAGACCAAGATAGCACCTGGGTGATCTGCAGAGTGAAGGAAATATGGTGAAGATATGTTCTGAGTTGATGGAGGTGTTGCAGAGGTTTCTGCTGGGATTGGAGCTGAAGCTAAGGTGTCTGTCATGGTTGAAAAAGAGAAAAAAAATCAAAATGATATGCAGTAAATATGCTCTGATACCATGTTAGAACTTGGAGATTAATGGAAGATGGACATGGGAAAGTAAGATGAATAAGAGAGAACAGAGGGACACGTAGTGTGTGGAAAATGGAAGTTGATTTTCTTGTATATTTCATTACTGTTTAATAAAGCAAAAGAATGTACAAGATCCGAAGATCAATGTTGAAAATCACTATACAATTAGCGCCTGTTTGGCCAATCTGTACTACCTGTTTGGCCAAATTTCAATTATTTTTTGCATTTAAAATGGAAATTTTTAGTGTGTTTAGATTATTTTGATATCTTGATGTCAAAAAATATTTTTTAAAAAAATATCATTTTAATATATTTCAGCATAAAAACACTTTGAAAAGCTACCATAACCACACTCTCAAACAAACGCTAATGAAATTCAAACTCTGTACAATTAAAAAGGAATGTTGACAACTATGTATGGAAGGTTACCGTTAATAAATCAGTGAGTTGAGTGGCGGGGCACTTGTAAATCAAATGAAGTGAGGTTACTTTCAGGTAATTTGAGGTCCCACCATGATTGCGTCAGCCCCTAGAGGCCCTTCCTGTGTTGGAGACACGTTAATCCACTATGGTTTTTTGATTTTTAGAAACTTGTCGGTGCCCATATCCACCAGACAAATATCCAGAATGTTATTGTTCAGAAATTAGTTTTTTCGTTGATGGATTCTCACAGGTTGAATGCTGTTCTGGAAAATGAAAAGGACAACATTAGAAAGCAAGATTTGAATGAACCACTGTAAAACACTCATGCCATCATTTTCCAGAATGGTCTTTTGTTGAAAAATGGGTGCTAAGAACTTCCCCTTGCCTCTTGAAAACTCTGTTCTTTTCCTATTTTCCTTCCCATATCAACCAAAATATGCAACGCACGAGCTTATGTTAAAATTAGAATTCAGACATAGCAACAACGTCAAAGATCAAAAGAAATTTACAAAAAAAAAAATGGGCACCAATCAAGGAAGCCACCGGTTATCTGCCATTCTCCTAATCTCATTGCAAGAACTCCAAGAGAAACATCAGAGACGAAAATGGTACACCTCACTGTTCCTTCCGGGCTTTAGATCTGGAAGGCTTTGCTGGTTTAATTACGTTGCCAAGGAGAATCAATACTATGGGTACAATGGTTCCAATGTAATATACACTACCATATAAAGCAAGTGTTTCTTGCAAGGTTAATACCTGTGCCATACGAGAAGAGAAACATTAGACTCAATAAATATCAATTTCAGCTTCTAAAATGGTTTTTTCCAACAAGAGGGAGCTAACCATGAAACCAACAGCAGAATAGTTTAGAACCAGAATGGTGTAGGCAAAGCTTATAAACACAAGCAAATTCTTGACCATAGCCATATTTGAAGGTATAGCTTGTTGCCATCTGTATAAGACTGCTCGGCATGGGGGGAAAGGGTCAGCAATCTCTTCCATAAAAAAAAAATAACTATCCAAAAAGAAAATGGCCACCAAAAATGTAAAAGCTTCCATGACATACCCCTTGAACCGGCAATCATCAATGCTGACTGGACAAAGAATATTATGTACCCCGGATATAATCCCTGTAATTTGTACAGATAGAAGGCAGGAAAACGTTAAAATCAATGAAATATTATGATACAAGAAAACTTCATGAGTTTAAAACAAACATGCCTAGTTATATTATTTCTAAACAGATGTGCAAAATGCTGGGGAAATTCCACAGATAATGAGTCAAGGAAAAGAGTCAAAGATCTGAGATATTGAAATATTGAAATATGGAATCCCTGTGAAGGATCATGTTGCTAAACAGAAGCTATGCCGCCAGACACCTTAGCTCTTTGTAAGATTTACCTATTGGGGCTTTGCTTGTCTTTTCAATTTGCAATGACTTGAGAAATTGAATATGGAATAGTATGAAAAGATTAGGTTGGTTACACAAAAGTATGGCATAGTCCTTTATCCTCTTAAAAACTTTTGACTTACGGGTGCTTGACTGATCTTATCTAGGAACATCAGTGTATAGCATCAGTGTTATGCATGAAGCTATAAGGGGGGCAAATACATAATTTAAAAATAAGTTTCCTGACTACCCACACAAATAGGAGAGGTTGCATATTATACTCACATGCCAAACAGCACTGGTAGTCTGTGTGGCTAACAACTGAAAGAAACCAGGTTTCTTCCCCTTCTGAACAAGTCTGTCATAAACATCTACAACAGCACAACTAGCATATGAAGTTAGCACAACAGATTGTGTCTCGTTATCGCATATGTTCATAGGACATTAATATAACAATTACTGATCATCTAGAGGAGCTAAGATTTATACCAACTAAGATGTATATACTACTAATAAAATTCGGCTAGGACTGGAAAAGAAAAGCTGAGATTTAGAGAAGCTGATTAACTCACAATGACGAAGCCAAGTGCTGACTTGAATGTTCCATACAAGTGGCAGCTGAACTGAACTCTTTGCAAACTCAACACCTAGTACGTCCACGTTTTTTGCACGGTCCCATGTTGGCTTTGATGGAGAAGTGTCTGTCCAACCACTAAAACCCAGGCCAGAGATCAGAATAGCTGCCTCCGAAATTGACCAGATGAAATAATATTTCCAACGTGCTGTAAAGCCTGACATATACTGGTAACTCAAACGTTTCCAGAAGCCCCATTCTTGGTATGCAGGACCATTGAGCCCAGATATGTTATACTGGGGTATCAGGTACAAATACAAGGCCATGCAAATAGCAGCTTGGAGAAGAGCTTTAATTGTTGCCCCAAAAGCTGATGGTGCGGGTCCTTTCTCAGTAGGGGCCCAAATCTGCAAAGTTAGATTTAAAAAACTAAGAAACAAATATTCCCGGCAAGACAAGCCATCACCTCAATTTGACTAAGTAAATCTAGGCCCCTGTCCGAAAAGTTGAAAAAAAATAGAAAATCTTTTCAATTTTCCTTTCTCTTTTGCAATACCAGACTGCCTCCATCAAGACAAAGAATGTACAAGAACAAACTAAGCACAGTTAACCTACCCCTTTCCTTTCAGTCCACTCAAGATAATCCTTGATTTCAAAAACTGGACCAGCAAAGTGGCTACCACAGCAGAGACAGTAACCAATATACTCAATAAAAGAAGGCAGTTCAATCAGGCGGTTTTTCTTCTGAGCCTCTCGCAGCTCTTCCTCTTTTAATAGCCCATCATTGTAACTCATGGAACATGATATGACTTTCAGTGTTAACACCATTAAAGCCCCTGATAATGGAAGAAAATGATCCATCGCACAGCAGTAAATAGCTCTCACAGAGTATACCAATTCTCATTATCTTCATTATGAAATCTGAAATCATGCTTACCAGTTGCATCGATGCCTCCTTCCTTCCATGCATCCCCGCTCATGTAATACACATGGCTACACATGGACACCAATAATCAAGAATTCAGAAATAAAAAGGGTATATACATTTGCCGGACAAAAAAAAAGATTTTCTTCATTCCCATTTGATTAACATGAACATACTTCAGACCAGTATTCAAAAGAACATCAAATAAAAAAATGAAACAAACACGGTGACTTGAAATTCATAAGGCATCACCATATTCCACATACACAGCAAACAGATGCGCACTGAAGACTAAACTCGGCATTTCACCATAAAATCTTTTTTGTAGCTAAAAGTAGATACGAATCTCTCCTTATACATTGAAACCCTTCTTTTTTAAAATTAAATTGCTAAATAAACAACACTCGCCAGCTCCTACTTCCACCAGCATAGACAATACAACAAACGTGCAGCCTTTGAGCTTTCCATCATTTCAAACTGGATGTTTGCATTCAATTAACAGCGAGCTATCATTTACCCTCATAAACAATGAAATATCCACATTCAAATCAAAGTCAAATGTTTTCTCGTGTTACATTCAGCCTGCAATTAATGCATTGATTTATAATAGAAACCAAAGATTAAAACTTCAAGAAAAATCAAATTAATTAACACGTGAAATTCATTTAATCAAGCAGCAAATCATCAAACACAACAATTAACAATTCACTCAATTAAAACTCCTACAACTCAGCTCCGATTAATAAAGAAACAGCTCATTCACAGAAAACGAGATTTCTTTTTTAAAAAATAAATCAAATTAAGAACACATACCAGCCAATCAAATAGCCGAATCCCAAAAAAAACGTAAGGATGCCACAGAACGGTCGAAACAGGACCATCGTAAGGTAGCCCAACAACATGGGCACCAAAAAGTGAAGATTTGAAGAGAACCCAAATGACAAGTACGAGAGGAAAGCCCCTGAAAGGGCAGCGTACAAGTGCTTGCCAAACGGACTCGGTACGAATCGGTGGATGAAACTCACTGGAATCGTCGCCACAAAGCATAGAAGGAATCTTAACACTGGGACTGAGACCCCAATTTCCGAGGCCATGGATTCCATCTCCAAAGCCATGGTGATTTTGGCGTTCGAGTGTTTGGATTTAGATTGACTCGGGAGAGTCGACTCAGCTGAGTTAACTGGTCTGGCCTGAGATTTTGTATTTGTTTGTGAAGTTGATTTTTAGATTTTGCTCAGACTTAAAAATTGGGAATTTATTTGTCAGTACTGTGTGTTTGCTGTGTGTGCTGTAGGGTTGGTACCTTTCTCTTTCAAATGTGAGATTGGATTGAAAGCCTGTGGAAGTACAGCATCTTCTAAGCGATATATCGGTGGTGATTTTGATGGCAGTCGCAGCAGAACCGTAACGTGATTGTTTTGTAGGCTCTATTTAGTATTGTAGTCATGGTTGTTATTTATATTTTTTTTTAATGTATTTTTATTTTTGGGTTATAATTGAAATTGAAATTGAAATGTTTGGTTAAAATTGTGGTTGAGTTTGAGGTTTAATGAAAAATAATTTCATGTATTTGGTTATTATATTTTTTATATTATCAATTTATAAAATTATTTTAAATGTCATATACATGCACTTGTAGATTTAGTAATCATAATAATATAATGTAATCAATAATTCAAGTAAATTATATATTAATTTTTATTTTCTCATCAAACTATTTGTAATATCATCTCGGATAAAATACATACATGAAGGTCTTTGTAATTCTTGACTATTTGAGTAAGGTATAATATTTGGTAAAAATTCATCCGGGATTTGAATTATGATCATACTCAACAAAACAATATTATCTTGCAATCTAATTTTAATATAATTATGCAGTATCATATAATCTTAGGCCCCGTTTGTTTGCTGGAAAGTAGTTTTTTTTTGGAAAGTGAATTCCTGAAAAGTAAATTCCGATGTTTGACAGTGTTATGGAAAATGAACAAGAAAATAATTTATTAATAAATTAATTTTTTTTTCAAGTTTATTAAAATAATGAGGAACAGATCTTACAAATTAAAAAGTTGAATGAGAATGAAATTGAAAAAAAAAATCATAAATTATCTCAAATAAAATAAATAATAATCAAAATAATAGAGATCAAATCTAAAAAATTAAAAAAATGAAAGGTAAATAAATTAAAATAATAATAATTAATATTTCATAAATTATTTCGAATAAAATAAGTAAAAATAAAAAAATGAGGACCAAATTTGATAGATAAAAATTTTCAATAAAAAAATGATAAGAAAAAAGCAAATAGCAATTATAAAAATAAGGACCAAAAATAATATAAAAATTAAATTTTAAGAGATGGAATTGAAAAATAAATATTCAAACAAATTATATGTAGCAATCAAAAGTTTGAGGATCAAATTTGATAAAATCAATAAATAATGACATTTCTAAATTTTTCACAACTTTCGGAAAGTGTTTTCCGCCTAAATTTTCCAGAAAATACTTTCCTGAAAACCAAGCTAAAAATTTTTTTAACTAAAAAATATTTTCCATTGATCACGAAATATTTTCCATTGACCAATTTTGAAGAAAATTTGAAAATGATTTCAAACAGAGTTGTGTATTGTGTTTAGTAGGGATAAAATGATATATAATCACCAGCACAAAGCAGACACCGGCTTTTATGACCCTGGAAACATCGACAAGAAAACATTAATTATCATTCAAGACTTTCCACGGTGTCTTATAAATTAAATAAATAGACGGTTCTCCACGCAAACATTAACTAGTTCAAGCTAGATTGATGGCGACAAATTTAAATTGATTTTAAAATATAAAAAATATTAAAAAATTAAATTTATTGTAATAGAATCATTTAATTTAATAATTTAGATTACATTAAAAGCAATAATAAAAAATAAATTACATACAAACCTATAATATTTAACAAAAATAAATAAATTACATACAAACCTATAACAATTAACAAAAACAATTATTGATTGATTTTATACCAAAAAATAAAAAATATCATTAAAACTTCATCGTGTATAGTAAAACAAACAATATTGAGTGGTTCAAAGTTCAAACTCCATTGCAAAAGATATAAAATATCATTAAACAATTGTATGGTTCACTAAAACAGTATTTTGAAAAAATAAATTAAATAAACCACAATGACATGACTGTCTGTTTATATTTTATAAATTAATTCTATTTAATTCAAAAAATAATAATTTTAAAAATTATACTTAACAAAAAGAAATAGCACAATAACATCTTGGATTTGTTTTTTAATATCATAAAATAATGGTCGATCACCTATACACTCTCAGATATAATGATAATTACAAAAAAAACATCATGAAAAATACTTGAAAACCCCTAGTTCTTGGGATTATGTTTTGTCGTTTTGGGGGCTAATGTAGTAGTTTTATTGTGTATAGAATTTAGAAATATCATATATATCCCCTGAAAATCTATAAAATATCCATGAGGGTTAAAAAAATTGGTCATGGGTGCAAAATAGAAATTTTAGTGTAACAATCCACAATGAATTGTATATGCATGAACAATAAAAAATTGCACAATAAAAGAGTCACAGAAATTATATTTTAGTTAATACTAGTTAATTATCTACACTACGTTGCGGGTCACGCAAACACTTTTTATAACTAGACTAAAAATATTCAATTACCGTGATACCCCTCTGACATGGCCTGTTTTTTGTTTTTTTAGGGGCAACTTGGTTAATTTATTGTGCAAAAACAAAAAAAAAATCAATAAATCAGTAAACCGAACAAATCGATCCGAAAATTGAGCAATATTATTATAACCCATAATAATTTTCCTCATATAGTAAAGTTGAAAAAAAAAAAACGAACAACTGATTAACCCAGAATAAAAATAATTGAAAAAACCGAACCGATTAAAAAACCCAATGAGAAAATGCTAAAAATGTCCAGTTCAGTATTAGTTTTGTAAGGCAAATACTAATTAGCCCAAACCGAACCGGACTTAATATAAATATAAACTTTCATCGAATTTCAATTACTTCGAAAACAAACTTTAGCAGCAACCAACCATTACCTCCCGCCTCCCTCTCGCTTCTCACCTCCAACCCTCTCCCTACCTCTGCAACTGTATCTGAAACCAACCATTACCCTCTCTCCCTCTGCAATCTGATCTAAACCTGTTACCCCCAGTTCGACAGTTCCTCTGTATCATCATCCCCATCCGGCACGGTTGCAGTTTATAAAAGGTAAGTACATCGAACCCCTGTTTTATTTCTATGTTTAACTTAATGTTCATGGGTACTTGAGCTCTATGGAAATCGATTGCTAACTGATTTTAATCGTTAACTAAAATCAATTGTTAACGTTCATGGGTACTTGAGCTCTGTGGAAATCGAAGCCTTGAACAGAAGGTACATTAATTTTGAAATCTCGGTACTGTAGCGAGCAAAATATATTGCTAACTGATTTTAATTGTTAGCTAAAACCAACTGTTAATGTTCATGGGTAATTCAAGGGAACTTGAGCTCTGTGGAAAAATATTGTAAATAAGTTGATTTTAGCTAACGATTAAAATCATGATGTTAATTGAAGATATAGAAACTGTTGGAAATATAGAGTGTAAATCAGTGTGATTCTTCATGGGTACTTGTTAATGTTCATGTCTTTTGCGTTCAATGCGTCGTTAAAGGAATCACACCCACCCGCCACTGGCTGCATATATGCTTTACGGGATACTGTTGAATGGATACTGTTGTTAATTGTTATTTACATTTATAAATTCATAGAACTACTTTTTGTAATATCCTTGCAGCTACAGTAATTGACTCTTGACCTCTTTTAGTATATAGTACTAGTTAAATTGCCCGCACTACGTTGCGGGCGGAGCAAATAATGTTTATAACTGTTAGGAGTGAAATAATTAATAGTTTTTGCTAGTTTAAAAATAAAATATAACATTTATACATGCAAATACAAAGTTTAATATAATGAAACACATCAACACGCCTTATTATAACAACAGCAGCTTTGAAACCTTAATATCTAAACATATCATTACTATCACTACTAAATCAATAAAATTTATTAAACACGTCATCTCTGATCATACTATGATGTCTCTGTAAAACAGGCAGGCAGCATGTCGTCTGCTTTGGAAGCAATGCTTCCTATGTAATGTGGTTCCTATCCTAGGGTTTGGGTTGTAACATAATTTACGTATTTCTCTCACAGGCAGAAAGACTATCCTTTCTTCTTAGCTTTGAAGATCAAAATGAAGAAGCAGCCCAGTAATGAATTTGGCATGTCAAGCAAAACCCATGATGTAGAAAGTGAAGAATTGTCTTCTTCAGAGGAAGATGTGAGTGTTCATTACAAACTGAAGAAACCCTTTCTTTTTTATCAAATCAGTTTTTTACATGTTTGGTTTTCTTTTTGATTGAAGCAGGAGAGTGAAATAGAGAGAGAGCTGGCAGAAGTTACCTTTGAGGATCTTCAAAAAGCAAAGTCTAATGGCTCTCTTTCAGTTTTTAAAAAGCCTGACCAGGAGAAGAAGGGTGGCAGAGCTAACAAGAATAGGCCAACAGAGGTGAGCTGCAAGAAGCCTGTGACTCGTTTTCGAGAGGTTGTTCAAGTTCCTAAAAAGGTATGCTTTATATTTTTGTTTTCAGTTCATTATTACAGCGTGTTGCAGAGCACTTTGATCAGGCTTGTAGAAATGGAACCTCCCATTCTGTACCCATATACTACGTGAACTATGGAAGCAGGGCTACTTCAGGCCTGTTTTTAAAAACACAAAAAAAAATCACGATTTTTCACTTAGATGATATAAAATCCTTCCCATCCCCACCCAGACTTAGGATAGCAGGTGCCACCACGAAAACAAAAATAACAAAAAATTGTTTTACCTAAACATTACCTGTATTTTAACAAAATGATTTCTTGAGTAAAGCCCACGATTTTTAGCAAACATGATGGGACTGACTGCGAAGCCTCTTCCAGGTGCTCTGCGCTTTTGGAAAAATTTAATGTGCATGGATATCATTATTTTCCTAGCAGTCTTATAATTCTTGTTTAGCCGTAAGTCTTGGAGCTTTAATGCTTTCAATTTGGTGTTTCTGTTTACAGGTAGTACGCGATCCCCGCTTTGAGTCTTTGTGTGGCAATCTTGATGTTGAGGGGTATGTCTCAGTTGTCTTTCTTTATCTTTCAGTCAATCTCTGAGTGCTTGTTTTATGGCAGGTGTTCCCTGTTATGGCTTGGGCATTACTTTTTGCAAACAAATTGAATCTAGTCTGTACGGAGCCTTTTCTTTACTAGTCCTTTGTTCCCCATGCTGTGTGGGCAGATAATATTAATCAGAATGGGTGGATATTTGTCCAAGATAGCGATCTATTTCTCTGTAGTGTTCCCAGTTTAGTAATTCATTAAATGTTTTTAAATGAGGCCGTATACCTTTGGGGTCTAAAATACTGATCTGTCCATCAATAGTGCTTGCAGTATGCCTTTTTATAGAACTCTTTAAACAAGGCCTTGCTCCAGTTTTTCCCTGGATTTCAATGTTATTTCAAATTGCTTATGACATGTTGGACCTTGTCTCTCAGAGTTCTTATTGTTTTTGCATATTGTATTAAATGGTGCTGTTTATAAATGGCCACTGTTGAATATTATTGCTTAACCCATACTATGGATGCAAATCTTAGACTTGTTGATAAATTTGATGAAGAGTAGTGAATAACTCTCTTTCTCCATCATGGTTGTGTGATTAATAGCTGTGGAACTTTTGCAGGTTTAGAAAAAGATACGATTTTCTGTTTAAGAATAATCTTCCTGCTGAGAAAGAGGTAATTTCTGTGAATTCATCAATGACAATTGTTTTTCAAACCTTTTGTACCTGAAATCTTAAATTACATCCCCTAAAAGTGACTTTTTGGATATCAAGGAACTAAAGAAGCAACTCAAGAAATCCAATGATCCGAAAGCTATTGATCAATTGAAGGAACGTGTATCTTGGATTGTAAGTACATGCCTTGTTGGATAAAACTGCTACTCTAAATCTGGCCATTTGTGTGATCAATTAATTTGTTTATCTGGTCTGTCCTCGTCATCTTCTCCTAATATTAATAGGAGAAGCAGGTGAAGTTTGAGTCAACAAAGCAGACTGATGCAGGTATACTGGCTGAGCACAAGAAGAAAGAGAGAGAAGCTGCGAAGCAAGGGAAACGACCTTTTTATCTTAAAAAATGTATCTCCACCTATCTCTTGCTCTCTGTTGCGTCATTTTTGATAAGTATCCTCTCTGTTTTTCCTTGAACACTTTGATCTCCTGCTCTCAGGTTTACTATTTCTCATTAAGAAGGAATCAATCCTTAACCACTGGTTATAGCCGAGAGTAATTAAATTGGTTGCTCTCAATTTATGTCCTTAGACCAGCATTTGAATGTACTTTAAAACGTGTTTGGGAATGGCTTGCAAAACAATACTGTTCTTTAAAATGTTGAACCAGAATGCATGGAACAGTTGATACGACTGGTAGTTCTAGTGGTGGATCCATTGAGAAATAGTGAATGCATACAAGGTGTTGAGAGTATTGGATTTGATACAACGTGTGGCAAAAACTAATTACTATCAGAATCTGTAATTCTTGATATAGGTACCAATTTTCATGTGTAGTGGACAGTTCAGTTGTCTTGTCCATTTGTTAATCTTCTTTTATTTTGTATGTTAATTTTTATTATTTCTGATGGTGCTTGAATAAATGAATCAACCAGCGCTCTAGCAGTCTGCATGAATACTAACTTGTGTATTTGCAGCTGAAATACGGAAACAGAGGCTTATTGAAAAATACAACAAACTCAAGGTATCTTTTTTGGATGAGCAAAATGCTATGTTATGTGAAACTATAAGATATGACAAGTCATTTCATCAGTTACATGGTTTTGCCGTCTAATGAAAATCTCGTAACATAACTAGGCATCTGGCAAGCTCGAATCCTTCATTGAGAAGAGGAGGAGAAAGAATGCCGCAAAGGATCACAGATACATGCCATACCGAAGGTCAACCAATAGTGAGCAGCAGAGCTGATGATTTGCGAGGTTTTTCAACATGCTGGAGGGAGTTCTGGTATGGTGGGCAAGTTTAATGGTCTGTATGTACTCTGGTAGTGCTGTGCCCTTTTTGGACCAAATTAGAGAAGCCATGTTTTTTGAAATTGTTATTTCTATTAATCTTCAAGCTTTGGATATGGTTGAATTTATGAAATCATAATCCATTCTCCTACAAACAAAAATATCTTTCACGCTTTGATTCTCTAAGGCCTGTGTTGGACCACCCTCACCATTTTTCTCCCTGGTCCTTGATTTATTATTCTTCCTGAAAACATGTAAAACGCTGCTAATCATATTCTCGTGCTAGTCGAAACCTTAACTTTTGCAGTCGTTATTTAAAAAGTGTGGTCATGATGCTCTTGTTGTCAAAAATGTCGCAAGAAACTACATTTAAGAACATTTTTTTTGTAAAATTAGAAATTCCTCGGAAACTGGCGGTCTCAACACAAGATTAATAAGATTTTGAAATTAACTCCTAGGAGATAATACTTAAAATAGAAGCATGTACGGCATTAATATGTTAGAGCTCCTAGAATTTGATCAAGCGTAAATTTTTGTTGTCATAAATTAATTATTATTTTAGACTTTATTGATCTTTACTTGGTGCAAAAGGATTTTTTTTAATAAGCCTAATATGATTTCAATAATACTATCATATTTAGTTGCATTTTCAAAAAAGGTTCACGAACTCAAAATAATAACATGTAATATCTCTACAGAAATTCAGTCTAGGCTTTTAAGTAGAAGAACTCGGAAAACCATCAACAATGAGAGAAAGAACTTAATAAATTTCATAAGTTTTGGCTTGGAGGATTTGAACTCGAGACCTAAGAGGAGCAAACACTTAAGCCTCCTATATATATATATATATAAAGTAAAATTATTGGATCAACTTTAATTTTATAAAAAATAAAAATTACATTTAATTTTTTTTCTTTTTAATTTTTGGATTGATTTTTTGTTTTTTTATTATTGTTTAAAGGCATCAAGGGGTAAACTAGATTGCTTTGTCGATGTTTTGTAACAAGAAAGGGAGACATGTTTGGCCAACCAAATTTGCGTGTTTGAGTTTTTTTCTTTGTTCTTTTTAATTTGATCTTTTGAACTTTATTGATTTTTGTATTTAATTTTATATTTTTAATCATAAAGCATAATTTATTTCGGTTTGATATTTGTAAATTTATTGTGATCTCAGATAGATAGATGTCCCGATATTTATGTTGTTCTCAATTTTTTAAACATCTATTTTTTTATATATAATTAAATAAAAAAAAACTATTGAATTCAATTAAATCTATAATTCAGACTATTTAATTTGACTAATTAATTTGATTGGTTAATTTGTTCGAGTTACATAAATAAATTTTCAAATTTACAATCACACACACATTTATATATATATATATATATATATATATAAATAAATTTTCAAATTTACAATCAGACACACACATATATATATATTGAAAGAGAAATTTGTCCAACTCGTGAAAACTGACGATCATTGAGGATCCATAAATCAAATCAATCTGTGAGTTATATGAGACAGAAGTACGAATAAGTGCAATGTTTCCAAAATATCTGGTATGAGCCAAGGAAACTTGAGAGCATCTAACGTCAGCATCTTGTCTCGCTCCCCAACCCCAACTGTCATTGTAGTCTAACAGTACAAAACCTGAACCTGGAGAAAGCTGCAGGTTCTTTCTTCCGATATCCAATTTGTATTTTAAAAATATTTAAAAAAAAATCATTTTAAATTAATATTTTATATTTATAGATTATTTTCATGTGATGATATCAAAAATACTTTAAAAATAATCACAATCATAATTCCAAACAATCACTTAATCATCTAATAATCTAATAGTAAATCTAAAGAATTTAAAGGAAAAACTAAAATTAAAATATAAAAAAATTTAGTTTTTATTTTTTATTCTTATAACTATAAAAGGAGGTACATTAAAAAGTTCAAATAATATTTCTAAATTGAAGATTTATTTGATTAAAAGAGTCAAAAAAAATTGTTTATTAATAGATAATTATATTAATATCATATATATTAAAATAAAATTGACTTTTTTACATAGCTTTTTTCATTGTGAGTGCATATATAAAAAAATATTATATTTACAGCATCTAACAAATCATATTATTTATTTAGCTTTTCTTTTTATCGATCCACGGTGCTATTCCACAAAAAAAAAAAGTGATAATGATTCCCTCGTGACAAACAATAATAAAAAAATTACACACTTTATCAAAACCTCACATATGATAATTGGGTACATGGATTCGAGGCCTGAAGAGCCATTAAATACTAGGTTCCGCTTCGTCTCAAAGATGTCCTAGCTCACTACAACGCAGAACTCTGCCCTAAAAGGTTATGCGCGGTTTAAAAATGGCTTAACCCTTCTTTTACTTTACATGGATAGGATATACTAATACGGAGTCCAAACACAGACCACCTTTGGTGTGTGTACAGTCTATCTGTGTCATAGAGAACGTAAGCTTTGTTGATGAATTGGTGCCATCAACCACGAAGTCACCAGCATGGCAGAGGTTCCATTTCCCAGGATCATCCAAAAAACACTGGGAAGAGGCATACTGGCCATCTGAAGTCCATAGCTGAAACTGTACAGGTTTTATATCCCAGCCATGGACATGCTCGGTGTTACAGATGCGGCGACCGAACCTCTTGGTAGCCCACCCCAATTGTAGTCTGAAGAACAGGCTATAGGTCCCTGATGGAAATGGGAATTCAAACTGACCTTTGACCTCAAACCACCAGATTTGCTGAAGATATGCAACTGAGTTGAAGCTGCATGCAAAACAATGGAAGTTTGGATCAATCCCTACATTATTTTCACTATATCTACACGAGTAATCATCGAAAGCATGAGGATGCAAAGTATCAACATGACCAGAAATATTAGCATCCTTTAAATCAACTAGCATTGCCATGTGAAGAAGCAGTGGCTAGGAGAAAGATGAAAGCTAACTGATTGGATCATGGAATTATCTGCCAAACACACACACACACACACACACTGCAAAATGCATAGTTAAGAAAGGGGCGACACAACCACTATCCAATCAGCCAAATCAGATGCAAGTCTAATGATTGACCAGCTGAGTATGAGTACTCCCCTCAAAAATAACCTATTAATTTTCTCAAGGAAAGAAGAAAAATGAACTTAGGTCCAGGATTCAAACTTGTTGACCATACTTCATGGGGAAGAAGAAAGGAGGAGGATACTTGGTCGGGGACAGCAAGGCAACCACAGCAAGTTCATTAGTGACAAGGTGTTCAATAACTTGTGGCTTCAAGGATACGATCAGGAATTCTGGAGGTTAAATTATCCAATTATGCCCCTAGGTCACATTACTGATTTCAGGCTCAGGGTTAGATGAATCTACTTCTACGTAAAATAATTTCTGGTACACGGAAATGGAAGTGACAAACTCTGATGTAATCGAAAACTCACTTAACCCTTGAAGTTCCAATCATATAACCACCAAGCTCATAATTAATAAGACACAGATGCAAAACAGTTGCTAGGTTTCAAAATCTCACACGTCATGGACTAGAAATCTTGATTCGGAGAATCGATATGAACATGAAAAGAAAGATAACTAAAAACCTCTTAGAAGTAGTTCAACAAGAAAATGCTCGGATGAACTTGAACTTGACCAGCCAATCTAAGAGATAAATAATGAAAAACTAACCATTTTGCAATTCTAATCAGAACTCCAATACATGAAGAAGAGTTACAATAATCTCACCTAGATTCCTCTGTTGGAATATGATTCCAATATCTTCGATCATCGATTCCTGTTATCGCTAACCCCTTGGAAGCAATGCATAAACAGATACCTCCTGTTCTCTTATCTAACCATGCCTTCTGCACATAAACAAAATCTTAATTCAATAAGTTAAAAAGCTAGCACAATTAAACTTGATAGAGTTGAACAATCAGAATCCATAATCCCTTCTCTCTAATACGATCAATTTCTAAGTACATGAAAACTTCAAAATCAAGCCAATAAAACGAAATCTTCCCCCGTGCAGTACATGAAGTTGAGAAAAAAATTATTTTCATTCTGTTGAATTTTCTCATAAACATAACAAACAAAATCAGAATCAAAATTCCATTATCTTCGCTTTGCTTTCTTATTAGCAAAACATGCAAATTCCATTATTAGTTGCTGCAAAAACAAGAGAAACTCCACAGCTCAACAAGACACCTTCTTTTTCTCAAAGTTTCCAATTTTGAAAGCCCTAAATAACTAAAAAAACCAGATTTCCCCCCCTTCTATTATCCAAACAATTGAGAGCCAAAAGATCATACCTTGGTGCCACCGTCAAAAGTATTAGCTCTACAGAGCCTGGTATAAACTTCTCTCTTACACAACTTATCTTCAAGACCATCACCAAAAACTCTTCTAATCAAATCTTCATAATTCACAGGCAATTTTGACTCCCAGACAAAATCAGCCCAGGAAGCACCACGGAATGCTCTGTTTAATTTAGCCAATCTGCAAATCTCTGATGGGTTTAAACATTCAAGTACTAAAGCCACACAACTCTCTGGTAAATCACCAAGACCTGGCTCTGTCCTTGGTGGCGGTGGTGATAGTTGTAAGCATAAAGAACCAACAAGAGAACAAACGTTTGGGTCTGCAAAGCTTGAAGAAAGATTAGCGCCCATCAAGAGATTTAAAGAGAGAAGAAGAATCAAAGGGGAACCTAAAAACAGAGAGACCAGAAAGTCGTATATAATAAAGAGATTGGGGACAGAAATGGTAACGAAAGAGAGGTGGCATAGAAGAAGGTAAAGGGAGCTTTAAAGAGAGACCCCCAAACACTTTTGAGATTTGTTTGTTTCTTTTGATAACAAGAAACAGAGCGTAAGGGAAAATTGTTACAAAAATACACTTTGATTTTGACGGATAGAAAAAACAGAGTGGATTTTTGTTTAAATTTATTTTGGATTTGGTTGTTTTTCACCCCCTGGATTCTGGATTTTCTTAGCTGCTGTGCTAAATTTATGGCGTGATTTATTATGGCAAGTATTTTTTAGATGTTTGTAAAAATTGCATGTTATTGAGTTTTTTTTCTTATTCTTTTTTGTTAAAAAAAATGTTTAATTCTGTAGGGTTTGTTGAGCAGTAAAAACCCTAGTGAATTTATGAATATTTTTTTTAACTCGAGGAAAACTTTTTTTTAATATCTTTGAAGACCTGAATTAATCGAGTAAAATTCTGATTATTTTAGACTATTATAAGATATTTATATCCTAGTTCAAATTCTAAATCTGCAAAAATAAATCTTATATATTTTATCACCACGTAACCGTGGTTGTACCTAATCAAATATGCTAAAGCCCGTGTTTAATGTAAAAACAAAGAGATTGGGTTAGGTTTATTGCCTGTTTGGCACTGCGGCCAAACCGATGTTTAACCAAAATTCTTTTTTTTTCATTTTTAATGAATTTTTTTTAGTATTTTTAAATTATTTTGATATTCTGATGCCAAAAATGATTTTTTTAATATATATATATATATATATATCATTTTTATATATTTCTAAATAAAAAGCACTTTTAAAATTAACCGCAACCGTCTTCCCAAACAATTATTTAGTGAGCAAAACTTGACTGCGATAAAACCACAGAGAAAGTGAGTTTCTTGAGTTGAGATGAATAAAAATTGGATAAATATTGTTTGTGACAGCATTAAGTTTTATTTATATTAACAATATATATATATATATATATATATAATCCCCCCTTTATTTCCATTCATATATAATATCTATCTATATATATATATCATCACCCGATAAAAAATTCCTTCAAGGAAAGTATATTTTATGTTTCTCTTGTTTTGGATAAGATGAGATTTAAAAGGAATCTCTGTCTATTCTCTCTTGACAGCTTGTTGACAGATTTAAACAATCTATGGCAATTTACATATAACTAAATTTGATTGGTTGTTAAATGTCTTTACACTCAATTTCTTGTTGTGTGATATTTGGGCAAGAGTAGCATTGTAGGGTTATTTTTTCCACTGGTTTCTCTGTCTCAAATGAAAAACTTACGTCTTTCATGAATTCTCCGTGTTCCGTGATAAATATTGTATGTCTCAAGTTTCAGTTATAATTTTTATTTTATATGAAAATTTAGAATAACTAGAATTTTACTCGGTCATCTGAACCTATAAAATATACTTTTCAAGAAATAAAATTCCTCGCATCTAAAACAACTCTATATCTTCATGCCTTCAATAAAACTTTTGTGAACTTCTTTCTATTCTTGTATGATCACAAATCATTCTAAATTCTTTAAGCGGAAATGTTTTTTGCTTTAAAAAGGCACGATAAGATAACATGATATGCGATTTTTTTTTCCAATATATGTTTCTACACCAACTTATATGAACTCTGGAATTATGATTATATAAGTCTCCAATAGTTTTAAAGATTGTTAAAATCAAACTAGTGAACTCTAAAATACATATCTATAGCTTGACTAGTGGAGTTACACCGCTCTAGGTTATGATTCAAAGTTGTCAATATTGTTTCGGTCGTCGTTCTGGTTTTTTTATTGGAACGGAATGTTCCGGTTTCGAAGCATTTCAGCATGCCGTTTTCGGGATTGTACTATTCATATATATATATATAAATTAATATATTAATTTAACAAACATAATTAAAATTTATGATAAATTAACTTTAAATTATACAATATAAACACAAAGTCAAACAAGCATAATCTCAAACTTAGAAAAACAAATCACAAGTTAATTAAAATAAAGAGGATTTTATGACTGGAATGGCACACCCGGAACGGTACCGAGACATTACTGCCGGAATTTCCGGAACGGACCAGAAATAAAACCGAGACGAAAACAACACAATTTCATCTTGGTTTTTTCAATGGAGGAGAACGTTTCTAGATCGAAACCGAATTAATAAATTTAGTTATGATGGCATGTTAATCAAGGGGGAATTAAGTACATTTATTTTATTAATTAATTAAATCCCAATCATTCAGCAAGCCTGAAAAGTGCCACTTCCAGATATTTGAGCCCAAATGAGCCTCAACCTTGTCCCGAGAAAATTCTCGACTATTGAAACACATCTCAAAGTAGAATTATGACCTCCAATAAATTCGGTATGGTGTTGCATTAACCTAAGCTTGCATATAAATGGCCATGGGATAGCTATTTAAATTGAAATACTGCATGACCTCCAATAAATTCATATTATTACTCAAGAAATACAATACATAAGTGTTTTATTAATAAACATTTACCTAAACACTTTATTATACAAAACTCGGATACCTATTTAAATAAAACTAAAAATTAGACACCGAAATATAAAAATGAGATGAATTTCAAAATCGCTTTATCCTTTTTCAAAATAACAATTTAAAATGCTAATTAGAGTAATGTAGAAATCAGATTAAAAAAGGCTATTAATTTTTTTTTTTTTTGTGGGGGGGGGTGTGGAAAAATACGTAGACATGTATATTCTGCTCGGGAAAAAATAAGTTGTTTATGTCCTGAAAATACTCATGTTTCATGGGTGAGCATGGAGAGCATTAAAGAAAGACCCTGCAAGCCTGTACAATGGTACGATGATTCCACATTCCAACACTAGCTCACTTGGAAGACAGAATAAGGGAGATATCAGGAATATTTTGTGCACCGAAAGGCAAAAGAAAAGAAGGTCGCTAGGTAGTCTCGTCTCTATTCTATTTATTATGATTTTTTTAATAAATAAAATCACAATAAGGAATTTAGTACCGAATTTCGTTCTGTCAAACCTAGGTTAAGCAGATTCTTCACCCATTTTTCATGAAAGAAGTATGCAATATTCTGGATTAAATTATATATACTTCTTTAACGATCCTACCAGTGCAACAAAGAATGGTGTGCTCCTTGGTCTCAAGTTCAGTCTTGTCGCTAATATTGGTGGCACTGAGACTTCATAGTCGTTAACTCGGGCTCGTGGATTAGTCGAGTGCGTGTAGTGCCGACACCACGTTAACAAAAAAAAGAATGGTGTGCACCATAATCATCTACTACATGATCTAGTGATAAAAATTTAAGATTAAAAAATTATTTTTTTGTTAATTTTAGATTTGTGATTGTTAATACGATGACGGCTAAAAATTTATAGAATCATTAAATTTAAAAATTTTAGGTTTAATTAAGGAAAGCACAAACTCATCTACATATCTATGTTAATAAATAATAAATATGGTTGGTATGATAGACTAAACACACACAAAAAAAAAAGGGGGGGGGGAAGTTGGGTCTCGCAGCACATCTTGTAGTAGGAGTAGGGCATCCATACGGGTATAGAATAATAAGAAAAGGACCGACATTGATATAAAAAACAGAAGAAATTTTATATATCTTAATGTGAAACTCATAATTCAAGGGCTCCTATAAGATTCTCACTTCTATATCTTTCCATGCACTTTACCGTTCATTTTCTAATTGTTTTCCTACCCTTTCCTTGGCATCGTCACGTTAAACAAATTAAATATAGGCAAATAGGGTTAGCTATTCTTGATCATAATTAATATAAAATAAGTAATGATTAAATTATCAACTCGACCACCAATACAACATTAGGGTTTGGATAATTCTGTCATCAAATCAATGTCCGATATATATATAAATTGAACACATTCCTCTCGATCAATCGTGCCTAGAATATAATAGAAACTCTCTCATAATGCGAAACAAGTGGCCAACGTCTTCTCTTTTGAACTGATCAAACTAACCCAGAATATATATATAGACACGTAGAAACATGTGTGTCTGACTCAGCTCGGCATGTCAGCCACATTGGTGGCTATATATATATATATATAATTACAACCTATGCTCTGTGATTAACTAACAAGTGGCCTTCAAATGGATAAGGGATCAAGAAGGGGGTGAGGGCTTAATGATGCATGATTAGTCGATAATGCGTTGTCAAGTTGATCACAAACTAGAGCAGGATTAATTTCTTAAGTTGCTTGGATAATGAAAAGGGTCTTTCTTCAACTTGTTTCTCTGTTAACCATATGTATCATAATTAAGCATGTGAAAAAATTGCCCCTCAAATATCAAATTGTCCCTCAACCATTATTATAATAATGGAAAAAACACTGAAAGATACGAAAATACCCCTTGTGTCAGATTTAATTAATTTTTTTATTTTGCTACCAAGAACATTTTAATTGTTTCACTTTAAAAATTATATGGGAGAAAACTTATTCGTTCCAAATGAATTTTGTAATGACAAATAAGTTTTGTAAAATAAAAATCATTATAAATGTTCTAGTAATAGTATCCGTGTATCTAGTGCTACAATACTTTTCTAAGATAAACTAGTCAATTAATTAATTAATAATGACTTGATTTACTCGAGCAACCGGAACAAATTGTTTGATGCTTGGTCCCATATTTCCAGTCAAAACTTATTTATGGTTTCTTGAGAGAACGTTCATGGACATGTATAACCCCGAGCCGCTGGTCAATTTAGCATTGCTTAGGATTTGACAATATGAAGAAGGAATCTAATTAAGAAAAGGGGTCAACTCTTTAGTTTTCACACTTCACTAATGTTGGAATTTTGAAGAAGAAAAATTCTTCACGATGCAATTTGATGGTGTCTTGGAATTAAGAATTTTATTTTAAATTATTTTATTTGATATTTTTTAATCATTTTAATATATTATTAAATAAAAAACACGGTAATAAGCAATATTAATCATGTTATACATATTTTATATAATCAAATGTTAAATTCACCTAAGACCATGAAAATGTAAATTATAAATATCTCTGATGATTGTATATATGTATATTGGACAAAGCATAACATTTCCATTCCCCACTCCCAAATGAACAAAGCATAAATTATCATTCCTCTTTTATATATATATATATATATACATATAACATTTTTATTTGGACGACAATATATTGAAAAAACTATATGTATAAAAAATTCTATACAACACGCAGATATAATGAATAGTTAACATTAAAACAAGTCAAACAATAAAAAGAAAGGGATGTTGAAACGCATTTGCCTATTATCCTATGGTCCAGATTCCACGAGGAGTGTAAATTGATGATAAAAAACTTGTAATCTGTATAGTAAATTTCAAGATTAAGTAGAATGTATATTTTTTATAAGAACCTAAGACAATCATAATTTACTCGTTTACCAAGCTGGTAAGATATATTTTCTAAAAATTAAGTTAGGATCTCCTAGCATTCAATAAAAAAAAGTTTGGCACTGAAATGTCACCATATACATCACTTCTTTGAAACAATTGTGAGATTTTTTTTGTGGAAAACCAATGAATACTTCAAAACTTTTTGTGCATTTCTTTTTCAAAGCGACAGGAGAAAAGAAGAAGAATATGAAAAGAAAGGTATCGGCTGCCTACTTCCACTCGTCCAAGTTGTGCATATAATTAAAAGAGTAAATCCAAAATAAAAAAATTGAAAGATGCGCATATAATGATTTTTATTAATCTCATGGCCTAGGGTGTTCATCGAATCTTTCTTCTATTTAATTATATAGCAATAAAAAAAAGTTTTAGTGCAAATGTAATAATTTAAATACTGTAAAAGGAACGTATATATGTTGACATGGTTTTCTTTTCAAAACAAATATTTAACTTTCATTAGTTATGTTATTCATTGCATGAATATTATTAAAAAATACCAAAATAAATCCAAACAATGAGAAAAAAAACATCTTTCCTTTATTAACCCTTCTTTTTTCAAATGAAAAGCTATTTTTTATGTGTTTTATTTCTTAAAAAAATAAAAGCAAGTTTAGTAAAATAAGATAATAAAATGATAATTTTATCGCAAGTGTATAAGAAAATCTAACAATAATAATATCATTAATAATCATAAAAAATATTCATAACAAAGATTCTATATATATATATATATATCACCTTGTCTAGAAAGCAATGCATATTAGGTTTATATATGATTATTCATAAAGCAAATTTTAATATCACCATGAAAAGAGTTTGTATTATTTAAAAACTAATCAAATATTTGAATTGTTATTTAAACAAATTTATATAGAAATTACTCAAATATAAATTGTAAGAAAATAAAATTAAAAAATGATGGATAAACGAGCATGGGTTGGCATACACCCGTTTTAAAACCTAAACATGCATATGACTAATAACATGAGTACATGTGCTGTTTCTTTCAGGGAAAAAGACATACTGTGTGTCTTATTCTAGTATTGTCATATATAAATAAGTTATTTATGGTAGAGACCGGTGTTCTAAGTACATGTGTATGCAAGAAGGGCATCGATAGCCTTTATTAACAAGTATTTGGGTCCTAAGCAGCAAGTATTATCTATGAATAAAAGAGAATGCTAGTACTATTGCATGTTATGACTAAGTGGATGCATCATACATTGGTAAATATTTTAAAATAAAGATAGTTCATGTCATCATCAAGTATTTACTTGACTAGATGGTAACACTTTATCCTCTTAAAATATATGGCTAGCTAAATTAATATGATACAACAATGAAATTGAATATGAAAAAGAAAGAAAATATAGTAATTGTTTTTTTCTTTCTAGAATTGCTAGTGTAGAGGTATTTACCTTCTGGTTATCTACCATTTCAACCAATCTTATAGAGAAAGTTAAAGCTTTATATGTAAATGATATAGTTATACATGTTATTATTCAATTCTTCACCAGAATTTTCTTTTTTCTTTTCGCTACAAGTGGATCAATAATCACCTCTAAGATAAAGGAAATATACTTGTTGGCGATGACCTTATATTGAAAGCTAATATCATTATACAAATTACAAATTACATGGGTTGTCAGTCATTATCGTAAGTGGTTGAGCTCCAATCTTTCTCTATCATTTTTGAAAGCATATTTATAGCTTGGTTTTATAGTCTAGAATGTTATGGCTATCATATACATGTAGAACATATAACATAATTGTTTACAATGAAAAAAATGAATAAATGATAAGCTAATTTCATATATACCCCTCTTTCTCTCCTTCGTTGGGAGAGAAATGTTACATTTGATTATTGAAGTAGGTATTTGGTTCCTCGTAAAAATCCTTCACTACGATTATCTAATTACTCTTAATTGTGTGATAATTTTTACGTGAAATGTGAAAGATGATATTAGCTATATATATAGAAAGAAAGACATGTATATCAAAATGATTGATTGCTATTCATTTTAAAAAAAAGAGAAATTGAGGTACAAAAGTGTATATTTACATGCATTTAGAACATGAAAAATGAAAAAGGTTGTATTTTTGTCAATATCGATTTTGATCCTTGTTCTTCTAATTTTATTTTTCCCAATGATTTTAAAACTTCCAGAGGAAAATTGACATGGTATTCAACGCCGAGATAATTCATAACACCTCGGGAAAGATTTAGATGCAGTTGATAGAGAAGAGAAAAACTAGAGGGGAAAATGACCAAATTGAAAAAAGATTAAGCTAGAGGACAAAAATGTAACAAAAGAAAAACTGAGGTGCCAAGGATGAAATTTTGCAAGGTGAAAGGAACAGGCGCAACAATAAAACATTGATCTACAATGTTAATTAATAATAATTGCAAGGACAATGCCAATATTCTAATTTATATATATATATATAAATATAAATATTAAACCCTTACAACTAAGACTCATGCAAACGAAGAAGGGAAACAATGCCTTCTGCTACAAGACCAAGAACTGCCAAATCATGATTCCGGGGCCATAAAGGTGAAAATTCTGGTGCTTGGAAATAAAATTCTTGCTCACAACCCGTACCTAACGCGCCGCCAATGTGTGCTGAATACTGCGCTTCACGATAAGACTTTTTACCCAGTTGCTCAAAAGCTTTGCTAAAATAATCTTTGATGGCGCTCTCATATGCCGTGACACACCACCTCAGGGCTTCCTCGATCTGGTCATGTTTCGAGTACTTCTCTTGCAGCTTTGGGATTTCTCCGAGAGTCTCTGTCGCATTTGCTATGCAGAGATCAAGAATGATGTAGGCCAGCTGTTTGATAGTGGTCGCTTTAATGGAACGAGGGTCTGATCTGAGAATTGCCACGCATTCTTCATAACCTACGATTATTGCGCAGGATTTCTCTATCAGATCAGGTTCTTTCCCATGCTCGGATGCAATTCCTTGGCTTGTTGAGATGAGAAGTAGTAGAAGCGTGAGGAGCAGAGGAAAGCTCATTTTGCTAACGAGAGTGAGTTTGATTTGATATGATATGCCTGCGATATCCAGTGCTTGCTTGCAATTACATTTTCTAGATGGTGCGACTTTATACACCGACAAATATAGTTGTATGTGCCATGAATCACAACCAACCACATGCAGAGCTTTAAATTTCGCATTAAATTTCAATCTTTTGACTTGCAGTTCGTGAAAAACTGTTGGTAAGGTCATCAGCGTCTGTGGTTTTGTACAGCTAAATCAAGCCTGCAATTTTATTTTTCTTTGTGCTTTTGATACTGCAGGGAGAGAGCACTAGTGGCTGAATGGACCAAGGCGGTGCTCTTCTTGATCTGACACGTGAAAAATTAATTGCACTGTTTTTGGCAGATGGAACCGATTATATAGATCACCAAAGTCGTTTAAGCATTGAAGAAGTGCTCATAGCAATTACTCTCACAAGGAGAATCTCGGGGTCATCAATTGGACATCAAATTTGGAGGTCACGCGTTTAAAATCACGTGATAGACAGGTAGAAATTTGAGCAGCTGAGAGGGGCTACCCTTTTACGGTCAAAACTCGAAAGTTCCATTCCACACCTTGAGCTAAAAAACGAAGAGGAAGAGGAGGCGGGAGGCGGGAGGAGAAGCTGCTTTATATCTACTCTCAGGTTCCTATGCCTGCTGTAGCATTGACCCTGTCTCTTTGAGGTGGTGATAAACCTGTCAGCTTCATTAACCAACTCAAATACAGAGCAAAAATAAATGCAAAATAATCGTATACAGAATAAATTTTTTATTCAATAATTACTAATGTCAAACTATTGCAACGGAAAAAACTGAGAGAGAAAAGCTCGATGATGGCCTGAGCTATTAGCGACAGGTTTATCATGTCCGTATTCTCGTTTGTTAAATGTACAAGGGTCCAAAAAGTTAAGAACTCCTTTAAACAGAATGATCTCCCCAAAACTTCTTGAATGGCTGATGTGGCTGCTTCATGGTACGAACCTGAGTTCGGTTTTGTTTTGGCTGGTACAAATTATTAAACTAAAACAATCCGAGTTATCCCCATCTCCCAAAAATCTCAAAGTTTCCAACAAAATAGTTTGCAGTGTATGTAATTTGCTCAACAATGTCATCGGTGAAAATTACAAGCCTGGTCACTGGAAAACCAATGGGGAAACAGGGGTCATAATGGTGAAAAAAATGATTACCAATATGGGTGACCATTAAAATATGATCCATCTCATGTTGGTGGTTGCCATGTCCCAGGCTTGAAGGTTGAACCAGATCCGGTTGGTTCTGAAGTCCTACAAAAAAAATTATTTTAGCAATAAATGCAAGAGCATCACTGTGGTGACAGTATTTGAAAGAAAGAATCATGAAAGCAGTGGAAATTTTTACACATTGCTTAGTATTGACATTAATTTGTATATATTATATATATTTCATAAGCAGTTCCCAAAACTTTGGCACTTTACCATACCTCATGGATGCAACCTTCAACAAATAGTCCATTGCGATAAAGCTAACCCAAGATATGACTATTATATTAATGTGCAATTCATATATGTGAGCTTACTCTGACAAAGGTTCTTTTGCTTTCTGTGCCCCTGGTTCCTCTTCTCTGCAAAATTTAATAACTGGTGTCATGGCATGAAAACAAAACCAGGTCCCACTTGCAAGTACATAATTGTAGGTAAATATAATCAGTTGCTATAAATATTTCAAGAAATAGTACAGCAGAAGCTCCAAAATACAATATATAATGATACTGTACAAGCTTGAATGATTTATCAGAAGCACAGTAAGTCCCAAACCATCACAAATCCGTTCATCCATGCATGGGTGCAAAGTGGGAGCACCATATCTTCGAGCAGACCCAAGAAGGGCACATAATTGGTTGAAGGAACTAAAGGAACAAATTGACTTGAGCAATGTTGGCTTAGAAAAATAAATCATAGCCAACACGGACAGTTAAGATGAGAGAAGTTGTATTTTGTCTAGCAACATAATGTGTGATCTCTGACCTCACAATCAAGGTAAGCAATAAAATGAAATTATCTCAAAAGCCAAAGATAACTGACCCCCTTCCTCTATCAACTGCATCTGATTCTTCCTCCAGCTTGTTACCTTTGAGAACAAGCACCATAATGTCAGATCATGATTAGCACAGAGGTCAGCGGAGTAAAAAAGTATGCACGTGAACATGATTGTTATTTTCAAAATCAGATGGCATGACATAAACAAAACCTTTGGCGAATCCTTTACATGCAATGGCATGTTTTGCCGTCAAGAAATACAATTCTCTAGTAATATTTCAGTGAAAGAATGCAATACCCTCAGCAGGAAATTGGTGAATGAAACTTTTCAAGTATGGACCTCCAGTTTTACCTGTAGAAATGATAGATAATTATATCAACAATTACATAATTATTGATGATGCTGTTAAAAAAAAAGGAAAGTTTGCCTTTAGTAACTTACCAGTGCTCTTGGCTTTGTGAGAACTGCCTTCTTTGGCTCTCCTTTCCTCTTCTTCTTGCTTGAGAACTTTGGCAGTAAAAAAAATTAACAAATTAAGATACTTGACAAAGCTAATAAAGTCATGTGAAGAGGTGCCAAAAATGAAAACAGTATATCAATAGTCAACTTCTTTAGAGCAAAGGCCTTCAAGTATGAAGCAAAAGTCATTTTGTCAAATTATGTAGAGGACAGAAAGAAAAGAAACAGCGAAAGATATCAAGGTCTTCAACAAACCATTTCTATAACATATTGATATACAGTGCCATGAAGAGACTACATTCAACAAACACGTATTTGCTATGGCGTTAAAAATTAAGGGTTAACATAATGATTCAAGGGCTAGATTAGTTTTGCTTGGGGTGTTGTGAGCAGTATGGGGGTTGTGGTAATGTAGTTACTGAGGTTGGAGACAATAAGCAATATTAGTCACCAAGCCAGCAATAAAATACATCAATGATAATATTAAACAGAATATAGAAGTAGGAAGAAACATAAATATCTATATAATTTTACAAGTGACTTACGTGCCACATTTTGCTTCACAAGTTCACGCCTTGCCTCCAACTCCATCTGTTCCTAAAGAAAATCGAGTGTATTTACAGTAGAATAACACAATTCTAACATTGTAGCTCACTGAAATGAAAAACAGTAACACACTTAATCCTCCCACGTGTCTTTTCATACTTAATTTTCCAGCCACAAAAATAGATATTCAAAAAGTCACAACATAGTAACACATGTAACTTATCATTGTTAACTTGTACAGAGAGACCAGGAAGGGCATGATGAAATCAATTCAGTCTCTGAAATAGTACTCCTAGTTTTTCATCAAGTTACTTATGGAAAGAGGATGCCTAAATTTATTTGAAAACTATGAAGACCAAATTCACTACATGGAATACATCTTTAAAATCCAAAAACACCTTTGGTACAGGCACAAAAATATAGAATTTTCCTGATTCTCTGAAAGAATGTGTTCTAAATCCAAACAATGATAGGAGTTTCCAACGGTTTTTAAAATAAAAATCACTGGAGGCCCATTGGGATGATACTTCCCCCTCCAAGACTACTATAAATTCCCAGTAACTTAGGATGACACGAAGAGTTGAGGCGTGATGAATACATCATTCAAACTTCTTATAATAGCAATCATTGAATTGTCAAGAGGTGAGGAAGTGAACAAACCTAAACAAAAGTTTTCGTGACATGCAAAATTCCAAACTCAATGTCTAGCATAAAAACCATAAATCAAACACACACTGTTAAATATATTTTAGCTGGAGAGGAGTTTTTCTTCTAGCTCCCATTTTTCTTTATGGCATATGCAAAGGAAAAGGACTGTCTATAATGTACCTCAGGAGTTGGAGCCCTTCTACGCTGTCCGTTCAGCCAGCATATCCACTCAACTACAATAGCCAAATTATAGACAAGCAATTAGAGTAAGGAATAAACCTGCAGGAGAAGCAAGTTGCACAGCAAGTCCCTTTAGCATATCTACAAGTTGAAATAACATCTATTTTAACAATCATGCTTGGACTCGACCGCTGATTAGAGAAAACCAATTGATCAGAAAAGGTTCATTGAAAACTAATGATACTCAGAAACTTAGTACACAATGTTGTGTTAGGGCATAATGGAATGCAACATTGTAACAGTGAGGGGGAGTTTTCCGAGCTTCAAAATTGTACCTGATATTGAGGTTGGGTCCTCTTCCCCCTTGAATATCACGCATCTTTTCTCTTTCACTGAAACATCAACAAATATACAAAACTGATAAAAAGTTCAAGGAGGAAAAGATTTTCCAGGAAAAAGAGAGACCCACTTACTGATACCATCGATCTGTTCTGTTTTGGTGTAGTAACGGTTCCCTAGTTTGTCTACACCCACCAAAGTTCGGTTGCTCAAGTACCCAGCAATCCGTGCCAACAGCTTTGACATCTCTTTCTTTCCCTTTTACTACTCTTTTCTTGTTACTTGTTACTGGATCCGCCCCCTGAATCCTGATAAATTTGAAATCTCAATCTGTTTAGATGAAAGGATATCAATAATTCAATACTTAACAATCAGATTTTGCTAACATTTGTTTTGTAATTATCCGTGGTGAATAGCAAGGTTGTGAACTGTAAATACGTTTTGAACCGAGGTGTTATGTGTGAGAAGAAGGAATGGTAGTGAAAATGATCGAAGGTGTAGATTTGCGGTGGCATAAGAGACTGGGGAGTGGTTGCGGCGGAGAGAGATCTGCCGTGAAAGCGGTGGTTTCGACGTTGGCTTCCAGGCAGCGTTTGATTACTGTCAAGACAGGAGACAGTCAGGGATGAGGTTAATGAAAACTTAAAAGGAGCTGGTTTTAGATAACTACACATCAGTCCCCCGTCTATATGATTAATAACATACCAGTCCCATTATTTATTAAATCCATTTTTATAGATAAAATATAATAATCTATCGATTTTTTTGTTATTATTTTATTGATTGAATTTCACATTGACTATATTTTTTATGTTTTCTTTTCTTTTCTTTTCAAGTTAATTTGATTTTAAAATGATATTTATATATAAATCATTAAAATGAATTATGCAATAAAAAATTAATCAATAAATTATATATGCTCCGGGGGAGGGAGTTTGAGAGAAGTTTTAAAATACTCAGTAAATTATAATTAGTAAATAATTATTAATATATGTTTAACAATTTTATTTTGAAGAGAAAGCAAATAAAAAATTCCTATATTTTCATGAAACCTAATACCAAAAAAAAAACAGCTGCAATCAGACAGTGTGTGTGTGTGTAAAGTATGGTTAAAATGATTTTTGAAGGTATTTTTTAATTAGAAATATATTAAAATGATTCTTTATTTTTAAAATTTTATTTTTAAAAATAAAAATAATCTAAAACACTAAAAAAATCATTTTTTTTCAAAATCATTTTTAAAGATTTTACAGAAAAATGATTTGGAATAAAAGATATGAGGCTGGACATGGGAGGCTGGGAAAGCAAACGATACCTCCTTTCTATGGACCCATAACACGTGTAAATAAGAGAATGATGAAACTTCTTCGACTTGTACACGGATAGCCGATAATCTTTGAAAACAAGTTTGTTACTGTATTTAAAAAGCATTTTTTTAATTTTTATTCATTTTAAATAACTTAAATATAAGAAAATTTAATTATACTCCTCCTTAAGAAACAATAGTTATTGCAATGAAATTTTTTATTTTTATTTTTATCTTTTAATATTAGATTTATTAAAAAATAAATTTTATACAAAAATATTTTTTTATATAAAACTATCTCATTTTCACAGCATATATGCAAGTTAGCTTAGTTGACTTTTTTTTTCTAATTGATTTATTTTTTATAATTTCAATATCAAGTTGATTGAAAATTAAACTTCAAGACTTATTTCAGTTTATTTTTTTATAAAATTATTCTTATATCATATCTCGTTATAAGTTGACAAAAACAAAACAAAAATAAAAGGGATTTCATTGCATCTCCCATCACATAACATTGTTAATTAAAATATTGTTTCTCCTTTTCCCTTCTCTCTCCCCCGTTTTTTTTTTTAATTTCATCTTTTTATAGCTAGGATAGTCATATGACTTGACATACAAACTTATAAATTGTCTCGAATTATTCTAATATATTATTATTTTAATATTTACAATAAAATCTCATAATAAATATTTACTTTTTTAGTCAAACTATTTTTAAAAAATTATATAAGTTTCCTTTTGAACTTCTCAAGTCAACCAGATCTTATTAATCCTATACAGATTAATATTTTTGGTTAGAATAAATATTACCAATAACTATTTTTGTTTTATATTATAAATAATTTGATTTTACACAAATATAAAGCGAGTATATCATCAAATATATCATGCACTAAAACCTAGTTTAATATTCACCACAAAAGTAAAATGATAGTCTTGTAATTCCAAAAAAAAAGAGGTATTTTTATATTTTTCACTCTACATATTAGCTATTCAACAATTGTCAAGATATATGATTGTATTTTTCATTTTCAAGTATGGTAAATTAAAAGTTTGTAACATTATTAAAATGATTATCCTTCCATTTATTAAAGTAGACTGACAGCACCCTTGGAACAAAAATTGTAGATTCAAGGGCCTTTTGGTATATTTGTTTCTCCATAGCTACCTTGATAATCAAAGATATTTTTATCTCTAACATTAATTAAATATTATTTAATTTTAAAAAGCTGTTGGAAGGTCTTGTATATGAGCTAAGTGCCCGTTTGGCAGCATTGCGGTCAAGCTGGTGATTTGGTGTTTTTTTTTTCATTTAAAAAAATCGGTTGTTTCGTGTTTTTAGATCATTTTGATGTGCTGGTATCAAAAATAATTTTTTTTAAAAAAATTATTTTGATACATTTTAGTACGAAAAATATTTTCAAAAATTACCGCAATCATAATCCTAAATAGGCTATAACACGTGCAAGGCGACGCGTGTAATAAACAAGCTAGCACATGTGCTCTCTTATTTATTTTAGTTTTCACCCTAATTATTTTCATTGATTTTTTATGTCATATCAATTGATGTTTTTTCTTGATTTTATTTATCAATATTTATTTTGTTGGTATTGGAGCTTCATAATTTTTTCATGTATGGTTCTTTTAATTCAACAACCTAAATCATAAATTTAGAAAGTTAATGGGTCTGACACCCTCTTTTTTTTTTGCTTATTTTCTTTTTCTATTTTATTGTTTAGCACTATTTTTTAAAAAATAGCTTGTAGTTTTTTTTTAGTTTTTTTATTAAATTATTTCAATCTCATAACTTAACTACAATTTTTACTTGCTGACCCGAATTGACTTGTTTTTTATTATTCAAGTTATGTGTTTATCAAGCTATTCCGAGCTGACTCGAGCTATATTTTCCCTCTCTGTATTTTATTTTATCTATCTACATGTTTCATGAGTTTTTTTTTTCCAAGTCATCATGTTTTTTTTAGGCCAGGGTAGAGAGAGCAGGAAGGGCTGTTACATAACTATTTAATCAACAAACAACATGCTGATTAATTTACAATGTATATATTTTTATATGAAAATATATTTATTTCTTCTGTATAAAAGTGTTTTCTAGCTATATATTTTTATATTTAGATGGATCTGTAGATTTAATTATCATTATAAATCTAATATGAAGATTTTATTTTTTAGTTGACAGTATACGACTTTCTTGACCATTTTTAATTAAAATAAAATACAATCAGCATCTAGATTTTCGCGAATAAAAATTATTAAGATGACTATTATAAATCGTAATCTTGATTCTTTCTGAAAAATACTCGTAATTTTAATTTCAGCTAAAAAAAATCCATTATCTGTTCCCAGCAGATAAACACATTTTCTAATTTTTTATTATTGAAAAAAGAAATTATGTTAAGAAACGTGTCCGTCTATTAAGACGACAAGTGGCTAATATTTTTTTTTTTGTAAACGAGGAATCATGCATTCAAGTGCCCTCTTTCTGGTCTAGCGATAATTAACAGGAAAAAAAAAAAAAGAAGCTTTGGCCTCTGTAGAAAATGATGGTTTCACCCTTTATTTTTAAATTTTGGTCATCCAACACCTAAATTGCCCTTGGTCCTCAACAACAACCATCATAGAATTTACCCTTTATTTCTTAAAATTTTCTCTATTGATTTTCTAGAGAAAAACTAAAAATATTAATATTGAATATATTATAATATAAGTGGCTATTGAAATAGTTTTCTTTTACTGGAGAGAATATATAAAAAGTCACATTTATATTATTAAAACACCATATAGTAATTTGGCTGTTTTAAGTAGCCTGGAGATGCTTTTAAGTGGAGCATGAAAACTAGGAGCTCTATCTATTTGCTTTCTACCCATGTGACCAAAATCATGGTGAGTTGACAATGAGCAACAACAATGCATGGATGGGAATATATTTCCAAGGAAGTACAAGGTGTCTCGAAATATGATTAACAATTGTTTTTTTTTAAATTAATTATTTTTATTTAATGTTTTTCTGTGTTATATCAAAAATATTTTTTTATAAATAAAAAATTATTATTTTAATATATTATTAAATAAAAAATACTTTTAAAAACAATAAAAATCATACTTCTAAGCAATCATGCATCCTTTCTCAACAAATTTTTTAATGAAAATATATGGTTAAACATATTATCAATGTTTTGTTTCACCTATTTAGTTGTCAATTGATTTAGGATATGATTGATATTATAGTTGAAATTATTTTTGACAAAAATAACATAAAAATATTTTAAAAAAAAGTAATTTAAAATAAAAATAAAAATAAAAATAAAAACAAAAACTATATCCACAGCCCGTATCTCCCCAACCCTCAACAACGCGAAGCACGCTACATTTCTTGCTCCGAAATCCAAGAGAAGGAAGGGCAGTATTTTATAGAGAATAAGAAAACTAGGCTTAGAGCAAGACTCAACAAGAAGCGTAGAATAAAAATAAATAAAATACCAAACCCCTCCATTGTCCTCCCCAAGCAAACAATCCCTTCTCTTCAGATTCCTTACAGCTCATAAATATCTGCTACTTCTCTTTCTCCTCTTTCCAATTTAGAAACTTATTTTAAAAACACGACTGTGAAAACTAATCAAAATCAAAGGAGATGGCCAGACCTAATCAAGAAGCAATCGATACATTCATCAGCATCACAGGCGTCACCGAAGATGCAGCGGTGCTAAAACTCGAGGTTACTTTTTTTCTCGCTCTTTAATCGCTAATCGGATTGTAATCTTGAAATAACTGAGTGAAATTGCGAGTTAATTTCAGGCCCTGATTGCTGGATTTTGTAATCGGTGTGTTATTAGGGGTAGCATTGTTGGTTAAGTAACCAATAAAGTTCACTGGAGCTCGTTGATCGCTATTTATTCCTAATTCAAGCTATTTAGGGGTTTCTTTTTGGCTAATTTAGCTGATAATAATCAGAATATTTGATGCAATAGATGCTCAAAATTTCGAAGGGATATATTTATATTTTGCTATAATATGTTTAATTATGCGGATTTTAGACTCAGTTGAGAGTTTTTGTGCCTCTAATTTATTTTTCCCTTTTCAAATTCTTGATTGCAATTAGGAGCATGGTGGTGACCTCAATGCAGCTGTCAATGCGCATTTCAGTGAAGGAGACAGAAGCGCGTTAGTCACTTCCTCCATTTTGCCATCCGTTGTTTATTAGTTGTTGCTTTCCTATCCTTTGGTAGCAAACATATATTCTGTACAGTTCTGGTGACATGTTTTTCAACACTCATGTTGCCATTTTTTTCCCCCAGCATAAGAGGACCTTCAATTCCTGCTCCTCTAAATGATCTGATGGATATAGATGATGATCCAATTGAAGTTGCACCACCTCCTAGGAGAAATCCTCTATCACCTCTATCTGAGAGTGTTGGCATGGATCCATTCTCACTTCTTGGTCCACGTTTTCAAAGAGGTCTACTTGGTACTGGTTCTGATTTCACGAACCAGGCACCATTTGTTTCTCATCCAAGAGAAGTAAGGGAGATACCTATAGAATTCAAGGATGGTAGTGAAGCACCTGGCTATTCTGGTCATGCTCCGATCATTGAAGATGTAACTGGAACTGAACATGCACAAGGTCCTGATATCCAGGGACCTGTCATAATTGAGGATGATGAAAATGATTATATTTCAACTGACTTAAATGCACGGGCTACCAGACAGGATAGTTCTAGTGCAGGGCATTTTAGACCTAGTGCTCCTGAATTTGATAACTTGCCTTACTATAACAATGACATAGAAGAAGAAATGGTTCGGGCTGCAATTGAGGCTTCAAAACGAGAGGTTCAGGTAAGCTAACCAAGCCAATGCATTATCTGACTTGTTCTCTTGGGCAGTTTCTGCTCTGTACTCATGATATGGGTACTTTTAAAACTGGGAATCAATTTGAAGCAGACTTCATGAACCTCAGAACTTTGGTTTGGAGCCCCTTGTAGCATTCAATTGTTTGGTTTGGATGCTTTCTTTTCATTTGTAATTTCAATTTGAGTCGCATGACAAAAACTTCTAAAAACAAGGTTCTTCAAATAAATAAAAAAATATATAATTTGATCAGTTGCAGTGTAAAATCATATTTTTTAAAGGTCGGACTAGCTTTTTGTTAAGGTGGTCTCTTTATGCCTTTTAAGTTTAAAATGCATATATTTTTAATTGATCATATGCATTATGATGTAGGAGCTACCTGAAACTGGACCTCAGCAAAGGCAACCTCTGGTGGAGAATGCTGAACTTGAACATGTGGTTTCATTATCCTTAAAGGTTTGTGTTCCCTTTACACATTGCTTTGCTTATAGGCATATCTTGGTCTTGTTTAACACACACTGAATCCAGGCAGCGGAGCAAGAGAAAGCTTTGAGCGAGCAGAGGGGGAAAGCTTTGCGTGAGCAGGGGAAAGCTTCAGAAGTAGGAAGCACTGCTGTTGAGGCAGAGAAAGGGGAGATAGCTGCATCAAATGGAAGGTAATTATTCTTGATTGCTCACTAATAGATATAATCACATGATGTTGGCCTCTATATGTGACTGATGTGATGGTCTTCTGACACAACGGCCAAACAGAGGACAGCAAAGTATCTGTGCTGTCTATGATAACCATGTTCATTTAGCACACCATGAATGTATTATTTTAGAAAAAAAACTTGAAATGCATCCCAAAACATCATTGCACAATCATAAAAAAAAACATGGACAACATAGTGTGTGTTAGATTATACTTCTGGGGTTATAGTGAGGAATCTTACAATGGTCTGTTGACTCAATACAGGCAGGAGGCCGGAAGCTCATCCATCCACGATGAAGCAGAAGATGTGGAAGAGCAGCCTCTCATTAGGCATAGATCTAGACAAATATCTTCTGGCTCTATGGAATCTGCTCCAGAAGTTGGAGTTGGTGAGGCTAGCCCACCATCAAGTCCTGGACGGAGTAATATAGGAAGCCATCCCCTGCACAATGTAGATGCCTTTTCAGAGGAGGTATCTTCCACTATTCTATTCTACAATTTATCAACTCTAATTTCAAAATTTAGAGCACCTGACATTCTCTAGGTAAACTAACCCGCATGACACTTGAAACTTGACAAATTGAAGTGGGGAGGCATCTCTTCTGAGGAACATGATGAAGCAGTCATGCTTGAGGCTGCAATGTTTGGTGGAATTCCTGAAGGGACCGGATATCGCTTTCCTTATGCACCTCACCATTTTATGCAAAATGAGAATCACTATCCTCCTCGACCAATTCCTCGTTCTCCATCACCTTCTTTACAAGCTCAGCGCTTGATCCGTGAACAGCAGGTTTGACATTTGGGCTTTGACTGGGAGAAAAAACTTCATTTCTTGGGTCATAAACATGATGCAGAAGGCATGCATTGTCTGGTGGATGCAGGATGATGAGTATCTTGCGTCATTGGCAGCTGATAGAGAAAAAGAGATGAAGGCCATTGAGGAAGCTGAAGCTCGTCATTTACAAGAAGAAGAGGCCAGGAAAGCTGCTCTTGAAGAAGAAAGGAGAAAAGAGGAAGAATCTCGCAGACAATTGGAGGAAGCACAGGTATTGTTTTTCAGTTTTTTTCTTTATGCTGAGGGTGGACATGGAACTGGTGACAGAGTAAAGTCATTTTCCAAACCTGTAATGTTAATATATGTGTTCTTGTTTGGGAAAATGTGGTAACACTGGAGTTGAGAATTTGATGCCCATTAAGGTAGCCAGTCACCTTGTTCGCAACCTTTTCTTCATTGTCTTTGGTTTTATCCTTTCGCAGTTGTCAATATGGTTGCAAGTCTCTCAAAATCATTTATCAGGCCCTTCCTTGTTTAGGAAGGGACAAGACCAATGACTTTAACGCAAGTCTCTCAAAGTCATTGATCAGGTCCTTCACTGTTTAGGAAGGGACAAGACCAATGACTTTAACAAACCTTTTGGTAATTGAATATAGCAGCTTGTGTAATTGTTCCTAGGAGTTTGAGAGCCTGTTGGCAGAAAAAGAAGCTTCTCTGCCTCATGAACCTGCATCTAGTGATGAAAATGCTGTGACGCTTTTGGTGCGGATGCCTGATGGCAGCCGACGTGGCCGCCGATTTCTCAAGTCTGACAAGTTACAGGTGAGTTTTTTCCAGCAAAGTAATGTGCTTCAGCGTTTATCTCCTCTCATTATCCAGATTTCACATTGTTGTTTATTGTACTTTGCAGGCTTTCTTCAATTTCATCGATATTGGCAGAGTGGTCAAGCCTGGCACTTACAGATTGGTAACCATTCATCTAAATTATCGATAGTTTTGGTGAACATGTCCAAATACACTTGATTTTCTTATATGGCTGAAACTTTACACCATTTCTATTTTGACGTTAAAATTTCTGGTTAAAAAAAAATGTAATTGAATTTACATCTCTGTCACTTGAGCAGGTGAGGCCATACCCAAGGCGTGCTTTCAGTGATGGAGAGAGTGCATTGACTCTCAATGAACTTGGCCTGACCAGCAAACAGGAAGCCTTGTTTCTAGAGTCGATCTAAGAATGAACACCATACAAATTGTAGAAAGATACAACTTGAAAGTCTTAAATTTGCTTGCAAGGAAAATGAATGAACACGTGTGGAGTATGGTTGGTTTTACTCAGATCCAAACTGTATGGACATATTTCATGGAATTTGGGTCGATGAAGACGTTCAATCTGGCTCAACAGGTTAATGGTTGCAATTTATTATTTTGGGTCCTGAATGATTCGGCATCAGAGGCAATGTTTTTGTATATATTATTATTTATATTGGATGGATAGAACCTCGTTCTAGAGTATTCATGAGCTTTCCTTGATTTGATTTACATATGTTGGCACCTGGAAGTGTTTTTGCAAGCTTGTACTGCTGGTTGGGTCCTGGACGTAGAAAGAAGATAAGATCCTACACCTCATTTCCGACTCCATCGGAGCTATCTATGGTTTCATTGCATTTCTAAAGCATTTTTGAAAATTTATTATTTTATTTTAAAATTAAAAATTTTAGTGTTTTCAAATATATTTAAGTTTTGATGTTAAAAATATTATTTTAATTTATTATTTTCAGAAACAATAGCAAGAATACTCCACTAGCTGTCCGTTGGCAGCGGCGCCTTTTAGTCAACTTGCAGTGTATCTCAACAATCTTACCGTTTTATGGCATGCCAGCAAGTTCAAAACTTCAAACTACCGTGATCAAATAACGATACCGAATCAACTTTTACAGAGGTCAGGTGTTGATCTTTAAGAGGACTGACTCATTCACCTTACCTTTCTTTGGGGATGGATGTTCCAGCTGTCGTTAACTGTTGGTGTTTGAAACCGAAGGACCAGAGGGGTAGATTTTTTTTAATAGGTCCCTCCTGCTCCGGAAAGAAGTTGATCAGGATTCAGAACAGAATGCCCGCGCAGGCTGGATTCCATGTTTCGGTACTATGATATTTTATATACATACTAGACCTTCGTGCCAGTTGAAACTATATTTTTTTAATTTTTTAAAAATATTAATTATATGAGATTTATTTTATTATTATAATATAAATTTGAGTAAAATAATAAATATGTGTAAAATTAAAGTGCAAGTTTTTCATAAAATATATGAATTTTAAATCAATATAAATTTATTTGCTTAATAGGTTTCGATAAAATAGCGAGTGTAAGATTATCATTATCATTAAAAAAATAATAAGATTCAGATATCTAAATTATTGAATTCACAATATTAAAATTAATTCATTTTATAATTCAATTTAAATTAAACACAACAAACAAAATATAAATTGTGAAAACACCTGCAATAATTAAATAATAAAAGTAAGTAGTTAATTTTCTATCTCCAAAAAGAAAAAAACATAAATTGAAAATTTGTCCCTACATTACTGCCATTTAATTACTATAACAGTTTAAATTATTATTAACTTTATTGTCCCAACAATTACAATTATTAAATTATCCTAATAAATAAATAATTTTTTTTACAAAAAACAATAAAAAAAATCACTAAAATAATCATTATTATTGCGCAAACAATAAAACAATAAAATAATAATCAATAAAATAATTATTATTATTGCGCAAACAATAAAATAATAAAATAATATTATCCGAAGAACAAGCAAAATTAATCTCAAAATGATCATCGACATAAATTAAAATTTTAGGACTAAACAAAATAAAAATAAAACCCCAATAAAAATACAAAGATAAAAATCAAAAACAAAAACTAAAAACATAGATGCATAAATACGGATAAAAAATTAAACATTGTCCAAAAGTGATAAAAAAAAACCAAATGAATTAATATGGAATAAAAAATTCAAAGTATAAAGACCGAAATGAGAAATAAAAAATTCAAAGAATAAGAACCAAAATGAGAAATAAAATATATAATTAATTTCAATCGAAGGATAAAATTGAAACAAATAAAAACTTTGAGACTGAAACAATAAAGATATTTTTTTTTAAAAAATGCAGTTTTATTTTGTTAAAAAATTAAAAGAATAAAGATCAAAATGAAAAGTAGCATATGTGATTAACTTCATTTGAAGGACACAATTAAAACAAATCAAAACAAAACATATAATTAATTTCAATCGAATGGAAAAATTGAAACAAATAAAAACCTTGAGACTGAAATAAATAAAAGTATATAAAAAAATAAAGTATATTTTTGTTAAAAAATTATAAGAACAACGATCGAAATGAAAAGTAGTATATATGACTAATTTTAATTGGAGGACACAATTAAAATAAAATAAAATAAAATATATAATTAATTCTAATTAAAAAACACAATTGAAACAAATAAAAACCTTGGGACCGAAACAAATAAAGGTATTTAAAAAAATAGTGTAATTTTATTAAAAAATTATTAGAATAAATACCAAAATAAAAAGTAGTATATATGACAAATTTCAATTAGATGTCACAATTAAAATAAATTAAAACTTGCATATCAAAATAATTAAAAAAATAAAAAAATAAAAACTGAATTAAAAATTAATATATATAATCAATTACAATTAAAAAACAGAATTGTTGAATGATACTGTATAGGGATTATACAAATGCAATTGATGAATATTAACCAATAACAATAAAGAGCGCGAAACAACAAAAATAATAGCTGCAACTCAATTTAAATCCACATATCCATTAACTAACCCACATTCTCTTCCAGCAATTGTCCTAGCCCGTGCAATTGAAATAGCTCTCGTGAAATCATAAAAACTTGAGAGTAAGTCCAACGGTGAGTACTTCCTTTGATCATTTTTTTTTTTAATGCAACGGAGCACTCATTTTATTAAGAGCTAAAATTGCTGCTCCGTGTCTCAGGAGCTATTTGTAGCATCATCGGAGCTTCTGCAGCGGGAGAGCTATTTTGAAGACTCAAAATTTTAAAATAATTATTTGAATAATATATATATATATATATATAATATTTTTGTTAATGTATGTTTTAATTGTAAAAGCCATTTTGAAAAGTAATTTATTTTTATATTATTTTAAATATAATATAATTATTTTATATGTAGTTTAATTATGCAATTAATTATACAATCAGTAAGAGTAAGTTATACAATTAAATAATTTATTTACAAAAACCCTCCAACAATATAATTATTAATTTTATATATGATTTTTTTTACTCCTTTTGAGGTATTTTTAAATGAAAACAAAATAAAATACATGTATAATATAATTTTGGACTAACCGAGTTAGCTCTCCAACCCACTGCTTAAACCTTATCTTGGGTTGATTTCTGAATTGAGTTTTAAACTATGATAATAATTATATTTTATCTACATGTTGACTCATATTAATTCGTATTGATCATCCCAGCCTGTGACTTGAGCCTTATCTCGATTGACTACCGAGTTGAGTTTTAAAATAAGAGTTCTGTCCTATGATAATAATAATATTTATTCTTACATTAATTTAGGCTAACTTGAGTTAACATTATTAACCCATAATAAGAGTTTTGCCTAGGGTTGACCATTACATCAAATTTAAAATTTATGATAATAATAATTTTTATTTTATACAGATATGAGTCGACTTGAGTTGATACTCCTAACATATGGCTTGACTTCTTACCTTGGGTGGATTCTCAAGTCAGATTTTAAAACTATGATAATAATTATTTGTTTTTATACTAATTTGGGTCAATTATCAACTTCACTCATGCCTGAAATCGGATTTTAAATTATGATTTTAATCAAGTTTTTCTTACATTAACCTAATGAGTGTTTAAGAATGTGTTTCAAAAATGTTTTTTGAAAAAAATAAATAAAATTTACTCTAATTTTTTTTTTAATATTTTTAGATATTTTTCATGTGATGATGTCAAAAATAATTTTTTAAAGATAAAAAAAATCATTCTTATGTATTTTTGAACAAAAACACTTTCAAAAGAAACTTAAATTACACTCCCAAACAAATACTTAAATTAACACGATTAAATCAAACTCGTGACTCGATCTTAGACCAATGACCCAAGCTGTCCTAGATCAACCCCAAAATTGTCCTTAAAAATTATAATAATAATTATTTTTAATCTTAAATTTATTGATTGGGCAATTTTAAAACTGTGTTTTTTTTACAAGGGGCATTTTAATAATAAAAATAATAAATATTATTTCTTAAAACATGATCCGTATGTCACACCATTTTTAAAAGTATAAAAAATTATTTATAAACAAATTACTTTTTATTTCTTTTAACCAAATATATTATCGCCTGTATTGTCTCTATCTTTCTGTTATGTGACGATGGCCGAACGCTATCCTGGACTATATAATTAGTCTCTAATTATGGCTGACAGTGCACCACGTGTGTTAATATTTGTTAATGACATCGGAGGTTATGGGAAGTTAATGATAATCACACAAAAAAGTACAACCACAGGTGAACAAAGACGAGCCGGTGATACAAGTTTAACCCAACGGTCGAGTGAAGGGGTATCAACTATCAAGGGGGACAGGCACGTGCATCCTACGTGACAGTCACAGAGTAAAATACCAAAAAGTAAGGAAAAATAAACATATTCACACGTACTCACATACCCCTCCGTACACACCAACGGTCACATTTTACCGACAAACTCCAACGGTCACCTGAACTTGCAATATTAACCGTCCGATCAAAATCCAACGACCAGAAATCAGTTTCCCAAGTGTTCTCGAACACCCTTTTTGACAGTAATCATAATTCCTCCCCCCCTAGTGCTGGTAAAAACCAAGCAAGTCTTAGAAAAGCAATGACTGAGACAGCTATGGAAGTTGTACCACTAGTAGCAAGGTAGGAGTATAGTACTAGGACTAGAAGTAGAGAGAGAAGGAGGGAGAGACCAGAAGCAAAAGTTTTAGTATATAAAAACACGATCTTGTTATGGTTTATGGTTTCTTTGGTTAGTGAGTGAATGCTAAAAGAGTAAGATCACAACATGCTGCATGGTTAAAGAAGTGGGGTTTCTTGATTTTGGTTTCAATTTAGCTACTGTGATGGAAACATCTAATGCTGATCTGGGTTTAAAGAGTTGTTTTGATTTCAGCCAGCAGTTTGTGCAAGTATGTTTCTGCATTTCCTTTCATGAAGTGAACAGAGTTGATAGTTTGTTTCAATGAGTTTGTTTTAAATGTGCTGGAATCCGATGATTGTTTTCTTACACTTGGATTGTATGATTGATTAGTTTACAAATTCTTTCATTCTTTTATTGGGGTTGGGGGATTTTGTTTGCTTATTCTTTTTGTTAAATTGTTGCATACTCATATTGTTCATATAGCAACACTTACACAATTTACAAAATCTTTTGTTTGATTTTTGTTCATTTGTTGTTACTCATCGGATTCCTATTTATTTGTTTCTTCACCAAAAAAAAAAAGCAAAAGAAAAACTCACACACTCACGCTAGATTGTCTCTCTTGATTTCTCTTTTCAAATATACGTGCAAAGTCGTAGAACTTATACACAGTAAAGCAAACCACACATTTCATAGTCGAAGATTTGTAATAGAAACAAAGAGAGATAGGGAGAGAAAAAATAGAAGAAAATAGGGCGGGTGAATCACACAAAAACCAAAGAAAAGAAAATTGGAAGGGCATAGAGAATGTTGGCCGGTTGTTCTAGTTCAACATTGCTGTCACCAAGGCATAGATTGAGGAGTGAATCACCTGCGCAGTTTCAAGCTTGCCATTTTCAGTTACCTTCAATGAGCACACAGAGATTGGACTTGCCATGTACTTTCTCTCGCAAAGAATCATCGCGGTCGCAGTCCATTAGGCCTGTTGGTGTTGGCCTGTCAGTGGATAAACCACTTGAGTCCAAGACCAGCAGTTGCTCTCTCAAGCAGAATATTAGGCTCCCACCATTGGCAACGAGCAATCAGTCAGTGAAAGATGAGTTTTGGGAGAAGGGGAAGAGCTTGAAGAGGTTTGCGGAGCAAACAGTTGACGAGTCTTGCGTTAATAGGGTTAAGAGAAAAAGGGGTAACAATGATAATGTTAGACCTGATGATTTTTATGAAGGTGGTGATAGTCTGAGTTTAGGTCAGTTGGGGAGCGGCAACTTTTGGTTTCAACCAAGTTTGGAGGTGCCTAGAGGCCTTAACCCTCAACAATTTCCAATCTCCTTCACACGTTCAGGAGATGAGGAGAGGGTTTGCTTTGTGCCTAGTGAAGTGATTTCCCCGCCTATGCCGTTGTCTAACAATCCATGGGTGGGCTCTGTTATAACTGAGATCACCGGCCTGGGTGAAAAGGATGGAGAAAGCAGCCAAAGGCCAGTAAAAGAAGCATCGGGTTCAAGTAATTCATCAGAGAGTCAAAACTTAAGCCTTAGACCAAGTGAGAATGTAGTGGAGCATGAAGTGGGTAATGGCTCTAGGAATCCTTATCCTCAAGAAGGTGCTGTGATGGAGGAAGCAGAAACGGACCAGAGAGAGTTTCAGGGGTTTGATCTAGTTAGCTTACTTACAGCTTGTGTTGAAGCAATTACGTTGAAGAACATCGCCGGGATCGACCATTTTCTAGCTGAATTGGGGGAGCTTGCTTCGCCTAAAGGAATTCCTATTAGCCGCCTTGCTGCTTATTATACTGAGGCCTTAGCTCTTAGAGTCACAAGGCTCTGGCCTCACATTTTTCATATAACTGCTCCTCGAGAACTTGATCGTGTTGATGATGATTCAGGGACTGCATTGAGGCTTCTGAATCAGGTGAACCCAATTCCAAAATTCATTCATTTCACTGCGAATGAGATGATGTTGAGGGCTTTTGAAGGGAAAGATAGGGTTCACATTATAGACTTTGACATCAAGCAAGGGCTTCAATGGCCTACTTTGTTTCAGAGTTTGGCCTCCAGGACTAATCCTCCTAGCCATGTTAGAATCACTGGTATCGGCGAGTCTAAGCAAGAGCTCAATGAGACAGGAGATAGGCTTGCTGGATTTGCTGAGGCACTGAACCTGCCATTCGAGTTTCATCCAGTTGTGGACAGGTTAGAAGATGTGAGATTGTGGATGCTTCATATAAAGGAGAGGGAGTGTGTGGCAATTAATTGTGTTTTCCAGATGCACAAGACACTATATGATGGGAGTGGAGGAGCACTGAGGGATTTCCTGGGACTTATCCGAAGCACAAACCCCGCAATAGTCCTTGTGGCAGAGCAAGAAGCGGAGCACAACGCCCCTAATTTCGAAACAAGAGTTTGCAACTCGTTGAAGTTCTACTCTGCCCTATTTGACTCGATTGATTCTAGCCTTCCGTTTGACAGCCCGGTTAGGATTAAAATAGAGGAGATGTATGCACGAGAAATTAGGAACATCGTGGCGTGTGAAGGAAGCGACCGGCATGAAAGGCATGAAATGTTTGACAAGTGGAAGAATTTGATGGAGCAGGGAGGCCTCCGGTGCGTGGCAGTCAGTGAGAGGGAGATGCTTCAGAGCCAGATGCTATTGAAGATGTACTCTTGTGATAGTTACCAGGTTAAGAAGCAGGGGCAGGAGGGAGCGGCGCTCACTCTAAGTTGGTTAGATCAGCCTCTCTACACAGTCTCAGCGTGGAAACCTTTAGACATTGCAGGGAGTTCATCCTCTTTTTCTCAGCCAAGTTGAAGATTTTTTCATACATAACCAACACAATTCATTCCATTCTTGCATACAGAAAAGGGCACTAAATTCTTTGTAGGTAGAAGGCAGCTGTGATTATTCTTTCATTCTTTAGTTGCAGATAAGATTCGCCAGTAGCACAAGATTTATTCGCATGAATTCAATAGTTCTTTTCAGGGCAGGTTTCTAGTTTCGGTCCATAGAATTCAGAGTCTGTTTTATGTTTATTCTTTGATTCTTTATGTATTGATGAATTCTTTGTAGTCCTGTTATTATCTTGTTCGTTTATTTGTAGAAGGATCAGTAGAAATGCAAAAAATCTGGGAATTAAATTGCCACAAGAGGAAATATTTCTGTGAGTATGGATTTTCCTTGCTAATAATAATCGTCTACTCTCAAAACAGGTGATCTCTCCTGAAAAGCTTTCCTGTCTCTGTTTTGTCTTAATAATCATCCTCATAAGCTTCTTTTAAAACAAGAAATGATGTAGTTGGTATTTATTATTCAAGTTGATTTTGAGAGGTCATGAAATTGAATTCATCAATCAGCAGGCAATATCCAAAGAAATTTACATCAAAACCTGCAATGTCTTGATAAACTAATGAACATGTAAGAACTCACATCGACTTGAATGAACTCAAACCCGGGATTATTAGAGAAAAAAACCAAAAAAAAATCTGACCCGGGGTTATATAAATTGAATTTTTACCCGCACAAGTTAATGAAGTAGGCCATGATTTCAGGCTCAGACAATTATAATAGTTTGAAAACTAAAATGCAATTGTGAAAAACATCAAAACAAGACATGCTTATTATTAGAAGGCATAAGGGACGGCTAAATCATCTCGCATTCGTATCTTACTTGTCGGAACTAGAAGTAAAGGCTGTTCCTTCCGCAAAGTTAAGCCATAGTTCTCACTCATGTCTAGATCCACAGGGTTCTTCCCACATGGAAGAGACCAATCAAAGAAAATGATCAGATAAGCAATGATCAACGCAACATGTTTTGCAGCCATCGGCAGGCCAGGGCAGATTCTCCTTCCCGAGCCGAAGGGTATGAACTCAAAATCATTCCCTTTAAAATCCAAATTTGAGCTCAAGAACCTCTCTGGATTAAAAACTACTGGTTCTTCCCAGCTCTTGGGGTCTCGCCCGATAGCCCAATAATTTACCAACACTTGAGTGTTCTTCGGAATGGTGTAATTCATCACCTGGCAAGAGTCGATGGCGCGGTGAGGAAGAAGAAATGGTCCAGGAGGGTGCAGCCTGAGGGTTTCTTTAATACAAGCCTGAAGGTATGGTAGCTGTGGAAGATGGGATTCCTTAAATCCTGTATCCCAGTTCATATTTATTACACCTGCAATTTCTTCTTGAACTTTCTGTAGGCATCTCGGATTCTTTATCAGCTCTGCCATTGTCCATTCTATGGTCGAGCTACTCGTGTCTGTGCCAGCAGAAAGGAGCTCCTGAAATGTCACGATGAGACAACAATTGGAAATAAGATTGATGTTCAGCTTTCCGTTCGTGTAAAATACGTGACAAAAATTTGCAGAGATAGTGACAAGTAAAATAAAATCAAAAGAGATGAATTTTAATTGGGAAGTACTTAAAAATTACTCTAGGAGATTATCAGTTGTTAGATACCAAATTAGAAGGTTATTGTGAGTACGATAATCATAGTTTTTCAAAATACATTTTACTTGAAAATACATCTAAATAATTTGTTTTAAAATCATCTAAAAACATTAAAAAATTAATTTAAAGCAAATAAAAATAAAATAAATTCTTTTAAAAAGCTTTTAGCTTGACATTGTCTCATTAAAATATATAGAAACACTATTTTTTTTTAAAGCAAAGAAAAAAAATAATTTTTTTTTTATAAAATATGTTTTTAAAATCCAAAAAAACAGTTCTTATTCCAATATATATATATATATATATTGGGTTTTAAATACCAAATCTAAGCCTGTAGTTTTATAGATGGGCTAAGGGTCGCCAGACTAATATCTAAGCTCGATTCCACCTGAAAGGCTTCAGGCTAGGCTTGACCCACCAGGAAGCCCAATTAGTAAACATTCTTCGTCCTCTTGGTGAGCTCTAATGGTGCTAATATGTTCCATCTAATTAATTAATGTGTTTGTGAACGTGTGTGGATTTGTTGAGAGATGGAAAGAAAGAGATCAAACCATTAGCAACGTGTTAATCTGATCATCGCTTGAACCATTGAGGAGAAGAGTGTCAAGAAAGTCTCTGCGTCTCGAAGCATCGGGACCATCTCCTTTTCCCTCTCCCTCTCTTCGTTCTTGGATGATCGCCTCGCACATATTGAAAGACCTCCTGTGCAATTCCATGGTCTTCTTCCTTAAACCTTGGAGGTCTAATGGACCCAAAATGGGATAAAAGTCAGAAATATTTGGAGTGGAAGCCAGTCTTGCAATGTCTTTCAAAACGGAGCTCATCCCTCCATCCTCACTTTCATGCTCCAGGCTGATAAGATCCCTCGACACCAAAATATTGCTCAACATGTTAAAAACAGTAGCAGTTGCTATTTCTCTAATTTTAACTACTTTCCCTTCCATTTTATTGATAAATCCAACCATTTCCTTGGCTTTTCTCTCTCTTGTTCTTGCTTGGGACTCTAGTGCTTTGAGTGAGAAAAGCTCACTTTTGCATACTGTACGTAAATACTTCCACTTCTCATTGCACTCAACAACCCAACCCAGTGATAATTTGTTAAGTTCTGAACTCTTGCTTGGTGCCATGTGAGGAACATGTCGCCCTGATAGAATTCTATCATGAGTCTTGAGGATTGCAATGGCAGCAGCTTGAGAGGATCCCACAACTACAAGTTGGGTCCCGAGTCGTAATGAGAAGATGGGTCCATAGATTTTCGAAAAATGGGTTAGGCTGATATGGGGCTTATTTCCAAGCTGGAGAATGTTGCCTAAGATAGGCCATGGATATGGACCTGGAGGAAGTGGTGGTGATGAATTGTGTTTAAAGTGCTTGAGGACGATCAGAAGCAGCAGAGGAAGGGGAAGGAGAAGGAGAACAGGAGAGAAGAGATTGATTGCTTGTGTTTGAGCCATGATTTTGTGAGCCAAATGCTTTAAGGGTTTATATATAAATTGGCGTTTTAGCAAGTGAAAAGAAATTAATGTAAGCTTGATAGTAATCAAAGAGATTCTCCTCAACCACTGATCAGTGAGTGAATGGTGTGTGGGAACTAATTAAATCTCAGCAGGGATGTATAATCAAGAACAATCTGCTCCTTCAATCGACAATCACATCTTCATGTTTCTTCTTAGTTTATCACTGGCTTTATCCAAGTGATCATAAATTAACCTGCAACTTCCCATTGTCAGGAGAAAACAAAGCTTGCAAATCCCTCGTCACTTTCATCGGCTATAGAATCTATGATGATACAGCCTTTTCCCACATATATGTTGCAATGGACATATATAGTTGTGTGATGTAGGGCTGTGAAAGAGATCTGCAGCCTTTTCCTTGTCGAGATTCTCTTATGATCGAGTTGCTTGTGCATCTCAGTTAGCGGGGGCATGCAGGACAGAACAAATGAAACCTCCAAATTATATGCTTTAATTTTCAATAGGACAGAGATTCTAGCTAAATATCAAGTTTTTCCCCTCTTCGTTTTAAGAAATAATGGACGAGAAATTCTTCGACCACCTCCCAATCTGGATTACAGTACTCAGAAGAGATTTTAAATAGTGAAAGGTAGCATTTTTTGTCACCGAAGATCGAAAGGGATGGCTTCAGCTAGAGAGTAATGATCACTGTAGAGGAGGGTTTTGGATGAATTCGAAACAAAAACGAAATGCATGTATATAATCAGTTGGATGAGCTTGGACATCCTTTTGATGCGTTGTGGCGTTGCTTTCAACTGTTGAAACCTGTTCTTGGATGTCTACTTACATTGACCAGTAATGAACTGGAGATGCATAATTAATCAGCTGAAGCTCCCACTAAACAACTAATTATATGATGATGCTGTCAGGAGGATTAACTTGATCAGCAGCGACGTGCTTAAGATTTGGATTTCTTATAGAATCGCGCGTTAGGGCTGCTATCTGTCTCATGAGAAAAGGGTTAGCAAACATCAAAATTTATATGAATCTGATTGCCTGGCATGAAAATCACCTGTTATACTAAATGACTCTGGAGAGTTTATGGAGTTTCACTGAAGCTACTCCGGGGGAAAAGTGGTTTAATCGATGTGTGATCTCCGAATTGCTACAACTCATTTTCTTTTTTCTTTTCCTTGACTTAATTGTCGTGTTTATTTTATCCAAAATAGCAAAGGAATTTCTAGTTTTACGTGTATTGATGATAAAAAAATTTATAATTTGTAATAATAAGTTTTGAATTCGAGAAGGTGCTTGTAAAAATTTATGATAGCCAAAATTTTACCTATTTACTTGAATTTTACAAATTATGTTTTTTGAAATGAAATTTCTTCTCGTACAAAAAAAGAAGAAGAGAACTTTCATCTTTTGGGATTTAAAACTTGTTTTTTTAATTGCTATTTTTTTAACAATAATTATGGTTTAATTTCACTAAAGTCGAGTTTTGTTTGATCTTCCTTCCATTTTCGATGTAAAATAAGAGATGTTTTTTTTTAAAATAAATATAGAATGATAAAATAAAAATAAATCAAAATTTTAAAAATAAAGAAAGATAAGGCCAAGGTAATAAAACCATGCGTACTCACTAAAGGCAAAACGGAATCGTATCATGAATTTCTTTAATCTAAAGTGTAAAAACCCAGTTGAAACGACGGGGAACATAATAAGCAAACGCAAACTCCGATCTAAAGCATCGCTAGAGCTCCTTTCTTTGTCTCAGTAAAAAAACAGAGACAATGGAGAAGAAGAAGAGAGGATTTTGGAGATGGTTAATAGCATCCGTAATGTTAAGGCTGATTCTAATCTACCTCCCTAAAACCTTCAACTTAGCCTCTCGCCCCGAAATCTCCACTCCTCTCGTCAGCCTCCGCCGCCGTAAATACTCTCTCTCTCTCTCCCCCTTCGACTTCACAACCTAATTTTATTTTCACTGATTACTTTTTTTCTGTTAATTTAGTGGCTGAAGGTTACTGGTTGAAAAAATCATCAATGTCTCCTTATGCTGGTAATTCTGATTTTTGTGAGTGTGGTTTCTTTTTTTGTTTAGTTTATCTAGCCAATAATGTATAAGAAATGATTCGTTATTTTTTATATTTATTTATAGGATCGATGTACCATGGATCTCCATTGTTACTCTCACTTCTTGGTCCACTCACTGTTAAAAGGTACTACTATTGTCCTAATTGTTTTAATTGGATCAATTCAGAGTTAAAGGTTTGATAATCTGTTTGTTTATCTATGTTAAACAGTAATTAGTTTTATGATTCCAGTTCTATCACTGTTAATTTACATTTAAAAATAAAATAAAATCAATGCGAGCTAAATTTTGGAATGTGGTTACTGAATACCAAACTAATTCCCCGCTATCAATCACTCATTGAAATAGTTAATTTTGAATTCCTTGATTTTTTTTTATAGCATGGTAATTTATTTATGGGGTGTTGCAGAATTGAAGGGCAACCTGATCATCTTCTTTGCAGGTATTCAATCATCGCCTTGCATGCTTGATCTTTGTGCAACTATTTTGGTTTAAATAATCTCCTTTTCTGGTTTCAAAGTTGTGTCGATTTGTAGTGATGGAGATGATAGTCTACATATTCTTGGATACAGTTTGGTTTTTGTCATTGCAGATATTATTAGTGCTTTGCTTATTCGTGCTACCGGCCACACTCTACAGATGGCATATAGACAGAGCTTAAATTCACTTGACATTGTTGATCTATTAAAAAGTTCAGGTAGTTAATTTATGAGCTGTTATTTTCAACTGTTACTGTACATAACATTTAGATTAAAAAAATTTACAATACTTTTTTTTATTTTTTCTTCTTTTTGGTTTCTTCTATATACAAATGCATTCTTGATAGATTTTTTTTCTAAAACAAAGTGTATCCTCTTACTGGCCGATGAAGTTTAAATTTGATTTTGTTTTTAGATTCGCTTTCTTCGGGAGATGTTGCTGCACTTGTATACTTATGGAATCCTTTCACAATATCTGCATGTGTGGGTTTATCAACTTCCCCAGTTGAAAATCTGGTTGTCATACTGGCACTTCATGGTGCTTGTAAAGGTAAGATGCTAATGGGTTTTTTCCAGATTATGAGGAATTGATTGGTTGTTTTTGAGATTATCTTAGTGATGTTTGCCTCCATCTTTTGTGAACTCAACTTGGATGAGAACTATTATACAATCCATATACAACGATCACAGTAGTCTGAAAAGGACTACTGACTTTTGGTAACAAATTTGTTGCCCTGTACTTTTGTTAATAATGACGGCTGCTCCTGTACGGCTACATGAAACTCGTGTCCAATTTTGAGTAATGTTTTGCATATACACCGTTTATACCCCCGTTTTGATTTCCTCCCTTGATATGATGCCCATCCAATGTATCTAGCATTGATACCCTTGGCTGGTTGTAGTTTCTGCCCACCGTGTTAATTGTTTCACTCATAACAGGGATTTTCAGGCAGGTGATATTGGTCTGAATAAAGAAGGCTTGGTATATCTATGTAAGCATTAGAGGACTGTTAAGGATCTCTTATTAGAGCTCTTAAGTGATCGGTCTCTTGTGTCAGGTTTGAGGGGTAACTGGTTTGAATTATTAGGGGTTTTAACTTGTTGAAAAATGTTATTACGGTTGATCATTTTATCAATTTGAAAAGTGTCATGAGGCCTGATATCAAGTTAAGACTGTATCTGTGAAGAGTTAACCTTGATTAATCCATATCACCACAAAGTTGCATGCTTATAGAAAGCATTTTGGCTTTTCTCAGCCAGGTTTGGGGGTTGGGTGAAGACAATAGCCCCTTGGAAGTATGATGGATATAAAGTGCTTTGCCAGATATCATGCCAAGCATGCTAGAATGTTCCATGGTTATCTCTTCAAAAAACATATTTGCCAGAACAAGTGTGTGTATATTTTCAACAGACCATGGATAGATGATATACTATCCTAGCACTAATATTCTATATCTCGCATCTTCTATTGAAACATTGTTCATTCAATGGAGTGCAGGACTAGTTCCTCTGGCAGCGTTTGGATGGGTTATGGCGACACACTTGTCTCTTTATCCTGCAATCCTAATAATTCCAGTAATGCCCCTGTCCTGCTTACTTTGTCTTAAAATACTAAGTTCTAGCCATAGCACATAGTGAAATATCCATTGTGAAGTACACAATTCATGTATTACTCTCTAGAAACTGTGTTTAATTGGTTTTCTTCCAGGTGATTCTTTTGTTGGGATATGGTCCTGATACTCCCCCCAGAAAGTTGTTCCTGCAGAAGGGAAATGGTAAAAATGGAGATAACCACTCAAGTGATAACTGTGGTCAACAAGAGACCAACCATTCAAAGGCAGAAGTTACATTTTCATGGCGACCAGTCATACATTTCTTATTTTGGAGTTCTCTATGGTCCACCTATGTTCTGGTTCTATGCAGTATATCTGTTAAACCACATGGTAGTCTGTGGGAGATGTTTCAAAGGTATCAGTTGGATATTCTTTCCTTTATTATATCTGGTTTGCATCATGTATTGCAATGATAACACTGCTTTCCTGAGTTTTCTTCTGTTAATCAATGTCAGAATCAAATTAATGGATTATTGAGAAGTGAGTACTCATTTCTAAGACTAACACTGTTGGGCAATCATGTATGAAAATTAGGTTGATTGTGATAAAGACTTGTGATGTAACTGAAAAAGCTTTGCTTATCCACATGGAGGCAAGACTGGTCACATAAAAATCTACAAGCACCTTTTTAAATGAATTTGCTCAGAAGCCCCATAGTTTGGTTGATATTTCGTACAGAATCAACAGAAGTGATATCACAAAGCTTTCAAATTCATATAAGTTAATGAGCATCTGGGAATTTCTAGGGTATTACATATTATTCACCTTCTATACAGAAGAATTTGTATTCTATTGTTACTAAAGTTAGCTCAATGTGAAACACTTGGAATGGAGCTCCTTTCCTTTTAAATTGCATTAATTCTGCGCCAGGCAAGTTGATCTAAACTTGTCAAAGAACATTAAATCTGCTCGCACTTTGAAAACACTTTTATTGCTTCACATTTATGCTTACATAAGAAGTTCCATGCAGCTTCTCAAAATTGTGTTTTATGCAGTAGTTATTTTAATTTTCTTGATAGTTATATATGCCTGGCATCATTTTGCAGAACATATGGATTCATTCTCACAGTTGAAGATATGTCACCAAATATTGGTGTTCTGTGGTGAGCCTGCATTCTTTGTTGTTCTTTGTATATGTGGGGAACTCTAACACAAAATATGGGGCGTGGCACTTAGATAGACTTCTGTTTCATTTCAATTGCAGGTACTTCTTCGCTGAAGTGTTTGATTTCTTCAGAAGTTTCTTTATGATAGTTTTCCACCTGAATATTTTGTTTATGATATTGCCATTAGCCATACGGCTAAAACACCGGCCCTGCTTTTTGGCCTTCATCTACATTGCAATCTCTTCAATGCTCAAATCCTATCCGTCAGTGAGTTGCTCATTTTCATCTGCACTCCATTTCTACACCCTCACATAAACAAATGTGTAACATAACATCATATGATTTCTTTATGCCAATCACACGTGAACAATAGTTTGGAAAAGTTGATAAGATAGTTGCACTGTTAGCCATGACAACAAATGGATTTATTGGGGATTTGAACTTTTACCTGTTATTCCTTATGTATATATTGAAGAATCTAATTGCTTCACCTTCTACAATCATGGTTCAATTTTGAATAGGTTGGGGATTCAGCACTATACTTGGGTTTGTTGGGTTTGTTTCTTGATGAATTAGCAGGTAAACTAGTAGTTTATTTTTCTTATTGATGAATTTGGATTTGGTCTGGTATCTTACACCTTCCTAAATGGTATGCAATGCAGATATGCAGTTCTCATTCTTCCTCTTATGTGGATATATTGGAGTGTCCCTTCTTAGCCCTGTGATGCACAATCTATGGATTTGGAGGGTATGCCTCTTCATGAAGCTTGCCTGTTTGATCAAGTTACTTCCATAATTTTCTTAAACACTGCTCATTTGGTGAAAATTTGCAGGGGACTGGCAATGCAAACTTTTACTATGCAACTGGTATGGCATATGCATGCTTGCAGGTATGCTATTTCTAGTTTACAGTATAATCTTTGTTCTTTGCAAGTATCTGGATAGTTCTCAATCATGGTTTCAACAATGACAAACTTCCTCATACATGTATGTAGTTGATTCATACCCCTTATCAAGAGTATGGGTGGTAATTATCCACCTCCTGATTCTGTAGATTTACACCCTTTGCTTTGGATTCTTATTTGCATGAAAGTGACCCGCCAGCTATGTTTGTGCTAGTTTGTTTTTAATTTGTTTACTGCTCTGCTAATTTTTTACCAATCCTCTGAATTGTGACTGAATTACTCTCTGATTTGTCAATAATCTGACGAGCTGGATAAATGATTCAATGTGCTTGCAACTTTTGCTGTGGTTGATGAATGTTTCAGCTCCTTCACTGAAGATTCTGACCTCTATTCCTTCTCATTACCTCCTCCTCCTGCGATTATTATTTTGCAGATTATTTTGGTGGTTGAGAGTGTGAGCGCTGTGCTTAACCATGACAGGAAGCTAAGAAAGTTATCCGTGACAAAGCTTCGAGATGGGAACTCTTAGGTGCCTATTCCAACGAGGCACGATCCTTTCCATGCAGCATCTCTTTGAAGTCCAGAGTTTCAAGACCTAAAAGGCTTGTGAGGCAACATGGTTTCTTTGCCTATTGAACGCACACAGTTAACGGGCTTGATTTTTGTGAATGGAAGATTAACACGCTGTATTACACCACGTATTTGGGAAGTTACGGGATGGTTTTCCAATTACAGAGTCGCATCACTCGCTGTACATCTGGACACTTTTTCATTGTGCAAAATATTATAGTATCGTTGGATAACTCTATTATTTTCTTGGCCAAACTGCAATTTCTAAAAACATTTGAGCGTTACAATTTATTTTCTTGGCCAAATTGCAATTTCAAAATGCGAATGCAATTGAAATTTTGGTTGGATAATAGCCTTAGCCACATGCTCTTTATTAGCATTTTCACAAATCCCACAGTAGTGGCGACATAGTAATGGAGAGTGACCGAGTGAAAGGAGCGAGGGTTCTTGCAGCGGACACGATGGATCAGAGGGAAGAAACAGAATAATTAACGCAGGTATATTTTGGTATTTTAAATCATATTACATGCGACATGTGGTTATTGGTGCTGAATTCTCGTTAAACCTCTGCAATCCTTCTATTTATAGCGGGAACAATGCTTTTATCCGTGGCATTATTGGAGGCAGACTTCATTTATGCCAGTTTAGGAGTTCATAAACTCATGCTATGCACCATTTGACCGTGTTTGGTGGGAATTTGGTGGGTGCAGCGCGTCCCAAAATCGGTCGTACAAATATTAAACCCCTGTGCTTGCGTGATGCCCAAATTGGTCGGAAGTGGCCAGCTATCTGTGGTGGGTCATGGCAGGAAGCACGGTGACGATATTGGCCGAGGACCACTAATTTACACCAAATATTGATTCTGACAAGCATTTTAAAGCAACTAACGAGCAGTCTAGCATGGGAAGTGATTATTATTATTATAAACATTATTTTGTTAGACCACCAAGTGAAATATTGTTAGTTTTTGGCTGCAAGCCAAACACCTGGCCTTAGTCAGCTATTGCTAATTGGAATTCAGTACTCTCGAGCATATAGTCAATTAAGTCATACCTAATCACCTTACAAGTAATAGTTAGTGATAAGCAGGCTTAATTAAGCTGTCCTAATCACCCAGCAAGAAGAGAGAGTCTAGGACCTTGTCGGCAAGATTGTGACACAGTCGGTTTCAGCTGCATAGCTGCCGGCATTTTCAACTTCAGTTGTTTTTATCCTGTGTTTGAGGGCTTGTACGGTCTAGTGTGATCGAGATTGTTTTTGAAGGTAATTTTTGTTTATAAATATATTAAAATATTTTTTTTATATATAAAAAATAGAATAACTTGTGATGAAATGAAACTGGCAGTGCCCGGTTCAATCATTTATGCTATTTAATCCTAGAATGAGATCGAGGGAAAAGGTGTCCCTTAGATTGCAAAAGGGTCAACTGCTCTTCATTGCAAGTGAAACAGCAATAATAATATGCATGCATGGATTGAGATTTGATTGCTTCGCAAGAATCTGTATTTACCAAAGCTACCATAAGTCTCGTTTCCAGGTCATAAATCTGTAAAATACGATATCTCTTGGGTCATGGGTGACACCATTTCTCAGCTTTGGGTGGCTCAATGGTCTTATTTGTTTATTATAATGTCAAACGTGTATCAAATATAGGAGGATAAAATGGAATAAAAACTATGCCCCCTAATGAAGTCCAAAAGGTTTATTGAAATGTTTTTGTCATTCTCAATGTCGATGTCTCCATGTTAACAGACCAGCTCCGGCTGCCCATTGCTTCCACGCACGCAGAGACCAGTTTGCTCACATGGTATGGTAGCCAATGAAAAGCCTTTGAATTGCTATGCTCGCACCCAACAACGTTATCTCGATCGGGATAAAAATGTCATTGTTGGGTTAAAAATAAGGGTGAGTTAAAATGTTTAGTGTACACATCAGCTAGGTATGCGGGGATCAAATTCATTACCTGTCATAGATTTTTAAACAAAAAGAGCTCATTAATGTTTTTTCGTATTTACTCTGAAATATATGTTATTAAAAACACACACACAAGCAATAAGTGGTCACATACATGTTTTTATTTATTTGATAATAAATTTAAATTTTTATACCATATTTATTTAGCTTTAAATATTCATTATCTTATCACTCTTTATTATAAATCATATTATGGGGTCTCACTTACAAGCTTAAGTTTTTAGATGAGATGGTTCCTTAATATGGTATCAGAGTCTTGTTGACCCAGCGGTCACGAGTTCGAATCTCACCACCCCCATTCTATTTGATAAAAAAACCAAGCACAAGGTGATGTGGGTCTGTGCAAGTTTCAAGCCCAAAGGGCTTTCACTTGAGGAGGTGTGTTAGAGAATAATATAAATCATATTATGGGACCTCACTTACAAGCTTAAGTTTTTAGGTGAGATGGTTCCTTAACAAAAAAACATAAATGATACATGTGTATATAATATAAATTTATATATTTCATCAGATTTAGATCAAATTTAATTTAATAATATCTATATCTTATCTATTATCCTATAAAATAAGATATTACTATTGGGGGAATATAATTCCTTTTTAACGCTCAACTTTAATATAACATGAAAAATAGTTTCTTTTCCTTTCCAAGATAACCAGCGCGAGTTTGGTAAGTTCCAGTCCCTGAACTGCGTTTTAAATGTATTTTTTATTTTTTATTTTAAATTAATTTATTATAATTATTTTAATATACAAATATCATTTCAACCGACGATCGAGAACTTTTATTATTTTATAGACAGCACAAGTTGAGAGCAATCTCCCAAATCCAAACAAGCATTGTGGGAATATATTATTAACAGCTGCTCAACACATCAATTATTTATAATTCCACTAAAATAAAAAATAATAAAAACAACAGAATAAGATGGATAGCAGGAATAGAAAATGAAGCAGCTTCCTCTTCTACTAGAAGGGGGTCTCATCAATATAATAAGGATTCGATTCACCAGCTAGAACTTAGTTTAGATA